>CM062254.1:15386666-15576666 GCA_031216405.1 Syzygium malaccense
CTGATCCTGTTCTGATGGGTTCTGATCCATCTCAGCCCAATGAAACAAACACTGGACCAAGCACCTCCCCTGCACCGTGTCCTATAGGCTCGCTGGAGCAGCAGGAAGAGGATTCCTCTCTCAACTCTCTATCATTGACAGAGGACTCCTCTGACTCTCATTTAGCAGTGGATAAACCTATTGCTCTAAACGAATTGGGGGATTTAGAAACTGCTGGCGTCTCCCCCCCATCACCCGATCTCGAACCTTGGCTTCTAGCGCTTTAGAAGAGGCTACAAAACCTTCCCCTGGTTCAACGCCTACCTCAACTCTTCCTGCCAAGGCACATGGTCCCTCCTCCTCGAAGAAAAAATCAAAGAGGAGGAGGACAAGGATTTCTCAGAGGTAATTCTACCTATCTTTTGTGATGTTTTTTGGAATATGGAATATAAGAGGACTAGTAGATCCCCTTAGACAAGCAGAAATTCGCACCTTCATCAGGACACATCACCTCTCTTGCATTGGTATAGTTGAAACTAAAGTCAAAGCCTCCCATTTTGCTGACATCTCTGGGAGCTTATATGATAATTGGAGGTGGATTTCCAACTATGATTTCTCCCCCCTTAGAAGAATATGGTTCGGATGGAACCCAAATGAGATCGAAATGAGTCTTATTTACTCCTATGGCCAAATGATACATACTCGGCTCAGACTTCTGAATATGCATAAGTCTTGCCTTCTTACACTTGTTTATGGAGAACATACCTTTATGCTCCGGCGTACTCTATGGGCCGATCTTATTCGGCTCTCTTCGTGTGACTTACCATGGATTGTGGCTGGTGATTTTAATGCAATTAGAGACCCACAGGATAGAGTGGGTAGCTCAACCCCATGGATACCGATTTTTGATGAGCTTGGGGATTGCCTCAACCAGGCGGGACTGGATGACCTCCGGTATGTGGGCTATAGATTCACATGGTCTCATTCCTCCGGTGACAATCGGAAACTCCGTAAGATTGATCGGGTTCTCATCAACAACCTACGGAACCAGTACTTCTCCTACTTGGAAGTCTCCTTCCTTGCACCAGGTATTTCTGATCACTCTCCCATGGTGATTAAAATCCTTTCGCCTCTCAGCTCAAAGAAACCATTCAAGTTTTTTAACTTCTGGATTACTCATCCGAATTTTTTGGAACTAGTAGCCCAAGCTTGGGATACTCGAGTTGTGGGCACCCCTATGTTTCAGACCTGTTGCAAACTTAAATTGCTTAAAGAGAAACTGAAACAACTGAACAGGAGTTCCTTCTCAGCGATTTTCGAAAGAGCTGAACAAGCCAGAGCTGACCTTTATTCAGTTTAGGAAGCTTTGGAACTCCATCCCTTCGATTAGAGACTGCTCGAAAATGAAGTGGAGCTCCTAAGATCATTCTCTACTCTAAGACTCCAAGAAGAATCTTTCTTCAGACAGAAATCTATGATTAGATGGCTTAAAGAAGGGGACCATAATACAAAGTTTTTTCATTATTTTGTCAACAAACGGCGCTTACAAAATTGCATTCTCTCAGTGTCCACAGAGGATGGTGTTCTCCTGACAGAACCACAAGCGGTCAGGAACCACATTGTTTGCCACTTCCAGACGCTACTCAATGGCAATTCTTCTTCAGTTCAGCCATCTATACATGAGATAGGTGATCTCATTGGCCGGGTCCTCGATGAAAGCCAAAGGTATTACCTTGAGCAATCGGTGTCTGATGATGAAATTAAGACTACCCTTTTTTCGTTGGCCAAAGGCAAGGCCCCTGGCCCGGATGGGTATAATGTGGATTTCTTTAAAGCTTCTTGGGAGATCATTGGACCCTCCATTCTTATGGCGGTAAGAGACTTCTTTGAGTCTGGACGCATGCTCACCCTCGTGCCGAAGACCCCCAATGCTTCGGCCATGACTGACTTCCGTCCAATTGCATGTTGCAACACCCTCTATAAATGCATCTCTAAAATCTTGGCTAAGCGTATTGCACATGTTCTACCCTCTCTGATTAGCCCTTCTTAAACGGCTTTTGTCCGAGGACGCAGGATTAGTGACAACATCATGCTGGCACAAGAGTTGTTTGTGGACTTTCATCACGAGGCTTACCTCCCCAAATGTGCCATAAAAGTGGATTTCCAGAAGGCCTTTGACACAGTAGACTGGAAGTTAGTCCTAATAGTAGGAAAAGCAATATATTCCTCGCTGGAGGGACACCGACGTTGCATAGATAGTTACTACATTGCCTTGGCTTTCAACAAGGTACACTCCCCTTTCGCTATCTTGGTGTGCCTATCATCTCCGCCAGATTGCGCAAAGAGGACTGCAAGATATTAGTTGATGCTATAACTGCTCGGGCCCGCTCATGGACCCAACGTTTCTTGTCCTTTGCTCGGAGATTGCAACTCATCAAATCTGTACTATACTCTATCCAAGTGTACTGGGCCACCATCTTCTCTATACCGAGATCTGTTCTGAATAGAATTGAGGCTATCTTGCGACAATTTCTATGGAAAGGTCCTGACCTTGGCATGGGAGGAGCTAAGGTAGAGTGGAATACTATTTGCTTACCCAAAGAAGAAGGCGGCCTTGGAATCAGGCGAATTGCAAATTATAATAGAGCTTTCACTCTTAAGCACATATGGATTCTCTTTACTGATAAGGAATCCTTGTGGTGCAAATGGATCCATTCAACCTTCTTAAAATCAAACTTTTGGGTTGTTTCCAAACCAACCTTTTGTTCTTGGACCTGGAAGAAGATTCTGGACTTACGTGCTTCTGCCCACACACTTTTTCGGTGGAAGGTTGGTAATGGACACTCGGTTTCACTCTGGTTTGATTGGTGGCATAACAAAGGCCCCCTTTACCTTATTTTCAGTAATGTTGACATATACCAGTCACGGATCCCCAGGGATACCACAGTTCGAAAGTTTTATGATTGTAGGTGGCAATCCTCAAACACACTTGACACAATCCTCAGTTGGGCGGACCCACCACCTAACTTTGAGGACATTAATCCAGACAAACTGATTTGGACTCCACAACCTTCTCATTCCTTCTCGGTGGCAACCGCATGGAATCATTTTTGAACAAAAGGGCATACAGCCCCTTGGCACACATTCATCTGGGAACGCCATATTGCTCATCGGCATGCTTTTCTCTTATGGCTAGTAACTCTTAACCGTTTGCCTTCCCAGATTTTCCTCTTATAAAATCACAGGATTGACACTGCTTTATGTGCTTTCTGCGGCTCCAGACCGGACTCAGTTAACCACCTCTTTTTTGAGTGCTCTTCTACTAGCAGGCTAGCTTCCTTTTGGGCTACTAAATGCAGCCTTCCATGGCGTAACCAACCTTCGCAAGAGCACATTCTGTGGACTATGAAAGTCTGTGGTGGACCTTCCTTTGCACACTGCATTTCTCGGTTTTCCTTTGGTGCTTTAGTTCACATTATATGGACAGAAAGGAACAACGCCATCTTCAGGAACAAGACCGTTTTCATCCCTGGCATGCGTAAATATCTTATCAAGGTTGTGAAGGATAAAGCCATTTCCATAGGGAGAGTACAAGATACTCCCAGGAACCGCATATTTCAAATTAGGTGGGGACTTCCACCTTCCATCTTTGATGAAAACCGGATGTCCTCCTAATCCGGTCTCCCTGTTCTTTCTTTGTTTAGTTAGCCTATTTTGGCTTTTTGTATAGTTCCTGCCATTCCTTTCCTGACCATGTTTGGACATTTCTATGTCCTTATGGGGTCAGGAGTTGGTTTTGGCTTAGGTTGTATATGGTGTGTTGGAAAGTAGTACAATTTTTACCTTACCAAAAAAAAAAAACAACTACGAAAGCATATACTTTTCATTTTTCACCATCTCGGGTTACTGTTCATGCGAGCAGAATGCTCTCCCTTTTGGTGCTCTCGTGGGTACTGTTCACCCGCCAGACTTCCTCCGATTCCGGCTGACTCCGGCGGCCGTTGGAGCTGATTCTTGGAGGGAAGGCCCTCTGAACCCTCCTCTCTCTCCCCTCCAACGGAATCCCCTTTTTATTTAGTGTTGAGGGCGGACCAACAGATCTGGCTGGGCTTCGTGCGCCTCCTTCCGACTGGTGAGTTCGTGGGTACTGTTCACCCGCCCGACTTCCTCCGATTCCGGCCGACTCCGGCGGCTGTTGGAGCTGATTCTTGGAGGCTAGGCCCCCTGAACCCTCCTCTCCCTCCCCTCTGACGGAATCCCCTGTTCATTTAGTGTTGAGGGAGGACCAATAGATCTGGCTGGTCTTCGTGCGCTTCCTTCCGTCTGGAACCCAACCCTGCTGAATCCTATTCTGCTGGCTGTTCCCTTGAAGGACGCTCACTCCCCTGAAGGTATCCTCCTTGCAATATCCTTTCTCTTGTGCTGGGGCTGGATTTGGTAGTCTGGTGGACGTATTAATTCTGGTTGCCGCTGATGTACCGGTGCCTTCCCCGTCTTGGATTGTGCTGCGGGAGTTGGTTGACTGGTTGGTGACTGGTAGAATTGAATTACTAGACTTTTATTATCCCCATGGAGTTGGATTCTAGGAACCCCCCGCCTGGACACTCCCCTGTTGCTGATCCTCTGGCCATTGATGGAAATGTTGTAGCTTCTATGACAGCAAAGGCCAAAGACAAATCTATAGCCTTTTCTCATAAGAATAACACGTCCTCTGGCCCCAGGATCAAGCTGAAAGGTAATGCTAGTCGTAGCCGTAGTAGGGGCCGTTCAAAATATAGAAGTAGCTCCCATAGGCAAGCTCACATTGCTGGTCCTTCTAATAGTGCGGAACTCAGGACTATTTCTGATGGCATTACCAACTTGAGGAACCAGCATCCTAGTAGTCAAAATGCCTCTGCTCCTGCAACTAAATCCTGGGCTAATGTTGCGAAGGTGTTGAAAAAAGGATACAACCTTGCTTTTGTTCCACCCTTGGTGGAGAATGGTGAAGCCATAGTAGACATCACGCCGAAGATAGTGGCTGATCAGAACCCTCGATGGCTGGAATGCATAGTTGGTCACTATATTGGGAAGAAAATCCCTTTCAAGCTCACTGAGAAAGCTATAAAGAAATCCTGGGGTGATCAAGTAGCTAACATAAAATTACATGAGAATGGCTTTTACTTCTCCCGTGTCCCGAATGATGAATTTCGTAGGAAGATTGTTGATATGGGGCCCATCTCCATCTTTAGTAGCACAATGATGCTACAACAATGGCATCCCAAAATGAAGCTCAAAAAAGGGAGCTAGACTCCCTTCCGATCTGGGTTAGATTAAGGGATATCCCTTTCTCCCTTTGGTCCCCGGCGGGTATTAGCCGTATTGCGAGTGCCATTGGGAAACCACTCTATGTGGATGTCCAAACTGAACAGATGACTAGGATCTCATATGCTCGTGTTTGTATAGAGATGAAAGCTAAAGATCCTAGAGTGAAAACTGTCAAGTTCCGATGGGATGGGGAGGTGAACCTGATCAGTACTGAATTTGAATGGAAACCCCTGGCCTGCTCGGCATGTGGCATTTTTGGCCACAAGTTAGGATCTAATGGATATGAATGTGCTACTACACATCCTGTACACCGGGAGGACACCACTCTGCAACCTCCAGGAGCTGATGGATGGACACAGGTCAGCCGCAAAAGAGGCAATGCTGCATCTGTTAAGCCCCCAATCCAGCCTCTATCTGTTCCAGAACTTCAACTGGATTCAAACCTTGAGGAAGTCGTCCACCGACCTCCTGCGTTGAACCCTGTTACTGATCCTGTCCTGATGGGTTCTGAACTATCTCAGCCTATTGATTCAAACACTGGACCAAGCCCCTCCCCTGCTCTGTGTCCTACAGGTTCGCTGGATCAGCAGGATATAGACTCCTCCCTCAACTCCCAATCGCTGACAGAGAGCTCCTCTGACTCTCGGTTACTAGTGGACAAATCTAGTGTTCCAGACGATTTGATGGAGGTAGAACCTGCTGGTGTCTCCCCCCTACACCCGGTCTCGAACCATGGCATCCAGCGCCACAGAAGAGGCTACAAAACCTTCCCCTAGTTCAACGCCTATCTCTTCTCATCCTGCTAAGGTACCTGGTCCCTCCTCCTCGAGGAAAAAATCCAAGAGGAGGAAGCCAAGGTTTTCTCAGAGGTAATACTACCTGCCTTTTGTGATGTTTTTTGGTATTTGGAATATAAGAGGACTAGTAGATCCCCTTAGACAAGCAGAAATCCGTTCCTTCATTAGGACTAATCGCCTTTCTTGCATTGGCATTGTTGAAACTAAAGTCAAAGTCTCCCATTTTGCTGATATCTCTAGGAGCCTATATGAAAATTGGCGGTGGACTTCCAACTATGATTTCTCCCCCCTAGGAAGAATATGGCTCGGATGGGACCCAAATGAGATCGAGATGAGCCTTATCTCCTCCACGGGCCAAATGATACATTCACAGTTAAAACTTCTGAATATGCATAAATCTTGCCTTCTCACTATTGTTTATGGCGAACATACCTTTATGCTCCGGCGTACACTATGGGCTGATCTCGTTCGGCTCTCTTCTTGTGACTTGCCATGGATTGTGGCTGGTGATTTCAATGCCATCCGAGACCTACAGGATAGAGTGGGTAGCTCAACCCCATGGATACCGATTTTTGAAGAACTTGGGGATTGCCTCAACCAAGCGGGACTGGAAGACCTCCGGTATGTGGGCCATAGATTCACATGGTCTCATTCCTCGGGCGACAATCGGAAACTCCGTAAGATTGATCGGGTTCTCATTAACAACTTATGGAACCAGTACTTCTCCTACTCGGAAGCTTCCTTCCTTGCACCAGGTATCTCTGATCACTCCCCCATGGTGATCAAAATCCTTTCGCCCTACAGCTCTAAGAAACCTTTCAAGTTTTTCAACTTCTGGATTTCTCATCCTAATTTCCTGGAACTAGTAGCCCAAGCTTGGGAAACTAGAGTTGCGGGCCACCCTATGTTCCAGATCTGTTGCAAACTTAGATTGCTTAAAGAGAAACTGAAACACCTGAACAGGAGTTCCTTCTTAGCTATTTCCACTAGAACGAAACAAGCTAGAGCTGACCTTTATGTAGTTCAGGAAGCTTTGGAACTTCATCCCTTTGATCAGAGACTGCTCGAAAATGAAATGGAGCTCTCAAGATCATTCTCTACTCTGAGACTCCAAGAAGAATCCTTCTTCAGATAGAAATCCAGGATTAGATAGCTTAAGGAAGGGGATCAGAATACAAAATTCTTCCACCATTTTGTCAACAAACGGCGTTCACAGAATCGCATTCTCTTAGTGTCCACAGAGGATGGAGTTCTTTTAACTGAACCACAAGCGGTCGGGAACCACATCGTTTGCCACTTCTAGACGCTACTCAATGGCAATTCTACTTCAGTTCAGCCATCTATAAATGAGATAGGTGATCTCATTGGCCGCGTCCTAGATGATAATCAAAGGTATTTCCTTGAGCAACCGGTGTCCAATGATGAAATCAAGACTACTCTATTTTCGCTGGCTAGAGGCAAAGCCCCTGGGCCGGATGGGTATAATGTGGATTTCTTCAAAGCTTCTTGGGGGATCATTGGGCCCTCCATACTTATGGCGGTAAGAGACTTCTTTGAGTCTGGACGTATGCTTAAGCAGTTAAATAATACCATCCTCACCCTCGTGCCGAAGTCCCCCAATGCCTCGGCCATGACTGACTTCCGCCCTATTGCATGTTGCAATACACTTTATAAATGTATTTCGAAAATTTTGGCCAGGCGCATTGCACATGTTCTACCTTCTCTGATTAGCCCTTTTCAAACGGCTTTTGTTCGATGACGCAGAATTAGTGACAACATCATGCTTGCACAAGAGTTGTTTGTGGACTTCCACCAGGAGGCCTATCTCCCCAAATATGCCATCAAAGTGGATTTCCAGAAGGCTTTTGACACAGTAGACCGGAAGTTTATTGAGAAGACACTTTTGGCCTTCAAATTTCTGGCCTCCTTCATCACTATGATTATGGCTTGCGTGTCTTCAGCCAAATTCTCGGTATCAATTAACGGAGAACTACATGGGTTCTTTGCTAGTAGCCGTGGAATACGACAAGGTGACCCGTTATCGCCATATCTTTTCATACTAGTTATGGAAGTACTCTCTGGCATCCTAAAGTCGAAGACTATGTCCCCGGAATTCCACTGGTTTTGGCATTGCAAAAAAACTCGATTATCTCATCTATTCTTTGCCGATGATGTGCTGCACTTTTCTGAAGCTCACTTGAACTCGATAGAGATAATCAAGGAATCTCTACAGCTCTTTTCCAACTGGTCAGGCCTCAGACCTAATAGTAGGAAAAGCAATATATTCCTCTGTGGAGGGACTCAGGAGCTACATAGACAGCTACTTCAATGCCTTGGCTTTCAACAAGGTACTCTCCCCTTTCGCTATCTAGGTGTGCCTATCATCTCAACTAGAATACGCAAAGAGGACTGCAAGATATTAGTTGATGCTATAACGGCTTGGGCCCGTTCCTGGACCCAACATTTCCTGTCCTTTGCTGGGAGATTGCAACTCATCAAATCGGTCCTATACTCTATCCAAGTGTACTGGGCCACCATCTTCTCTCTGCCGAAATCTGTTCTGAATAGAATTGAAGCTATCTTGCGACAATTTCTATGGAAAGGTCCTGACCTTGGCACGGGAGGAGCTAAGGTAGAGTGGAATACTGTATGCTTACCCAAAGAAGAAGGCGGCCTTGGGATCAGGCGAATCACAGATTATAATAGAGCTTTGACTTTTAAGCACATATGGATCCTCTTTACCGATAAGGAATCCTTGTGGTGCAAATGGATCCATTCAACATTCTTAAAACTAAACTTTTGGGTTGTTTCCAAACCAACTTTCTGCTCTTGGACTTGGAAGAAGATTCTGGACTTGCGTGCTGCTGCCCACTCTCTTTTTCGTTGGAAGATTGGTAATGGACACTCGGTTTCTCTCTGGTTTGATTGGTGGCACACCAAAGGCCCTCTTTTCCTTATTTTCAATAATGTTGACATATACCAGTCGCGGATCCCCAGGGATACCACAGTTCGAGAGTTTTATGACTGTTGTTGGCAACCCTCAAACACACTCAACACAATCCTCAGTTGGGCGGACCCACCACCTAACTTTGAGGATAATACTTCAGATAAACTGATTTGGACTCCACAACCTTCTGATTCCTTCTTGGTGGCGATTGCATGGAATCACATCAGAAGGAAAGGGCACACTGCCCCTTGGCACTCATTCATTTGGGAACGCCACATTGCTCCCTAGCACGCTTTTCTCTTATGGCTTGTAACCCTTAACCGTCTGCCTTCCCAGACCATCCTCCTACAAAACCACAGAATAGACACTACATTATGTGCCTTCTGCAGCTCCAGACCAGATTCAGCTAATCACCTCTTTTTTTAGTGTTCTTCTACTTGCAGGCTAGCTTCCTTCTGGGCTACTAAATGCAGCCTCCCATGGCGCAACCGACCTTGGCAAGAACACATTCTGTGGACTATGAAAGTCTGCGGCGGACCCTCCTTTGCACACTGCCTTTCTCGTTTTTCCTTTGGTGCTCTAGTTCATATAATATGGACCGAAAGGAACAATGCCATCTTCAGGAACAAAAGCATCTACATCCCTGGTATGCGTAAACATCTTCTCAAGGTTGTGAAGGATAAAGCTATTTCCATGGAGGGAGTACAAGATACTCCTAGGAACCGCAAATTTCAAATGAAATGGGGACTTCCACCCTCCATCTTCGATGTTAACCGAATGTCCTCTTAATTCGGTCTCTCTGTTCTTTTATCTTTAGTTAGCCTATCTGGCTTGTTGTATAGCTCCTGCCGTTCCTTTCTTGACCATGTTTGGACATCTCTATGTCCTTATGGGGTCAGGAGTAGGTATTGGCTTAGGTTGTATATGGTGTGTTGAAAAGTAATACAAATTTTTACCTTACCAAAAGAAAAAACAACTGCGAAAGCATACTTTTCATTTTCACCAAACCCGTGGCACTGTTCACGCGAGCTTCAAAATGCTCTCTACCGGTGTTCTCGCAGGTACTGTTCACCCGACCGGTTGCTGTTGATTCCGACCAACTCCGGCAGCCGTTGAAGCTGATTTTTTGAGATAAGGTCCTCTGAACCCTCCTCTCCGACCTTGCCAAAGGACTCTTCTCGTCTCTAAGTGTAGAGGGCGGACCAACAGATCTGATCGACCTCTGCTTGCGTCTTCTCCGTCTGGAAATTCTGACCTAGCGGAGTTTGTCGTATGCTGGGCTGCTTCCTTGGAGGTCGCCCGCCCATCCTGAAGGTACTACTTCGTTCGGTTTCCCTTCCAGTGTGGTGAAATTGGATTTGGAAGTTGGTGGACGCATTTATGCTGGGTTGATGCTGAAATACTGTAGCTATATCCGAATCTGGTTGTATGTTGCGACTTTGGGTTGACTGGTTGGTGGAATTGTTGAGGTAGCCTGATAATCCGACCTTATGGAGCTGGATTCTAGGAACCCCTCGCCTGACCACTGCCCTGCTGTTGAGGCTCAACGATTGAAAGCTGGTAATGCTGTAACATTTGTGACAGCGGAGCCCAAAGGGAAATCGGTAGCTCCTTCTAGCAAGGGCGACCCCCCTACTGGTCATAGGCTTACCCAAGACAATGCTAGTCGCAGTCGCAATAGGGGTCGATCTAAAAATCGACGCAACACTCTTAGACAGGTCCACATTGCAGGACCTTCAAGCTGTTCTGATCCCAGGCCTAACACAGCAAGCCAAGCCAATAGGGTGAGACAGAGCACTAGTCGGCAACCTAATCCTGCACTGGTGTCTCGAACTTGGGCTAATGTAGCAAAGGTGTCGCGACCTAAAGTTTTTCCTCTTAGGGTAATGGATTATTAGGACTAAACCTAACTCGGGCCCTCCCAAGCCCTACCAATTCGCAACTTAGGATTTAAGTTTTTAACATGCAAACGTTTTCATGCTCGGAGTCGCCACTAATCTATTTGTGGTAGGTTGATTAGAAACCTAAATAAAACATAGGGAGATATGTTTTATTTCTACGAACCAGAGATTCTAAGCCCGGGGACTTGATTACGCTAGATCTAGTCTAACGCCCTTTCGGTACCTTTTCTTTTCAAAAATGTTTTGGCAAGCAATTTGGATCCGTTTTGACTTAGTCACTAACATGTGAGGTGTTCATGCGGGTGCGCAAACCACCAATTTAACATCCAAGAAAGCGTTGAATAAATTGCAAGTTTGGAGGAATTACTTACCTCGAAGCAACGTAAGCATCTGCATTGTTAGCTAGAAAATCACATCAACAACCTAATATGATTTTTAACTAGCAAAGAATTCTCTCATTTTTTTTGGATTTTCGCTTATTTAAATGACACCTAATCTACATGCAATGACGTGCAAAAATGACATGCAAGTAATGCAACTTAACATGCAAACTATATGTCATGCGACGACGTGACCTAATTCTGATGACGGGCAAATGATTTATTTTTGGTATTTTCTGGTGAAATTCGGAATAAAAATATGCCTAAATTAACATGCAACCTATGATGACTTAACATATCCTAACGTGACTTATTTTTTGGGATTTTTGTTAAAATTCGAAATAATAAACTACTTAAATTAAGAATGCAATCTATCCTAATCTACCATAAAACAATTCATTCTTTTTTGGGATTTTCATGAAAATTCGGAATTAAAAAATAACCTAAATAATCTATTAAGATTAGAAAATTACTTAATTTAAACTAGGAAATAGATTATCTCAAGTCCTAATTTAAATTAAATAATTACTCTATCATCTAGGTATATTTAGGATTCCTAAACATGCAAAACTCAAATTCAAATCCTAACTGATATTTTTTGAATTTTCTTTTTTTATTTGAAAAGGGAAAACAATTTAAACAAAGATGGCATCCACATTTAAAACAACCACGCGATCCACAAGATTCGTTTCAAACTCGGATTAGGCACAAAAATCGAACTATCAGTCATATCTATAGGGTCATAGATATTGACAGAAAGTCGATCATTCAAATTTGGAAAGCAGATAAAAATCATTATCGTGCCCAAGTGATTATGGATAGGATAATGGTTTTCCGTATCGCCGCGTATCGTACCTTAGGGATAAGGTAGGATAGACGTCCAGATACGTTGCTGAATTAGGAAAGATTCCTAATTTTGAATATTTTCAAATATTGCGAACAAGGCAAACATTATCCTAAGATATCTAGCAATCCACGCAATATTCACAGAATATTCAAACATCCAAAAATTAAGAAACGAAATATTCTAAAAATATTGGATAATGTTCAATTACCTAATTTGCGGATAATTTCTAAATTCGAACTTGCGGATCGGGATGAGCGGCGAACGGTGGATTCGGCGGCGCGGTGTCGGGATGACGGCGGGAGAGGCGGCAGCACGCGGGAGCGGGCGCGGGAGCGGGCGCGGGCGCGGGAGCGGGCGCGGCAGCGGGCGCGGGCGCGGGAGCGGGCGCGGCAGCGGGCGCGGGCGCGGCAGCGGGCGCGGGAGCGGGCGCGGCAGCGGGCGCGGGCGCGATGTCTTCCTCCTCTCTCTCTCTTTCTCACTCTCACACTCTAAAAATTTTCTGATCTGAAAATTGTGTGTCCCCCCTAAAATTCTGACCTAATGAATGTATATATAGTATTAATCTAGGTCAATTAGATGGGCTTTCTAGTCCTAATGGGCTTAGGCTTGGGCTTTAATTTAAATGGGCTGAATTAATTAATGATAATGGGCTGAATTAATTAATGACAATGGGCTGAATTAAGTTCAAATTAAAACAACCGGGCCCGTTTGACTTGTAATTCCCGGCCCTTGCACTTCAAGCGAGCCGAGTCCCATTCGATGAAATTTAAGCTCGTTCATTCACCGTTGTCCGATGCAAAAAATGCAATTAATGAATTTAAACTATATGTTATGCAATTTAAATATTTTTTTGTTTAGGGGTTAAAAATTTAATCCCTAATTTTCTATGCAAATTACACTAAGTGATGTGCCAAAATTTAGGTGTCAACAGCTGCCCCTCTTTGAAGGTGAGCTCGTAGAGGTTGCATTCAAAGACTAAATGATACCTAAATTTCAACCATGCAAATGCAATGAATGTTGTTTTTGTCGGGATTATGAGTCCCTTTTTACAATGCATTAAGAAGTGATGCATGCTGACTTGAATAGAAAATATACCTGGAATTACTTACCTGACATGAACGATAGCGCAATTCGAGGCACGACTTTAACTTGTATGTTGTTTTGGCAAATGTATGGGCTCAGTCCCATAGGTATTGCCTGATATACGTTGATGAACTTCGGTGATCTGCAGTTAAGTCAAAACACACGAAGAAAGCTCGACGTATCCAATCATCATCTGGATTCGTGAGAACACTTCCGATCTTTACGAACTACCTATACATCTCCATAGGTGTTTGCAAAGATTTGGCCGCTTCACTTATACCTGCTCATAAGTGAATTGCGGGGGAAACTTTTGGAATCAAGAGGATATTCCGACCTTTGCATATACCTGCTCATATGCAAAGATTTGGCCGCCTCACTTATACCTGCTCATAAGTGAACTGCGGGGAAACACCTGGGGTTGAGAGAATATTCCGACCTTTACATATACCTGCTCATATGCAAAGATTTGGCCGCTTCACCTATACCTGCTCATAGGTGAGTAGCGGGGAAATATCTGAGATTTGGGAGTATTCCGACCTTTACATATACCTGCTCATATGCAAAGATTTAGCCGCTTCACCTATACCTGCTCATAGGTGAGTAGCGGGGGAATACCTGAGATTTAGGGAGAATATTCCGACCTTTACATATACCTGCTCATATGTAAAGATTTGGCCGCTTCACCTATACCTGCTCATAGGTGAGTAGCGGGGGAATACCTGAAATTTGGGAAGAATATTCCGACCTTTACATATACCTGCTCATATGTAAAGATTTGGCCGCCATGCCTATACCTGCTCATAGTCATGTAACGGGGGAATCTTCTCGAGATTGTATGAAAATCTGCGATTTGATGAACAAAGGGGCTAGCCCAAGTGTTCAAGAGTTCCTTGACAAAGTACCTGGATATCATCAGAAGTACCTGAAAAGGTTTGATCAATAGACACCTGAACACAATCAAAGGCATCTAGAGATTGCAAAAATGATCAAATGTGGGACCTGACAATTGCTTGAACAGGTTAGGGATACCTAGATAGTCATAGACATCCTAGGGATAGAGATATACTTACCTGGTGATATCTCCAACTCTGAAGACGTGTATCCTGTTAGACACGATTTTAAGTACATGTAATATGCATTCGCATACTGTCAAGAATACATTTACGCATGAACTATGATTTCAACTGATTTTCATATACGATGGTTTTGTCAAATCAGCACCACAAACTTCGCTGGGGAAAAATCATGACAAGACAATTCGAACTCACAAGCGGATATCTTGAAAATGTCGAATGAGGGACTTCCGGTCCAAAAGGGCTTTCTCTCATTCTCATCGAAAAGGCTGATTTATGGAGAATCGCTCCATCTCACCATCATCATGTTGACAAGGGTCCGAGTATTCTCGCAAGCAGTACGACTTTACCAATCTGAGAGGTCTTTGTTAGGACCGTAACATGGGCTTGGTCAATGGCTTAGCAAAAGAGACTTTTCGAGTCGAGGCTACTGAAAGAAAATACTCTGCAATTGTCTCCGGGTTTACAAGTCAAGAACCTGCAAAATGAGATAGAAATGGACTTGCTCGCACTTCTTCGAGCTAAGCTTATAAAGATCAGAAACTCTACGTTAGTTCAAGTGCCCTAATCTGAAGAGACTTTGCAAGGGACGTAACGCAGGCTAGGCTCATGGGTTGAGAAATGAATGGATCATAAGGCTCAAAATGTGTATAACTGGGGTGAATAAGTTGGTGATCATCTCGGCATTGTCACCGGTCTTCTTCTTCACCAGGGATTGTCTTCTCAGTAGATGTTCCATTGGCTTCAAGAGTTTATCACCTGACTCCTCAAGACTTTGGATACTTTTGTGACCTCGACACATCTCAACACTTTCTAATCTAAAGTCGTCACTTTTTCTCCATTTTTTTCACGGGCATTGGCCTTGCTTTTACCAGGCACACTGCTTTTTCATGCCCTCTAGTTTTTTTTTTTTGACTTTTGACACACACTGTCTACAATGCATATATTGGCTAGCCACACTTTGGCTTGTTTTGACCGAATGACTAACATTTGGACTCTCAGGGTCTTCGTCTTTTATCGGTGCTCCGAATATGCTGCTTGAACAATGATGACTTTTGCCTTGCCCCAGTGTGGGGGATGATCACCAACTGGGTTTAAGAAATGAATTTGCAGGCTCAATTGGGCTTAGCAAAGGATAAAATGTGTATAGGATAGAGAAAGAAATGCTCTTCGTCATCCTAAGGCACTTGAACTTCACGTGAGTTCATCTGAAAAAGCAACACTCGAAGATTGATGCAAGTGAGAGCATGAAAATTTCTACTCATTTTTCACCTTATGACGCTGGCTTACCTCCAGTTTGCCCCGATATGGGGTGGTTCTTGACAGGGGTAATTTGAATGAATTTCTCTAAGTGTTTAGGCTCAAAGTGGCGAAACAATGGATAACCTGTAGTGTTTGGGATAGAGAAATGAACTGCCTCTCATCATTTCAGTTGCCGTACCTTTTGCGAGATAACCCTTTACCTTGCAGACATGGAATTTTTCCACTCAACTCACTGGGGATTAGTGCATGGGACTGTGTATAGGATATGGCTTGCCTTTCATCATCCCGATGTACCTCATTCAACACATTCAATTTATTCCACATGAATTATCATATTGTCTAAACAGATTCCCCCTTTGAGGTCAATGATACAGGTTGACAAATAACCATGCAGAAATTAAAGCCAATGCAAACATCTTAACTTGAAATTGATTGAGACCATTTATTCATAAATGCAATGTTTGCAATTCAGAGTATAAAACCAACTTTTGAAAACTTTTGCTGCGAAATGTTAAATTCCATCAGGGATAATAGATCTTCACAGCATCAGAATTAACAGGACTGGAGAACTCACGACCATCCATTTCTGCGAGAATCAGGGCACCTCCGGGAAGCACCTTTTTAACCACATATGGACCAATGTATTTTGGGGCAAATTTACCCCCAGGAACAGGAAAGACTAGCAGTACCTTTCTTAGGACTAGATCATTTACCTCAAAGTGTCTTTGATGCACTTTTTGGTTGAAAGACTTACCTACTCATGCGGCAACTGGATCGAGCTTTTCGTCTTACTTCAGGGGGATTTGCCTCTCTTCACTTCTTTGGGTTCTCCGGAATCACTCAAGTTGACAGTGATAGTTTGGTCTACCGTTAAGACTTTAGGTCTCTCATGATGCTCTAGATCACGCCGAAGGTCCGAGGAATCTTCGAGTTCATTGGCGTCATCGAGATCAGGTTCGGTGGCACATAATTCATCAGATTGGACCGTTCCCATACCCTTACGTGTCACAAAATTGCCCCTGAAACATAAAGTAGGGGGTTCAGTAGGACAAACAGGGCTAAACAGTGTATTTCTATTGATTTTTTATTTTGAAATTCTTTTCAAAAAGGTTTTAACACGAGGAAGCATGAAGAAGCCCAGGCCTCAGAATTCTCCTTGGACTATATTTTCTTTTATCGGTTGGATATCATCACCGGGCTGGTTTGATGTACCTCAACATGCCCTCAAAAACGAAAATAACTTGTAATTTCATTGATTATGACAAAATGAATTACATTTATTGGAATGGAAATTGCAACAATCAAATCCTAGAAATGAAAAGTACTAAAAAGCAGCTCCCGAGACGGGGCAAGTCCTAAAAAGCAGTAAAAATTCCCGCGTAGGGGAGTGTGCGAAAAAGGTAAATGTGTTACTCTTGCGGGCCAATGCCCATTCCCTTCAACGGTCCTTCCTCGATAGCTCCAATGAAGAAATCATCGAACAGGGCAGTGATTCCCTCCATTGCATCATCAGGATCTTCTGTCACTAGAAGTGTTGGATCATCCATACCTCCCCATCCATCCGGGACAATGTCACGGGGGTCAACATAAAAGCTCGGGGGTGCTGAGTATTTCACGTAATAATCGAACTTGCCGCTTGGTTGCCCCAAAGTGTCGATCACTTCTTTCTCTTCATGCATCATTCTTGCAGGGCCCGGGAATGTGGTGCGGATGTGTGGAAGCAACCTACCACGCCCACATTCTTCACCATTCGGCTCTTCTTCGGATTGCGATCTGTTCTGTCCATTTCTTTGACTTCGACCTCGACCACGTCCACATCCATGTCTACGTGCCCCATTATTTGACTCGCTTGACCCCAGGTATCCCAACCCAGTAATGCGGGGCCTCTGAGAAACTTCCACCGGTTGGCGGATACCTTGACCATTTCTACCGAGGCCTTCACCCGGAGTAAAGCCATGGGACACCATTACCCTGCCAACCATGACTGCAGCATTTGACACCTCAGGAATAGGCGGTGATGATCCTCTAGACGCATGTATGGTTGATACGAGCTCGAGCGACTGATAGCTCGATTCTATTTTGCAATCCGGCTCATCATAGGGGATAGCCGTTGCGTGGTAAATTGGGTGCTCTTCTTCACCGTGGACTGTGATTAACTTTCTGTCCACAACGAACTTCACCTTCTGATGTAGACTAGATGGCACAGCTCCGGCGGTATGAATCCACGGACGACCCAACAGAAAATTGAATGAAGTGGGAATGTCCATCACTTGAAATAGGATATTAAATACCGTTGGTCCAATCTGTATGTCAAGGTGGATTTCTCCCATCACTTCTTTCTTCGTTCCGTCAAAGGCTCGAACGGAGGTCTTCGCAGAATTTATCTTAGAATGATCTATCTTAAGGCGATGTAACGTCGCCAAAGGACAGATGTTCAAGGCTGATCCGTTGTCAATGAGTACCCGGGCTACATGTGAAGCCTTGTATTTGACGGAAATATAGAGTGCTTTAGTATGCCCCCTCCCTTCTAGAGGGAACTCTTCATCTGAAAAAGCTATGAGGTCTTTGAGCAGTATAGAACCCACAAATTCTTCCAACTTGTCATGGTCGATCGTCTCTGGCACGTGGACTTCACTTAACACCTTCATTAAGGCTTTCTGATGTTTGACAGATGTCTGGAGTAGTTCAAGCAGAGAGATTTGTGCGGGCATCTTGCGCAATTGTTCAACTATGTTGTACTCGCTAGCCTTAATCACGACTAGGAATTCTTTGGCTTCCTCATCAGTAACAGGCTTTGCAGGTTGAGCATTAGCTTGGCCATAGGAACGCCCGGATCTGGTAACCAAGTCGACATCGAGACTGTAGGACCAAGGGACTGCCTTATTATCACTGTACTCATACGGTTGAGGTATCTCGATCACTATCCCTTCGTCAGTTGTAGGCGTGCTCACAATGATCTCTTCATTATCGGACGCGTCTTCAAGCGGAGGCATGTCTTCAGGCAGAGGGTCGCCCTTGTCGCTCCTGGTGTTCAATGTAGCAAACTCCTCCTCCCAATTAATAACCACTTCGGAGATAGTGGAAACGATGCGAGTGTGGTCAGCATAAACAATCATCCCAGCTTCTACCATTCTTGAGATTCTTTCTTTCATGAGAGCCAGGGGCAGGTCCTCATTACTTGGGTAACAACCAGCTTTCACTAACTCACCGTAGATGTCGGTAGTATACACCTTAACATTCTTGATTCGACCAGCATCGAAGCTAAATATGGCATTCACATTACCTGCGTGATCAGGGAGTGGGTTGTTGTGAACATTCGGCTTAGCAGGTTGAAATGAGAAAGCCTTCGTATCTAGGAGGTTCTGGACTCGGTGCTTGAGGGCATAGCAATCATCGGTTGAGTGTCCCAGCTCACCCATGTGATAATCACATTTCTTTGACGGGTCGAAGTTATAGAACCGCTCAGGATTGGGCCGCTTTGGCTCAGTAGTAAGCAAGCCTTTCTTCTGGAGCACTGTCAGTACTTGAGATAACGATCCGGGGAGGGGGGTGAATTGCCTCCTGTTGTTCCTCCTCTTAAAAGGTTGACGACCCGAGTTTTGTTGCTGAGCTTCTACTACTTGGATTGCTGGGGCGGAGTTAGCATTCCACCGGCTCGGTTGGTTATAAGCCACATTCACTTCAGCTGCCGGTTCTTTCTCTTTTCTCGCACCAAATCTTCTGGTCGAGGAGGACGGCTCGACAAACCATCCATCTTTCAGCCCTATTTCAATTTGTTCGCCCATGGGGATGAGTTGGTTGAAGTTGTCAGTCGGAATGGCAACCATCCGATTACGGTATTCGAACGGGAGAGTTTTCACGAACATCCTCTTTAACTCACTGTCTATGGGTTCTGGGACAACCTGAGCAGCTAAATTCCTCCATCTGATAGCATAGTCTTTGAAGGACTCAGTCTTTTTCATCTGGGCGCGTTCGAGATCATCACGGGTAGGAATGATGTCCGTTATGAATCTGTACTGCTTCAAGAATGCTTCACTGGCTTCTTTCCAAGTTTTGAGGCCATTTATCTTCTTCATGAGATACCAGCTCAAAGCAGGACCCGTCAAACTTGCTTGAAAGGCATGGATCATCAGGAGTTCGTTATCAACGTACGAAGTCATTTGTACGTGATAGAGCTGTAGGTGGGCTTTTGGACATGTGGTGCCATTGTACTTGTCGAAATCCGGCATTTTGAACTTCTTTGGGATTTTGATCTGTGAGTACAGGGACAGATCGATCGAGGGTGAATCCTGCGAACCTTTCAGCTGCTTCACTCTTTCTTCAAGTTTATTGACCCGTTCATCAGGTTTGTCCTTGTTGACGATAATCTGGACGGGGTCATCTTCTAAAACAGGAATATCGTCATCTCCGTCAACATCGACACTTTTTCTGATTTTCTGCTTTGGGACTGACGCTTCGAGGGGTGTCGAAACAGGAACCGACCGGAGAGCTTTGATCTCAGCGGACATTTGTTGCATCGCGATGACAAGTTGCTTGATCTGGTCTTCCACACCAATAACACGCTCTTGCAAGTCGGTTTGATCGGCCATTCTGGCTCTCGACCGTGTACGAATGGGCGACCGTGATCGGTCCGTAGCTACCTAATGTAAAAGAAATGAACCAAATAAGCACATGGTCAAGACAAGGTTGGTCCATGACACGCTTCTAGTCTTTTTTTTGTTTATTCATGACAATATTCGTATATAGACGAGACTTTATGAAAAGTGATCTAGGAAAAGAAATATAAATGACGCCCTAGACACAACCTAGGAAATAGAAGCACCAAAATCCCTATTCATAAAATTATGAAAAACAAAAAGTGAGACTCCCTAGAAACTATGGACTGAAAACAAATTCTCTAAAACCCCTTTTTTTGTAAAAGAAAGATGACGGCAAACTTTGTAGGAAAATAATTACCTATGACACATCTAGGAAAATAAAGACATAGATTGAAAATAAATTCTCTAAAAGAGCTTTCTCTTCTTTTTTTTTAAAAAAGGACTCAATGATTATTACTTTCAAATTTAAAACCAATCTAGACCTATCATGGACCGACCAAAGAAAGTACGAAACATAAATAAATTGCTAGATAAAGGTTCAGAAATCTTACTTCACTGGGTAGAATGATGGCAATCACATAGACATGCGCATGAAATGTGAGGTTCGATTTCTACCTAGACTCTGGCTTGCAAAAATGGAGACATGAGGATTACCGAGCTAAACCAGTCATGGTGGTGGTTAGGCTGAGATTCCCCTGACTCCGGCTTAGTCAAAGAGCCGACCCGGGTTGCAAAGGGCGCAACCGTGGCAGGTATTCAATGACACCATGAAAGAACTTTCGGGACCAAGAAAGGCGACCCATACCACGCGGGTGTGGTTGGGGTGTCCGTTTTCTCAGTACCATCCTAAACCTGTGCCGCCCAGGTCCGGCAGCGGGTAGTATGTGCGGTGTAGTGTAAATGCAAGGCATGCACAGCAGGTTATATCATACAGCGCTTCGTGCATAAAATAAATCATTCATCCAAACACCTCCCTGCAAAACAAGGGTTAACAATCACGCCTCCCCTTATACCTCCCATACTGCAAAAACATTTAACACCTAAAATGTTAGGGACGTACCTGGGATCCTCGCTGCCAAGCAAAAAAATATTTTTTTTGAAAAGAAAAACTGGCCTAAGTCCACTAAGAGTTTTAACTCAAGTCCCCAGTGGAGTCGCCAAGCTGTCGCGACCTAAAGTTTTTCCTCTTAGGGTAATGGATTATTAGGACTAAACCTAACTCGGGCCCTCCCAAGCCCTACCAATTCGCAACTTAGGATTTAAGTTTTTAACATGCAAACGTTTTCATGCTCGGAGTCGCCACTAATCTATTTGTGGTAGGTCGATTAGAAACCTAAATAAAACATAGGGAGATATGTTTTATTTCTACGAACCAGAGATTTTAAGCCCGGGGACTTGATTACGCTAGATCTAGTCTAACGCCCTTTCGGTACCTTTTCTTTTCAAAAATGTTTTGGCAAGCAATTTGGATCCGTTTTGACTTAGTCACTAACATGTGAGGTGTTCATGCGGGTGCGCAAACCACCAATTTAACATCCAAGAAAGCGTTGAATAAATTGCAAGTTTGGAGGAATTACTTACCTCGAAGCAACGTAAGCATCTGCATTGTTAGCTAGAAAATCACATCAACAACCTAATATGATTTTTAACTAACAAAGAATTCTCTCATTTTTTTTAGATTTTCGCTTATTTAAATGACACCTAATCTACATGCAATGACGTGCAAAAATGACATGCAAGTAATGCAACTTAACATGCAAACTATATGTCATGCGACGACGTGACCTAATTCTGATGACGGGCAAATGATTTATTTTTGGTATTTTCTGGTGAAATTCGAAATAAAAATATGCCTAAATTAACATGCAACCTATGATGACTTAACATATCCTAACGTGACTTATTTTTTGGGATTTTTGTTAAAATTCGAAATAATAAACTACTTAAATTAAGAATGCAATCTATCCTAATCTACCATAAAACAATTCATTCTTTTTTGGGATTTTCATGAAAATTCGGAATTAAAAAATAACCTAAATAATCTATTAAGTTTAGAAAATTACTTAATTTAAACTAGGAAATAGATTATCTCAAGTCCTAATTTAAATTAAATAATTACTCTATCATCTAGGTATATTTAGGATTCCTAAACATGCAAAACTCAAATTCAAATCCTAACTGATATTTTTTGAATTTTCTTTTTTTATTTGAAAAGGGAAAACAATTTAAACAAAGATGGCATCCACATTTAAAACAACCACGCGATCCACAAGATTCGTTTCAAACTCGGATTAGGCACAAAAATCGAACTATCAGTCATATCTATAGGGTCATAGATATTGACAGAAAGTCGATCATTCAAATTTGGAAAGCAGATAAAAATCATTATCGTGCCCAAGTGATTATGGATAGGATAATGATTTTCCGTATTGCCGCGTATCGTACCTTAGGGATAAGGTAGGATAGACGTCCAGATACATTGCTGAATTAGGAAAGATTCCTAATTTTGAATATTTTCAAATATTGCGAACAAGGCAAACATTATCCTAAGATATCTAGCAATCCACGCAATATTCACAGAATATTCAAACATCCAAAAATTAAGAAACGAAATATTCTAAAAATATTGGATAATGTTCAATTACCTAATTTGCGGATAATTTCTAAATTCGAACTTGCGGATCGGGATGAGCGGCGAACGGTGGATTCGGCGGCGCGGTGTCGGGATGACGGCGAGAGAGGCGGCAGCACGCGGCAGCGGGCGCGGGAGCGGGCGCGGCAGCGGGCGCGGCAGCGGGCGCGGGCGCGGGAGCGGGCGCGGCAGCGGGCGCGGGAGCGGGCGCGGGAGCGGGCGCGGCAGCGGGCGCGGCAGCGGGCGCGGGCGCGATGTCTTCCTCCTCTCTCTCTCTTTCTCACTCTCACACTCTAA
The DNA here is from genome assembly GCA_031216405.1 of Syzygium malaccense. Taxonomy (NCBI): domain Eukaryota; kingdom Viridiplantae; phylum Streptophyta; class Magnoliopsida; order Myrtales; family Myrtaceae; genus Syzygium; species Syzygium malaccense. The sequence continues at coordinate 15,409,771 of CM062254.1, forward strand.
AAATTTTCTGATCTGAAAATTGTGTGTCCCCCCTAAAATTCTGACCTAATGAATGTATATATAGTATTAATCTAGGTCAATTAGATGGGCTTTCTAGTCCTAATGGGCTTAGGCTTGGGCTTTAATTTAAATGGGCTGAATTAATTAATGATAATGGGCTGAATTAATTAATGACAATGGGCTGAATTAAGTTCAAATTAAAACAACCGGGCTCGTTTGACTTGTAATTCCCGGCCCTTGCACTTCAAGCGAGCCGAGTCCCATTCGATGAAATTTAAGCTCGTTCATTCACCGTTGTCCGATGCAAAAAATGCAATTAATGAATTTAAACTATATGTTATGCAATTTAAATATTTTTTTGTTTAGGGGTTAAAAATTTAATCCCTAATTTTCTATGCAAATTACACTAAGTGATGTGCCAAAATTTAGGTGTCAACAAAAGGCATTGACTAAAGGGTATAATCTAGCATATGTTCCACCTATGGTGGAGGATGGTGAAGTTATTGTTGACATTACCCCTGAGGTTGCTGCTGATGAGAACCCACGTTGGCTAGAATGTATAGTAGGGCACTATATTGGTAAGAAAGTCCCCTTCAAGCTTACAGAAGAAGCTATTAAGAAATCCTGGGGCGACCAAGTAGTTGATGTAAAACTACATGAAAATGGTTTCTACTTCTTCCGAGTCCCAAATGCTGAGTTTCGCAGGAAGATCATCGACTTGGGACCTGTCTCGATCTTCAGTAGCACAATGATGCTACAACAATGGCATCCAAAAATGAAACTCAAGAAAGGCAAGCTTGACTCTCTCCCAGTCTGGGTTAGACTGAGGGATATTCCATTCTCCTTATGGTCTTCGGCGGGTATTGGTTGTATAGCTAGTGCCATTGGAAAATCACTTTATGTGGATGTGCAGACTGAACAGATGACTAGAATTTCCTATGCGCGTGTCTGCGTGGAGATTAAAGCCACTAATCCTCGAGTGGACTCTGTAAAGTTCAGGTGGGATGGTAAAGTGAGCCATATCAGCATTGAATATGAATGGAAATCACTAGTATGCACCTCCTGTTGTATTTTTGGCCACAAAGTGGGAACCAGAGGATTTGACTATTATGCTGATTGTCCTGAACATAGAGAGGAGTCCATTACTCGGCCCCAAGATTCTGATGGCTGGACTCAGGTCAATCGAAAAAAAAGTAATGCTCCTACTGTCAACCCAACAAACCAGTTGCTACCTACTCCAGGCCTTCAACTGAATTACAACATGGGAGAAGATGAACCCCAGTCTCCTGCTCTTAATTCTGTTGCTGAACCTGTCCCGGCAGGTACTGGACTGACCCAAACCAAGGACCCTGAGGCAGGTCCCAGCTCTTCCCCTGCGCTGTGTCCCTCAGGCTCTCTGGACCAGCAGATTGTGGACTCTTCATTGAACTCCCAGTCATCCACTGAAGACTCTGTAGACTCTCCATTATTGGAGAACAAATCTAGTGCTCCAGAAGAAACAGGGGAGATTGAACCTGCTGGTGCTCCCCATCCTAACACTCGGTCGCGTGCTATGGCTTCCAATGCCACGGAAGAGGTCAACAAGGCCTCCCTTGGTACAATGCCTAACTCACTGGGCACGGTTAAGGCAGCTGGTCCCTCTTCCTCGAAAAAGAAAGCGAAGAGGAGGAGGCCAAGGATTTCCTAGAGGTGAACTTCTGTGCCTATAGCTATGTTTTTTGGAGTATGGAATATCAGGGGCTTAGTAGCACCTCTTAGACAAGCTGAAATCCAGTCCTTTATCAGGACAAATCGGCTCTCTTGTATTGGTATTGTTGAAACTAAAGCCAAAGCCCCCCTTTTTGCTGATATATCTAGATGCCTTTGTGATAGCTGGCGGTGGATTTCCAACTATGAATCCTCCCCCCTTGGTAGAATATGGTTCGGTTGGGACCCCAATGTGATGGAGATGAGCATGATTTACTCTTCTGGTCAATTGATTCATTTGCAGCTTAGGCTACTGAATTTGCACAAATCTTGCCTTCTCTCTATCGTATATGGGGAACATACTTTTGTACATCGACGATAGTTGTGGGCTGATCTTATTAGGCTCTCCTCATGCGATTTACCATGGATTATAGCTGGAGATTTCAATGCTATCAAAGACCCGTAGGATAGAGTGGGAAGCACAACCCCATGGATTCCGATTTTTGAAGAACTTGGGGAATGTCTCAATCAAGCGGGCCTTGAGGATCTCCGATATGTGGGTTGCAGATTCACATGGTCCCACTCCTCAGGTGAGAATCGAAAACTCTGTAAGATTGATCGGGTACTAACTAATAGCCTATGGAACCAGCATTTTTCCTTCTCGGAAGCTTCCTTCCTTGCGCCAGGAATATCATATCACTCCCCCATGGTGATTAAAATTTTTTCGCCACAAAGTTCCAAGAAACCTTTTAAGTTTTTCAACTTCTGGGCTACTCATCCTAAATTCTTGGAACTAGTAAATCAAGCTTGGGATTCTCAAATAGTGGGCTCCCCTATGTATATGGTTTGTTGCAAACTTAGATTGCTTAAGGCAAGGCTGAAACAATTGAACAGGAGTTCCTTCTCGGAAATTTCCACAAGAACTGATCAGGCAAGAGCAGACCTTTATGCTGTTCAGACAGCTTTGGAACTGCATCCCTTTGACCAGAACTTGCTCGATAGAGAAGTGCAACACTTACGTTCTTTTTCCACCTTGAGATCACAAGAGGAATCCTTTTTTAGGCAGAAATCTAGAATCCGTTGGCTTAAAGAAGGAGACCTTAACACTAAATTCTTCCATCATTTTGTCAAGAAAAGGCGTGTACCAAAACGTGTTCTCTCAGTGTCCACAAGTGATGGGGCTCTGCTAACTGACCCGCTGGAAGTCAGGAATCATATTGTTGGCCACTTTCAGGTACTTCTCAACGGTAACTCAGCTTCTACCCAGCCATCTGTCAGTGAGATAGGTGACTTCATAGGAAGGGTTCTAGATGATAACCAGAGGAACTACCTTGCCCAACCGGTTTCTGATGGGGAAATTCAGGCTACACTTTTTTCACTTGCTAGAGGCAAAGCCCCTAGGCCGGATGGATATAACGTTGATTTCTTCAAAACCACTTGGGAGATCACTAGGCCCTCTATTCTCAAGGCTGTAAGAGATTTTTTTGAGTCTGGATGCATGCTAAAAGAGATCAATAGCACCATTTTAACTCTTGTGCCGAAGTCTCCTAATGCCTCGGCCATGTCTGACTTCCGGCCAATTGCATGTTGCAATACCCTTTATAAATGCATTTCTAAATCTTGGCTAGGCGCATTATACATATTTTACCAGCTCTGATTAGCCCCTTCCAAACGGCTTTCGTTAAGGGGCGCAGAATAAGCGACAACATCATGATCGCTCAAGAGCTGTTCGTGGACTTCCATCATGAGGCTTACCTCCCTAAGTGCGCCATCAAAGTGGACTTCCAAAAGGCCTTTGACACAGTGGACTGGAAATTCATTGAATTGACACTCAAAGCCTTCAAATTCCCGGATTTCTTCATCAAGTTGATTATGGCTTGTATATCCACAGCCAAATTCTCGATCTCAATTAATGGGGAACTACATGGTTTCTTTGCTAGTTCCCGAGGAATCCGACAAGGTGATCCGCTTTTGCCATATCTATTCATACTGGTTTTGGAAGTCCTCTCTGGAATTCTAAAGGTAAAAACGAATACCCCGGATTTTCATTGGTTCTGGCGATGCAAAAAACCACGTATATCTCATCTCTTCTTTGCGGATGACGTGCTTCTATTTTCTGAAGCTCACCTGAGGTCGGTCGAAATTATCAAGGAATCTCTTGATCTGTTCTCCAGTTGGTCTGGCCTTAGACCGAACAGTAGTAAAAGCAACTTGTTTCTCTCGGGAGGGACCTCGGCACTGCATACCTAATTACTTCAGTGCCTTGGGTTCCAACTAGGTTCACTTCCCTTTCGATATCTAGGGGTGCCTATCATCTCGTCCAGAATGAGTAAAGAGGATTGCAAGATTCTAATCGATTCCATAACGGCTCGGGCCCGCTCTTGGACTCAACGTTTCTTATCCTTTGCAGGGAGGCTTCAACTCATCAAATCTGTTCTACACTCCATCCAGGTGTATTGGGCTACTATCTTCTCCCTTCCGAAATCTGTTTTGTACAGAATCGAGACCATCTTGAGACAATTTCTCTGGAAAGGCCCTGACCAAGGCATGGGGGGAGCTAAGGTAGCGTGGAATAACGTATGTCTTCCCAAAAAGGAAGGAGGCCTTGGTATTCGGCGACTAGTAGAATATAATAGAGCCATGACACTCAAGCACATATAGATCCTCTTTACGGATAAGGAATCCATGTGGTGCAAATGGATACACTTAACCTTCTTAAAAAAATCAAACTTCTGGGTGGTATCTAAGCCGACACTTTGCTCCTGGACCTGGAAGAAAATTCTTGATTTGCGAGCTCCTTCCCAAGCTCTTTTTCGATGGAAGATTGGCAACGGCCACTCAATTTCTTTTTGGTTCGACTAGTGGCACAACAAGGGCCCTCTTTATCTCATCTTCAATAATGTTGACATATATCAATCGAGGATCCCCCGGGATACTTCTGTTCGAAAGTTCTTTGACTGTAGGTGGCAACCTTCAACTACACTGGACACAATTCTCAACTGGTCAGATCCTCTGCCTACCTTTATAGATAATACTCCTGACAAACTGACATGGACTCCACACCCTTCATACTCCTTTTCGATAGCGTCAGCCTGGAATCATATTCGAAGGAAAGGACGTCCGATCCCTTGGCACTCTTTTATTTGGGATCGTCATATTGTACCCCGACATTCCTTTCTCTTATGGCTAGTCTCTCTCAACCGGCTGCCTTCCCAGGTTCTTCTCTTACAAAACCGTAGGATCGACACTACTTTGTGTGCCTTCTGCGGTACCAGACTGGATTCGGTCAATCACCTTTACTTTGAGTGCCCTTCTACTAGAACACTGGCTTCCTTCTGGGCAACTAAATGCAACCTTCCATGGCGTAATCGACCTTGGCAAGAACATATCCTATGGGCAATGAAAGTTTGTGGTGGACCTTCCTTCGCACACTGCATCTCCCGATTCTCCTTTGGGGCATTGATACATATTATCTGGACTAAGAGGAACAATGCACTCTTCAGGAACAAGAGTGTTTACATCCCTGGTATGCGCAAGCATCTCATCAAAGTTGTCAAGGATAAAGCCATCTCCATGGGGGGAGTCCAACATACACCTAGAAACCGAATCCTCCAGAGAAAGTGGGGACTTCCACCATTAATCTTTGAAGTGATTCGAATGTCCTCGTAATGCGGTCTTTTCCCTCTCTTTTGTTTTAGCCGGGTTTTTATGGCTTATTGTTTAGTTCTTGCAGAACCATCTTGACCCTGTTTGGACATTCCATGTCCTGACTGGGTCATGGGTTGGTTTTGGCTTTAGTTTGTATTTGGTGTGTTGAAAAGTAATACATATCTTACCTTACCAAAAAAAAAAAAACAACTGCGAAAGCATGACTTTTCATTTTCACCATCTCGGGACACTGTTCACGCGGGCAGAATGCTCTCTTCAGGGTTTCTCGCTGGTACCGTTCACCCGGTGGTCTTCTGCTGATTCTGGTGGTTCCCGGCGGCCATTTCAGCTGATTTTTGGAGGCAAGGTCCCTTGGACGCTCCTCTATCACCCCTCCAAAGGGCTCCTCTCCTCGTTCAGCACAGAGATTGGGCTTTCAGATCTGATCGTTGCCTGGTTCGGTCTTCCTCGTCTGAGATACTCGATCGAACTGAGTCGTTGGTTCTGGATTGTTTCCCTGGAGGTTGTTAACCCCTGGTATAGGTACTCTACCTTCGTTTCCCTCTTGCTTTGTTGGGGCTGGTGATTGTCTTTGATGCTTGCATTAAATTGGGGAGACCATCTGGTGCGAATTTCCTGTTCTGGTTTTATGTTGCTGGTGGATTGACTGGTTGGTGGAGGTGGAGTGGTGTCCTTATGGAGGAGGCTATATCAACCATTTTGCCTGACCCATCCCCTAGTTCTGAGTTCCTTCAGGCCGGGAATGTTTCTGGTGTTAACACTAAAGCTTCAGAACTCAAAGGAAAATCCACCTCTGTTTTACATGAGGATGAACGTCCTTCTAGCCTTAGACCTATCCTGAAGGGTAATTCTAGTCGTAGTCGGAGTAGGGGTAGACTGAAGGATAGGAGTCGTTCTCTTAGAAGAGCACACAATGGTAAGCCTATGCGTTCTGCGTCCAGATCAATTCCAAAAGGGAAATCACTTGAGATAGGACAGAACACTTCTCGTGCTCAAGGCCAACTTATCCATGCGCCCGCCACTAGAACATGGGCAAATGTTGCTAAGGTAATGACTAAGGGTTATAACCTAGCCTTTGTTCCCCTGTTAGAGGAGGATGGTGAAGTGATTGTGGATATCACTCCAGAGGTAGCTGTTGATGGAAATCCTCTTTGGCTGGAGTGTATTGTTGGCCATTATGTTGGGAAGACGATTCCCTTCAAGCTAACTGAGGAAGCCTTTAAAAAGGCATGGGGTGAGCAAGTTGCTGATGTAAAACTCCACGAAAATGGGTTTTATTTCTTTCGTGTACCGAATGCTGACTTCCGCAGGAAGATACTTGATATGGGACCGGTGTCTATTTTCAGCAGCACAATGTTACTTCAGCAATGGCACCCAAAACTGAAACTCAAGAAGGGCATTATGGATTCTCTCCCGGTTTGGATTAGGCTAAGAGATATTCCATTCTCTCTATGGTCTCCGGCTGGCATTAGTAGGATTGCCAGTGCCATTGGGAAGCCACTTTATGTGGATACTCAAACGGAACAGATGACTAGAATCTCTTATGCACGAGTTTGTGTGGAAATCAAAGCCACAAAACCTCGAATGGAAACTGTCAAGGTTCGCTGGGATGGTGAAGTGAATCTGATCCATATTGAATATGAGTGGAAATCATTGGCATGCTTTTCTTGTGGCATATTTGGACATAAACCTGGCTCAAGTGGATTTGATTGTGCATCTGGCCATACTGAAGATAGAGCTGAGAATACACTTCGACCTCAAGCTGCTGCTAGAGCTGAGACTTCCCTTCGACCTCAAGGAGCTGAAGGTTGGATTCAAGTCAGTAGGAAAAGAGGTATACCCCCGTCAGGTAAGACTACAAATCAGGCCCGACTTGCAACAGACCCGTTGCTAGATCTGAATCCAGGGGAAGCGAAAATTCTACCTTCTGTTCTGAACCCCACTGCTGTACCTGATCTGTTAAGTCCTAATCTGAATCTTCCCAAGGAATGTGAGGCAGGACCGAGTCATTCCCCTGTCCTCTGTCCTCTAGGATGTCTTGACCAGCAAATTGAGGACCTTGCAATAAACTCTCAGTCATCTTCTGAAGACTCTTCTGGTTCTCACGTTGGGGTGGAGAATAATGATCTTGAAGACTTAGTGGTGGAAGAACCTGCTGTTTTATCCCCCCCTAACACCCGATCACGAGCTTTGGCATCCAATGCCACGGAGGATACTTCTAAAGCTTCTATGGGGGCTGTTCCTAGCTTGATGTGTCCTGGTATGATCCCTAGCCCGGCCTCCTCGAAGAAGAAATCTAAGAGGAGGAGGCCAAGTAAATCTCCGAGATAATTTCCTTGTCACCCTATGTTTTTTGGTATATGGAATATTAGGGGACTAGTAAATCCCCTTAGACAAGCTGAAATTCGGTCCTTTATCAGGGCTCACCGCCTTTCCTGTATTGGTATTGTTGAAACCAAAGCTAAAGCCTCTCTTTTTGCTGGAATCTCTCAGGATCTTTATGGTAATTGGCGGTGGATCTCCAACTATGATTCCTCCCTCCTTGGCAGAATCTGGTTCGGGTGGAACCCGGATGAGATGGAAACTAGTCTTTTGTCTTCTTCTGACCAACTGATCCATGTTCAGCTTAGGCTTTTCAATTTGAATAAAACTTGTCTCTGTACAGTTGTTTATGGTGAACACTCCTTTGTGAATCGGCGTCCTCTCTGGGCTGATCTTCTGCGGTTCTCCTCATGTAACTTACCTTGGATTGTTGCCAGAGATTTTAATGCCATCAAAGATCCGGATGATAGAGTGGGTAGTACAACTCCCTGGATCCCGGCTTTCGATGAATTTGGGGAATGTCTGAACCAGGCGGGACTTGAAGATCTTCGATATGTGGGATGTAGATACACATGGTCTCATTCTTCAGGTGAGAATCGGAAACTCCGCAAGATTGATCGGGTGCTCTCTAATGACATCTGGACTCAGCAATTTTCCTTTTCGGAAGCCACCTTTCTTCCTTCTGGGATATCTGATCACTCTCTTATGGTGATAAAAATTCTTTTGCCACATAGTTCTAAGAAACCCTTTAAGTTTTTCAACTTCTGGGCTTTTCACCCTAATTTCTTGGAACTATTTGCGCAAGCTTGGGATACTCGTATAGTGGGTACTCCTATGTACATTATTTGTTGCAAACTGCGGGTTCTCAAAGCAAAGTTGAAACAATTGAACAGGAGCTCTTTTTCAGACATTTCCACAAGGACTGAATAGGCTAGATCAGACCTATATGCTGTTCAGTCAGCCCTGGAGCGCCATCCTTTTGACTAGAGCCTTCACGATAGAGAAGTGGAGCTCACATGTTCATTCTCTACCATGAGACTACTGGAGGAATCCTTTTTCAGACAGAAATCCCGTATTCGATGGCTTAAGGAAGGGGATTTGAATACTAAATTTTTTCACCACTTTGTCAACAAAAGGCGTTTACAAAATCGAATCCTCTCGGTTTCAACAGAGGATGGGCTTTTGGTAACTGATCCACAAGCGGTCAGGCATCATATTGTTGGTCACTTCCAGGGGATACTCAATGGTGCTAGTGCTTCTATTCAGCCATATGTTAGGGAGATAGGAGAGTTTATTGGCTGGGTACTAGATGAGAATCAGAGGAATCTTTTGGAAGAACCGGTTTTGGATGAGGAAATCCAGTCTACCCTTTTTTCACTTGCTAAAGGCAAAACCCCCGGGCCGGATGGTTATAATGTTGATTTTTTCAAAACTTCCTGGGAGATCATTGGTCCCTCCACCCTTGTGGCGGTAAGGGACTTCTTTGAGTCGGGATGCATGCTCAAGGAATTAAACAACACTATTCTAACCTTAGTGCCGAAATCCCCCAATGCTTCAGCCATGTCTGATTTCCGTCCGATTGCATGTTGTAATACATTATACAAATGCATCTCTAAAATCTTGGCTAGGCAGTTAGCTCGTGTTCTTCCAACCCTGATCGGCCCAGCCCAAACGGCATTTGTCAAAGGATGCAGAATTAGCGACAACATCATGCTTGCTCAAGAGTTATTCGCGGATTTTCACCACCAGGCCTACCTTCCCAAGTGTGCCATTAAAGTGGATTTCCAAAAAGCTTATGACACTGTTGATTGGAACTTCATTGAAAAGGTCTTAAAGGCCTTCAAATTTCCGGCTTTCTTTATTAAGCTAGTTATGGCATGTGTTTCGATAGCCAAATTCTCTGTCTCTATCAATGGCGAATTACATAGATATTTTGATAGCACTCGAGGTATTCGCCAAGGAGACCCATTATCGCCGTATCTTTTTATACTGGTTATGGAAGTTTTCTCTAGTATTCTAAAGGCTAAACCAGATTTTCCAGATTTTCGCTGGTATTGGCGATGTAAAAACACCCGTCTATCGCACCTTTTCTTTGCGGATGATGTGCTACTGTTTTCAGAAGCTTACTTGAGGTCAGTTGAGCTAATTAAGGAAGCTCTCCTTATGTTCACTGAGTGGTCTGGTTTAAAACCAAATACCACAAAAAGCAATATTTTTCTCTCGGGAGGGACCCCGGTTTTGGATGACCAGTTACTTCAATGCCTCGGGTTTCAGCAAGGTACTCTTCCTTTTCGGTACTTAGGCGTGCCTATTATCTCCTCTAGATTGCATAAAGAGGACTGCAAAGCTTTGATTGACTCCATAACTGCTCGAGCCCGTTCCTGGACTCAACGATTTTTGTCTTTTGCTGGTCGCCTGCAACTTATCAAATCGGTCTTGCATTCCATTCAGGTATATTGGGCCACTATTTTCTCTCTTCCGAAATCAGTGTTGTATAGAATTGAGGCTATTTTGCGTCAATTTCTATGGAAAGGTCCTGACCTAGGCACAGGTGGAGCGAAGGTAGCATGGAACGCTGTTTGCTTACCCAAGGATGAAGGTGGCCTAGGTATTCAACGGCTTGTAGAGTACAATAAAGCTATGATTCTTAAGCACATATGGCTCCTATTCTCTGATAAAGAATCCATGTGGTGTAAATGGATACACTCAACTTTTTTAAAAAAGTCAAACTTTTGGGTTGTCTCCAAACCTACTTTTTGCTCTTGGACATGGAAGAAGATTCTGGACATGCGGATTTCTGCTCAAACAATGTTTCGGTGGAAGATTGGTAATGGGCACTCTATATCTTTTTGGTTTGACTGGTGGCACAATAGAGGCCCTCTCTACCTTCTATTCAGTAATATGGACATCTATCAGTCGCGCATTCCACGGGATACTTCGGTTAGGAAATTTTACGAGTGTACCTGGCAGCCTTCTAATACTCTCAACACCTTATTGAGCTAGATGGATGTTCCCCCAACTTTTGGGGAAAATTTGTAGGACTCCCTTTGCTGGACCCCTCATCCATCTAAAGCTTTCTTAGTTGCTCTTGCTTGGAAACATATCCGAAGGAAAGGCTATCCAGCCCCTTGACACTCCTTCATATGGGATCAGCACATTGCTCCCCGTCATGCATTTCTCTTATGGTTAGTATCCCTTAACCGGCTACCTACTCAGGTGTTCCTCATGCATAACCACAGGATTGCCAATGCTTTATGCGCTTTCTGTGGTTCCAGACCAGATTCTATCAACCATCTCTTCTTTGAATGCACTTCTACCAGTAGGTTGGCTTTTATGTGGGCAACAAAATGCAGCTTACCTTGGCGCAACCGAACCTGGCAAGAACATATTAAATGGGCGATGAAAGTTTATGGTGGAGATTCGTTTGCTCACCGCATTTCTAGATTTTCCTTTGGTGCATTATGTCATATCATTTGAACTGAAATGAACAATGCCATCTTCAGAAGCAAGAGTGTATACATCCCGGGCATGCACAAGTATCTCATCAAAGTCGTGAAGGACAAAGCCATTTCCATGGGAGGAGCTGAGGATACATATAGAAATCGAATATTGCAAAGAAAATGGGATCTTCCTTCTGCAATCTTTCAAGTGAACAGGATGGCCTCTTAAGTCATTCCCTTTGTCCTTGTTGTGGTTGGTTGACTCCTTTGTCTTTTGTTGTATAGATCATGCTGAACCTACCTTGTCTCTGTTAGGACATATGTATGTCTATATCGGGACGGGGTCTGGTTGTGGCACCTTATTGTATATAGTGTTATGAAAAGTAATATACATGCTTACATTTACCAAAAAAAAAAAAACAACTGCGAAAGCATGACACTTGCACTTTTCATTTTCACCATCTCGCGGTACTGTTCATGAGAGTTGAAATGCTCTCTACTGGAAACCTCACCGGTACTGTTCACCCGCCGGAGAATTGCTGATTCCGGTGGATTCCGGTGGAATTTGAAGCCGATTTTTGGAGTCAAGGTCCCTTGGACTATCCTCTCTCTCCCCTCCAAAGGGCTCCTCTTCTTTCTCAGTGTAGAGGCTGGGCCATCAGATTTGTTTATTCCAACTCGTGCATTTTCTATGAAGACTGGCCACGCTGAGTTCTCTCCCTGCTGGGCCATCCTCTTGGAGCTTGGTTCCCCTCCTGAAGGTACTTTCCCTTCGGTACCATCTCTTCTGGGGTAGGGGTTGGATCATGTGAGCCTGTGTCTGCATTTATGCTGGTAGTTGGAGATCTACTGTTGCTACGCCCTGATCTGGTTTTATGCTACTTGGTTGGGTTGACTGGCTGGTGAATTGGTGTAGTAGTTTGCTATTCTAGACCCTATGGAGGAGGTTATAAGGATCCCCTCACCTGGCCCCTCCCCTGTTGCTATGACACAACCGGCGATAGTTCATCAAGGTGGAACCTCTAAGTCGGTAAACCTCAAAGGCAAATCGACCCTTTTGAACCAGGAGAGTGAACTTCCTTATGGACATAGATCAGTCCTGAAAGCTCCTAGTCGTAGCCTTAGTAGGGGCAGACCCAAGTCCAGAGGACGTTCTAGTAGGCCTGCGCACAAGGCAAATCATCCCTTTCGATCTGATTCCAGGCCTATATCAGCTGGAAAGACTAATATGGCGGGTCAAAACTCCAACTGCACTCAAGGCCAACCCACCAGATCTTGGGCAAATGTGGCGAGAGTTTTGACTAAAGGTTATAACTTAGCTTATGTTCCACCCCCGTTGGAGGATGGTGAAGTCATTATGGACATTACACCTGAGGTAGCTGCTGATGAGAATCCATTTTGGTTGGAATGTATTGTTGGCCATTACATTGGGAAGAAAATCCCCTTCAAGCTAACTGAAGAAGCCATTAAGAAATCATGGGGAGATCAAGAAGTTGATGTTAAACTACATGAAAATGGGTTCTTCTTCTTCCGGATACTAAATGCTGAGTTTCGCAGGAAGATTGTAGACATGGGACGAATTTCCATCTTTAGTAGCACTATGATGCTTCAATAGTGGCATTCGAAGTTGAAGCTCAAGAAAGGTACTTTAGACACTATCCCGGTTTGGGTCAGACTTCGGGATATTCCTTTTTCTCTTTGGTCTCCTGCTGGTATTGGTAGAATAGCCAGTGCCATTGGGAAACCACTATATGTAGATGTACAAACAGAACAGATGACTAGGATCTCCTTTGCACATGTCTGTGTGGAAATCACAGCCACTAAACCCCGTGTGGAAGTAGTGAAGTTTCGATGGGACGGAGAAGTAAATGTAATCAATATTGAATATGAATGGAAGCCCGTGGCGTATTCTTCTTGTGGTATTTTTGGCCATAAACTGGGGTCCAATGGTTTTGATTGTGCACCTGTGCATACAGAACTTAGAGCTGAGACCAACCTTCGAACTCAGCGAGCAGATGGGTGGACCCAAGTCACCCGGAGAAAAGGCAAAACCACTTCAAACAATCTGCCCCAAACTAGTTCAGATTCACTTCTGGAACTAAACCTGGAGGAGAATGATCCCCTGGCTCCTGTTGTGAACCCCTCTTCGGAACCAGGACAGAGAAGTGCAGAACTGAACCATCCTAAGGACTTTGAGGCTGGACCGAGCATGTCATTAGCACCGTATCCAGCAGGGAAAATTGTTCAATAGGATGAGGATTCCTCTCTGAACACATAGTCTTCCACAGCAGAATCTGCTGACTCCCTGGAAATTCAGGAAAAGACTAGTGTCTCTGAAGAGCTGATGGAGGAGGAACCAGCTTGTGTATCCCCCCTTAACACTCGTTCACGAACTATGGCGTCTAGTGCCATGGATGAGATTACTAAGGCCACTCCCGGCTCTACACCTAGCTCGATCTGCCCCGAAAAGGCACTCGGCCCATCCTCCTCGAGAAAAAAGTCTAAGAGGAAGTGGCCAAAGAAATGTCAGAGGTAACCTCCTTCGTCTCTACATATGTTTTTTGGTATATGGAATTCCAAGGGCCTAGTTGAACCCCTCAGGCAAGCTGAAATTCGGGCCTTTATTAGGACGAACCGTCTCTCCTGTATTGGTCTTGTTGAAACTAAAGCCAAAGCCTCCCTTTTTGTTGATATAACTAGAGGCCTATGTGCTACTTGGAGATGGATCTCCAACTATGATTTTTCCCCTCTTTGTAGAATTTGGTTCGGTTGGGACCCGAATGAGATAGAGATGAGTCTTATCTTCTCTTCTTCCCAAATGATACATACTCAGTTAAGATTGTTGAATATGCAAAAATCTTGTCTTCTCACAATTGTATATGGTGAACACACATTTGTGAATCGGCGTCCCCTTTGGGCAGATCTTATTCGGCTTTCTTCTTGTGAGTTACCTTGGACTGCTGCCGGAGACTTTAATGCCATCATAGAACCTGATGACAGAGTGGGCAGCACTACTCCGTGGATCCCGACTTTTGAAGAATTTGGGGACTGCCTAAACCATGCCGGGTTAGAGGACCTTCGCTATGTGGGATGTAGATACATTTGGTCCCATTCTTCAGGTGACAATAGGAAACTTCGCAAGATTGACCGGGTGCTCATAAATGACCTTTGGAATCAGCACTTCTCCTTCTCTGAAGCCACCTTCCTTGTGCCAGGTATCTCTGATCACTCCCCTATGGTGATTAAAATCCTATCAACTCATAATTCCAAGAAGCCTTTCAAGTTTTTCAACTTCTAGGCTACTCATCCAACATTTCTGGACCTTGTTGCTCAAACTTGGGATACTCACATAGCGGGCACGCCTATGTTTAGGATTGCTGTAAACTTAGGCTTCTCAAAACCAAATTGAAACGTTTGAACAGAAGTTCCTTCTCTGATATTTCCACTAGGACTGACAAGGCCAGAACAGACCTATATGATGTTCAGGCTGCTTTGGAACTTCATCCTTATGATCAAAACCTGATTCAAAGAGAGCTGGAACACGCTCGTACCTTCTCTGCTCTAAGAGAACAGGAGGAATCCTTCTTCCGATAGAAATCCAGAATTCGTTGGCTTAAGGAGGGGGACATGAACACTAAATACTTTCACCACTTTGTCAACAAAAGGCGGCTTCTCAACCGTATCCTCACGGTCTCTACTGATGATGGTGAACTAGTAACTGACCCTTCTGCGGTCAGCAATCACATTGTTAGCCACTTTCAAGAGCTACTCAACGGAAGTTCTACTTCTATCCAGGCCTCTGTTCCGGAGATAAGTAACTTTGTTGGTCGGACCCTAGACGAGAATCAGCGTAACTTCCTAGCACAACCAATATTGGATGAGGAAATTCAGTCCACTTTATTTTCGCTGGCTAAAGGCAAAGCGCCGAGACCAGATGGATATAATGTAGATTTCTTTAAGTCCTCTTGGGAGATCATTGGACCATCCATCCTCATGGCGGTAAGAGACTTCTTTATTTCTGGGTGCATGCTCAAGGAGTTAAACACCACCATTTTGACCCTAGTGCCGAAGTCCCCTAATGCTTCGGCCATGAGTGACTTTCGTCCAATTGCATGTTGCAACACCCTATACAAATGTATATCTAAAATTCTGGCTAGGCGCATTGCACATGTCCTTCCATCTCTAATTGGCCATTCTCAAACGGCGTTTGTTAAAGGCCGCAGAATTAACGACAACATTATGATTGCCCAAGAGCTATTCACGGATTTCCACCATGAGGCCTATCTTCCTAAATGCGCCGTCAAAGTGGACTTTCAGAAAGCATTTGACACTGTTGACTGGAATTTCATTGAAAAGACTTTAAAGGCCTTCAACTTTCCGGGTTTCTTCATCAAACTAGTTATGGCTTGTGTCTCAACGGCTAAATTTTCGGTGTCAATTAATGGAGAATTACATGGGTTTTTTACGAATTGTCGAGGCATACGACAAGGTGACCCCCTTTCTCCATATCTTTTCATTCTGGTAATGGAAGTCCTCTCTGGGATTATTAAGGCCAAAACAGATGATCCGGATTTCCATTGGTTCTGACGGTGCAAAAATAACCGGATATCTCATCTCTTTTTTGCGGATGATGTACTCCTGTTTTCACAAGCCCACTTGAGGTCGATTGAACTAATTAAGGAATCACTTGACCTGTTCTCCGACTGGTCTGGCTTAAAACCGAATGCTAGGAAAAGCAATATCTTCATTTCGGGAGGAACTCCAGATTTACATGAACAACTCCTTCTGTGCCTCGGCTTCCAACAAGGTACACTTCCTTTTCGCTATCTAGGCATGCCCATTATCTCGTCTAGACTACGTAAAGAGGATTGTAAAAGCTTGATTGATTCTATAACTGCTCGAGCCTGTTCCTGGACTCAACGGTTTTTGTCCTTTGCTGGTCGATTGCAACTCATTAATTCAGTCTTGATTTCCATACAAGTATATTGGGCCACTATTTTCTCCATTCCTAAATCTGTTTTGCATAGAATCGAGACTATTCTTCGGCAATTTCTATGGAAAGGTCCCGATTTAGGTATTGGAGGAGCTAAGGTAGCGTAGAATGCTGTCTGTCTACCTAAAGAAGAAGGTGGCCTTGGGATACGGTGACTCGTAGAATACAATAGAGCCTTGACTCTTAAACACATTTGGCTCCTCTTCACTGATAAGGAATCTATGTGGTGTAAATGGATACACTCAACTTTCTTAAAGCAATCTAATTTTTGGGTTGTATCCAAACCTACATACTGTTCCTGGACATGGAAGAAAATCTTGGATATGCGAACATCTGGCCAAACTTTATTCCGGTGGAAGATCGGAAATGGCCGCTCGGTCTCCTTCTGGTTTGATTGGTGGCACAACAAAGGCCCTCTCTACCTTATCTTCAGTAATGTTGACATATATCGGTCGAGGATTTCCCGGGATATCTCTGTTCGGGAGTTCTATGATGATACATGGCAACCTTCAACCGCACTGACTACTATCTTGAGTTGGACGGAATCGCCTCCAATATTTGAGGACAATACTCCGGACACATTGAATTGGACTCCGCATCCATCTGAATCTTTCTCGGTGGTGCGAGCATGGAATCACATCAGGACAAAAGGACAGCCAGCCCCCTGGCATTCCTTTGTCTTGGATCATCACGTTGCCCCTCGCCATGCATTCCTTCTTTGGTTAGTATCTCTTAACCGTTTGCCTACCCAGGTATTTCTCCTACAGAACCGCAGGATTCATGCTGCAAATTGCGTCTTTTGTGGTGCTAGACCAGATTCGGTCAATCACCTATACTTTGAATGCTCTTCGACTAGTAGACTGGCATCATTTTGGGTAGTAAAATGCAACCTCCCGTGGCGCAATAGACCTTGGCAAGACATATTAAGTGGGCAATGAAAGTCTGCGGTGGCTCTTCTTTTGCTCACCGCCTCTCTAGGTTCTCTTTTGGTGCATTATGCCATATCATTTGGACTGAACGAAACAACTCCATATTCAGGAACAAAAGTATATATATCCTGGGCATGTGTAAGCATCTTATCAAAGTGGTGAAAGACAAAGCCATATCCTTCGGGAGAATCGCTGACACACATAGGAACCGGAAACTACAAAGGAACTAGGGTTTACCTTCTTCAATCTTTGATGAGACAGGATAACCTTGTATTTTCGGTGTAATTGTTCTGCTTGTTTTGAATGGCCTCCTGTTGGCTAGTTGTATAGTTCCCCCTGAGTCATCCTTGACCCCACTCGGACATTCCTATGTCTTAGTTGGTTCGAGGTTGTCTTTTGGTGTTCTTTTGTATATGGTGTTTGGAAAGTAATACATATTCTTACCTTTACCAAAAAAAAAAAAAACAACTGCGAAAGCATTCTCGGTAACGCTAGCGTGGAATCATATCAGGAGGAAAGGGCAACTAGCCCCTTGGCACTCATTCATCTGGGATCATCATATTGCGCCCCGCCATGCTTTTCTCTTATGGTTAGCATCTCTTAACCGGTTACCTACCCAGGTACTTCTCTTACAAAATCGCAGGATTGACTCTGCCATGTGCACTTTCTGTGGTACTGGACCGGATTCAGTCAACCACCTCTTCTTTGACTGCACATCTACTAGAAGGCTCGCCTCTTTTTGGGCCACAAAATGTAATCTTCCGTGGTGCAACCGACCTTGGCACGAGCATATCAGGTGGGCAATGAAAGTCTCCGGTGGTTCATCCTTTGCTCATCGCCTCTCTAGATTTTCCTTTGGTGCACTATGTCATATCATTTGGATTGAAAGGAACAACTCCATCTTCAGAAACAAGAGTGTTTATATCCCGGGTATGCGCAAACATCTTATCAAAGTGGTAAAGGATAAAGCTATATCCATGGGGGGAATTGAGGATACACCTAGGAACTGGAATTTGCAAAGGAAGTGGGGACTTCCACCTTCAATCTTCGGAGCGATCCGGATGGCATCTTAAATTAGGTGTATTTGTTTCCTTGGGTTCTTTGGGTTTGGTTGACCTCTCTGTTGGTCATTTGTATAGTTCATGCTAAGCCTTCATTGACCCCATTCGGACATCTCTATGTCCTAGTTGGGTGACGGTTGGTTTTGGCGCTATTTTGTATTTGGTGTTTTGAAAAGAAATATATATTCTTACCTTACCAAAAAAAAAAAAAAACAACTGCGAAAGCATTTGCCAAGGATGTTTTCATTAATCAAGAACGAAATTTTGGGGCTCGAAGACGATCAGATACCGTCCTAGTCTCAACCATAAACGATGCCGACTAGAGATCAGCGGATGTTGCTTTTAGGACTCTGCTGGTACCTTATGAGAAATCAAAGTTTTTAGGTTCCGGGGGGAGTATGGTCGCAAGGCTGAAACTTAAAGGAATTAATGGAAGGGCACCACCAGGAGTGGAGCCTGCGGCTTAATTTGACTCAACACGGGGAAACTTACCAGGTCTAGACATAGTAAGGATTGACAGAGTGATAGCTCTTTCTTGATTCTATGGGTGGTGGTGCATGGTCGTTCTTAGTTGGTGGAGCGATTTGTCTGGTTAATTTCGATAACAAACGAGACCTCAGCCTGCTAACTAGCTATGTGGATGTACATCTCCACGGCCAGCTTCTGAGAGGGACTATGGCCGCTTAGGCTAAGGAAGTTTGAGGCAATAACAGGTCTGTGATGCCCTTAGATGTTCTGGGCCGCACGCGCTCTACACTGATGTATTCAACAAGTATATAGCCTTGGCCGACAGGCCTAGGTAATCTTTGAAATTTCATCCTGATAGGATAGATCATTGCAATTGTTGGTCTTCAACGAGGAATTCCTAGTAAGCGCGAGTCATCAGCTCGCGTTGACTACGTCCCTGCCCTTTGTACACACCGCCCATCGCTCCTACCGATTGAATGGTCCGGTGAAGTGTTCGGATCGCAGTGACGTGGACGGTTCGCCCCCGATGACGTCGCGAGAAGTCACTGAACCTTATCATTTAGAGGAAGGAGAAGTCGTAACAAGATTTTCGTAGGTGAACTTGCGGAAGGATCATTGTCGAATCCTGCCTAGCAGAATGACCAGAGAACCACTAGCAAACTCAATGGGGATGGTAGGCCTCCCCCAACGTCTCCAGACGCTGGGATGGCACGGGTGAATAGCCTCTGGTCGATGGAACAATGTAGGCAAGGGAAGTCGGCAAAATAGATCCGTAACCTCGGGAAAAAGATTGGCTCTAAGGATTGGGTACAGGGGTCCCAATCCCGAACCCGTCAGCTGTCGGTGGACTGCTCGAGCAGCTCT
This sequence comes from Syzygium malaccense, assembly GCA_031216405.1. NCBI lineage: Eukaryota > Viridiplantae > Streptophyta > Magnoliopsida > Myrtales > Myrtaceae > Syzygium > Syzygium malaccense. Next base: position 15,429,203 of record CM062254.1, read on the forward strand.
CGCGGTGAGAGCGGGTCGCCACATGCGGGCCGGGGGACGGATTGGGAACGGCTCCTTCGGGGACCTTCCTCGGGCGTCGAACAGTCAACTCAAAACTGGTACGGGCAAGGGGAATCCGACTGTTTAATTAAAACAAAGCATTGCGATGGTCCCTGTGGATGCTCACGCAATATGATTTCTACCTAGTGCTCTGAATGTCAAAGTGAAGAAATTCAACCAAGCGCGAGTAAACAGCGAGAGTAACTATGACTCTCTTAAGGTAGCTAAATGCCTCGTCATCTTATTAGTGATGCTCATGAATGGATTAACGAGATTTTCACTGTCCCTATCTACTATCTAGCGAAACCATAGCCAAGGAAACGGGCTTGGCAGAATTAGCAGGGAAAGAAGACCCTGTTGAGCTTGACTTTGGTCCGACTTTGTGAAATGACTTGAGAGGTGTAGGGTAAGTGGGAGCCGAAAACGGCGAAAGTGAAATACCACTACTCTTAACGTTATTTTACTTATTCCGTGAAATGGAGGTAGGGCAATGCCCCTTCTTTTAAAACTAAGGTCCACGCATGCGGGCCGATCCGGGCAAAAGACATTGTCAGGTGGAGAGTTTGGTTGGGGCGGCACATCTATTAAAAGATAACGCAGGTGCCCTAAGATGAGCTCAACGAGAACAAAAATCTTGTGTAGAATAAGAGGGTAAAAGCTCATTTGATTCTGATTTCCAGTACGAATACAAACCGTGAAAGCATGGCTTATCGATCCTTTAGATCTTCGGAATTTGAAGCTAGAGGTGTTAGAAAAGTTTCCACAGGGATAACTGGCTTGTGGCAACCAAGCGTTCATAGCGACGTTGCTTTTTGATTCTTCGATGTCGGCTCTTCCTATTATTGTGAAGCAGAATTCACCAAGTGTTGGATTGTTCACCCACCAATAAGGAATGTGAGCTGGGTTTAGACCATCGTGACACAGGTTAGTTTTACCCTATTGATGATAGTGTCACAATAGTAATTCAACCTAGCACGAGAGAAACTGTTGATTTGCACAAGTGGTCATTGCGCTTGGTTGAAAAGCCAATGGCGCGAAGCTACCGTGCGCTGGATTATGACTAAGCGCCTTTAAGTCAAAATCCGGGCTAGAAGTGATGTATGCGCTCGTCGCTCGATTGCCGACCTGCAGTAGGGGACTTGTTCCTCCAAAGGCACCTGTCGTTGGTGAAGCCCTTACGGTGGATGAATCGTGCGGGCCGCCTTGAAGCACAATTACTATTGAGCGATGAGTAGAATCTTTTGCAGACAACTTAAATACGCGACGGGGTATTATAAGTGGCAGAGTGGCCTTGCTGCCACGATCCACTGAGATTTAGCACTTGTCGCTTCGATTCGTCCCTCCCCCCAAATCCTAACTCCACAAACAAACCAATAAATTTCTCTTCCCCAAACTAACATCGAGGGTTGCTATCCATAATGTGGCACTTGGGACTAAGTACAAGTTCCAAGCGTATGCATCGATCGTGCCTACCATGACTTGTGCCAAGGCACAATAGGAAATGGTCCGAGGAACTTGCTTCGGCCTAAGTGGACGTAGATCGTGTGCCTAGTGTGACGTCATTCATGTTGTACCAAGGCACATAAGGAAATGCTCCGAGCAACTTGGATGGTTTGGACGGCAATGTGCCTTTGGAATGTGAATGGTGTGCTTGATCGTGTGCCCAGTAGATGTGGATCGTGTGCCTTGGTCCGTGTGGATCTTGTGCCTAATTAAGTAGCCAGCGTACCTAGTGGATGTGGATCGTGTGCCTTGGTCCGTGTGGACATTGTGCCTGATTAAGTAGTCGGCGTGCCTAGTGGATATGGATCGTGTGCCTTGGTCCGTATGGATATTGTACCTAATTAAGTAGTCAGCGTGCCTAGTGGATGTGGATCCTGTGCCTTGGACACACACAGACAAAACGTGACTCGAGAGAATGCATCATAAGACACGAGGAAAATGCTCCGAGGAACTTGGATGGTTCAGCCGGCAATATGCTTATGGAATGTGAATGGGGCTCTTGGTCGTGTCCCGAGTGGATGTGGATTATGTGCCTTGGTCTATGTGGACCGTGTGCCTAAGTAGTCATTTGTTTTGATAAAGCGAAACGAAAATGCTCCGAGTAACTAGTTCGACCAACATGCCAACTCTTGACATGACTCGAGTGCAAAAGAAAAAGTCGTGTTTTCATAAGCGACCCCTGTATCCGTTGTAAATGGAAATTTTCGCATTTCTTCGACTAATGATGGTGGTGTGGTAGCTCATGATATGCTAAGTTATTTGTTTCGACTGTATGCCATGACTTGTCTGCACAAGAAGAAGTCTCGTACAACAAATAAGTGCCAACTCTTCACATGGCCCGGTCGTATGCTAAAATTGTGTCCCTGTGCCTCGCATCATGCCCGTGTTCATCGTTTGTGGCCGTGCCTCGTGCCCATGTGCATGGTTCGTGGCCGTGCATCGTGCCCGTGTGCATGGTTCATGGTCGTGCTCGTGCTCGTGCCCGAACCCGTGCCCGTGCATCGTTCGTGGCCGAGCATCGTGCTCGTGCATCGTTCATGGCCGAGCGTCGTGCTCGTGCGTCGTACCGTGCATCGTTCATGGTCGAGCGTCGTGACCGTGCATCGTTCATGGCCGTACATAGTGCCCGTGCATCGTGCCGTGCATCACTCATGGCCGAGCGTCATGGCCGTGTGTCGTGCCCGTGCATCGTGCCGTGTATCACTCATGGCCGAGCGTCATGGCCGTGTGTCGTGCCCGTGCATCGTGCCGTGCATCACTCATGGCCGAGCATCATGGCCCTGTGTCGTGCCCGTGCATCGTTCATGGCTGTGCATCGTGCCCATGCATCGTTCATGGGCGAGCATCGTGCCCGTGCATCGTTCATGGCCGTGCATCGTGCCCGTGCTTCGTGCCGTGCATCGTTCATTGCCGTGCTTGTGCCCGTGCATCATTCATGCCCGTGCATCGTGCTGGGTATCGTTCATGGCCGAGCGTCGTGACCGTGCATCGTTCATGGCCGAGCGTCGTGCCCGTGCATCGTGCCGTGCATCGTTCATAGCCGAGCGTCGTGCCTGTGCATCGTGCCGTGCATCGTTCATGGCCGTGCATCGTGCCGTGCATCATTCATGGCCGAGCATCGTGCCTGTGCCTCGTTCATGGTCGTGTATCGTGCTCGTGCATCATGCCCGTGCATCATTCACTGCCATGCTCGTGCTCATGCCCGTGCATCGTGCCATGCATCGTTCATGGCCGTGCTCGTGCCCGTGGATCCTGCCATGCATCGTTCATCGCTGAGGGTCGCACCTGTGCATCGTGGCCGCGGATCATTCATGTCCGAGCAACGCGCTCGTGCATCGTGCCCGAGGATCGTTCATGGCGGAGCAACGCACCCGTGCATCTTGCCTGCGGATCGTTCATGGCCGTGCAACGCGCCCGTGCATCTTGCCCGCGGATCGTTCATAGCCGTGCATCGTGCCATGCATCGTTCATGGCCGAGGGTCGCGCCCGTGCATTGTACCCGTGGATTGTTCGTGGCCGAGGGTCACGCCCGTGCATCGTTCGTTCATGGATCGTTCATGGCCATGCATCGTGCCATACATCGTTCACGGTCGAGGGTCGTGCCCGTGTATCATTCACGGCCGAGGGTCGCGCCCGTGCATCGTGCCCGTGCATCGTTCACGGCAGAGCATCGCGCCCGTGCATCGTGCCCGTGGATCGTTCATGGCCGAGCATCGCACCCGTGTATCGTGCCTGTGGATTGTTCATTGCCGTGCATGATGCCCGTGCATCGTTCATGGCCGAGCATCGCGCCCGTGCATCGTGCCTGTGGATCGTTCGTGGCCAAGCATCGCGCCCGTGCATCGTTCGTTCATGGCCGAGGGTCGAGCCCGTGCATTGTGCCCGGGCATCATTCATGGCCGTGCGTCGTGCCCGAGCATCGTGCCCGAGTGCATAGGACGTGGCCGATGATCGTGGCCGAGTGCATCAGTCCTGGCCAAGCCTCGTGGTCAAGTGCATCGGTCATTGTCGCGACCTACCCCTCGCCAAAGATCGGGTTTAGGCCAAGAGGTATTTGTCAAGGATCGAGGCACTCCCGAGCCTCATACCTCACGCGACGAGAATTGTCTAATTTACACATTTCATTGGAGTCGCCACTAGCCATGATCAAGGGTCGGCTAGAAACCTTGATTGAGACGCGGGAGTGTCATCTCGATACGTGCGAAAATCAGAGATTCCAAAATTCGGGGACTTGATTACACTAGCGATCTAAGTAGTGCCCTTTCGGTACCTAAACTTGAATGTTTGCAAACTAACGTACCGGGCAACTTATCGAAAAAAGCTAAGATTCCACCTAACCGTTCTAAGAATAGAAAATAACAATCAATGTATTAAAAGTGCGCAACCAGATAATCATGAAGAGAATAAACAACCAGTGACCTAGAATCGTCTCTAAAAAGAAAATGCAATCAAAAGCCCTAAGGTAAAGCCCTAAGGGCTTATCCGATTTTTGAGAATTTTTTAGAGGGTTTTTCTCATTTTTCATTTTTTTTGAGTTTTTTTAACCTAAAATCTAGTGAAATTAAGCCCAAAACTGATTTCTAAACATTTCCTAATTTTCTGGATTTTTTGGAATTTTTCTGATTTTTTTTTAAAAAAAATTTAGTGTTTTTCAGGCTTTTTAATATTTTTTGGATTTTTAAACATTTTCGAATTTTTTTGGAATTTTTAATATTTTTTTAATTTTTTAAATATTTTTTTGATGTTTTTATTAATAAAATAAGGATTCGGACCGGATCCCCTGACCCGATCCGCCCGACTGCCTGACCTGGATTTCCGACCCGCCCCGGGATCCCCTTTTCTATTTTCTTTTCTGATTTCTTTTCTATTCCTCATTTTTCCTCTTTTCTTTTTTTTTTCTCTTACTTTTTTAATTTTTCTTTTTACTTTCTTTTCTGGTCTTCCTCCCTTCTACCATGCACGTGGTCTTCTTCACCGAGAGCTTCCTTAGCTGTTTCTTCATGGCGCCTTCACCGAGCCTCGCCGGGACCACGCCGAGGAAGCCCACCGCCGGTCGACAGCTCGGACCACCAACGCCGACGACCGGCGCTGGCCGTACGCTGTCACCGCCGGCCGCCGTTCCGGCGACGATACCGATGACTTACTCCGATCACGAAACCGACATTAATGTGTAAAAATCCGATTTCTCAGCTCTCAAATTCTCGACCACCCCGTATAGACAGTAACACTGACCATACAAGGACATACACACATCAAATGAAGATAGAGAGCTAACTGTTTCGCTCCAAATCGTGAGCACACCCAGCAACTGAGAACCAAACTTCCGACGAGGAAACGTATACACGCGGCTGACTCAGAGATGTGTGACCCGCGACGAAACCACATGAACAAAAGCAAAAAACTTGAAGTCGATGACAATAACAGAGCAAATCGTGCATAAATCAACACTCTAGAGTATCGATTTTCATGGAGTTCATCTCGGATCTCACTTGGGCATTTTACCGAGCAGGTGCTGTGCGACTAAAACTACGAGTTTCTAAGTCGATTTCAGTGGGGTTTAAAGGTTTTTCTTGGAAGAGATCGGTCAAGAACGCATCCTGGAGATGCAAAGAAACATTTTCCTCATCTTGTGGTGCCGGGCGATCACCGAATAGACTTGGTGTGCCCGGCACCCGAGAGGTAGGGGAGGGGAGGCCAAAACAGGGGAAGGCTGAGAGAGACCCACCTGGTTCACGGCCCACCGGAGCGAGGTGCGATGGTTGGGGGGTTCAGCGTCGGTTCGGGCAGCCTTCCGGCGAGCGGTCGAGACTCGGACCTCTCCGATGCCCCTCAACTCTCTCCCTATCTCCTCTTTTTCTCTGGGAACTCTCGATTTTTTTTTTATGCTTCTCCCCCCAAAGATCTCCTTTTTCCTTCTTAATCTCCTCTCCAACTCTTCTTTCTTCTCTATTTCTTCCCCTTGGTGCCTCTCTCAGACTTCCCCCCAAAAACTCTCTGTTCCAGGCCCCTAAAAACCTCCTCTTTCTCTCTATCTCTTTTTTTTTTGGCTCTCTGTTCTTCCCTCCCCTTTTTTTTCTCCCCCCGGAACTCTCTTGCCAAGCCTCCTCCTTTTAGATTCCCGCCGGTCCTCTCTCTTTGGTGTCCCTCCAAAACGATCCCCCACCAGTCAATGAAGCTAGCTCTTTTTCGTTCTATTTTCAACTCAAAGCTGCCGTTGATCAGCTTGCCCTCATTGCTCTGTCTCTGTTCTCTGTCTCTCCCTCTGGCCCCCCCGTGTTCTCTCTCTTCTGGACGTGCCTTCATCCCAATAAAAGAAGAGGGCAGAGTCCTCTTTTTGTCTCCTATGAGACTCTTTTCTTCTGTGTCCTTTCCTCCTTTTCTTCTTTATCGCAAGTGTCAGAGGGAGAGTCACAGGGAAGAGCTCCCCTTTGTCCTTTTTTTTTCTTTTTTTTTTAAATTTTTATAATAAGTTTAAATAAAAAAATAAAAAAGAAGTAAAATAAAGCGAAAATATGTTTCACTAAATCTATTAATACAAATGCGCCTAAACATGCCACACAATTTAATGAAAATATTTTTGTTTAGGGGTTAAAAATCAATCCCTAATTTTTTATGCAATTAAACCCTAAGTGAATAGGTAAAATTTAGGTGTCAACAGTCATGCACGAGGCACATGGAACCGATCGCTACTTCACCGATCATTTCTCATTCAATTGAATCCATTCTTCTTCCTAAATTTTGTTTGAGTCATGAAATAGCTCCCCCATTTGTTTTCCCATCTCCCAACTATTTTTTCTAATTTTCTAATCTTTTATAATTTTTTAAATACCAAAAAATATATATATTTTCGAGCTTCAAAATTTTTTTCTAATGCATCCATAATTTAGTCCACATTTTTCTAAGCATCTCTGCAAAAAATCTCATTAAAATTCAATTTCTACATTTTTTTAGAGACGTGATGCCATCTTAAACATGGTGAATGTCTCCTCCTGCTGGGAGCAAAATTGCTCATAAGGCTCTTTAGGGGGGTAGAGGTGCTCGAAGGCCATGACCAGCCTTCGGGCAATTGTTGGGCAATGCATAGACCTATGTTATGGGCACAAGATTGAGTCGTAACATGGATTAATGACCGATGAAATAGGCCATGGCCGATCAAACTAAGCACCTCTAAACAAAGATGGATGGACGGAAGACCTATGCATCGCGTGGCTCCCCTCACGTAGGCATTCATGGCCGAGTGCATGGTTTGTCGACAAGCCAAGTGGTCATATAGGATGAATCGATGATCGAGTTCCTTGGGAATCGATGAATCCATGAGTCCCTTCGGTAAGATGAGACCATGCCTCGCGGCGTGAATGAATGAGCTACTATAGTGCAATGATCGTCTCATGATCAGGCGAACGATCGAGTCTCGAATTGAGCTGAGATCAAGCCATGACCGAGGCCTTAATGGTCAAGGGGCGGGGAGATTAAGGTGAGATAGGGACGGAGATTGAAGCCACTATAAGTGACAAGATCTTGCTGTTCTCACGTCTAGCGATGCGGATGTGGCCTCGTTCGATGAGTCCGTGTGCTCCTCGAGTTCTCATGCTTGGAGAGCTATGGATTAGTCGGCTTGGTTTACTTCTAGTGTACGTGATGTCGTGTGAGAGATGACAAGAACGTGTGTGTTGGCAGGCTCCATGCTGGTGCATCAAACTGCTTCCCTCACTTTCGATCAATTGTTGCTCCACCAACTAACGTTGGATGCAAAATGTGGGTTCCTGTGTTGCATACCTATTGCGATGGAAAGTTGTACCTTTCGTTATCCCTTCCATCACAACATCCTTTTGGATGCTTGGTTAGACTAGATAGCGGGGCTTGCGTTTGACGAATATCTCACGTGATTGTTCGGATGAACTGCGAGTGCTTGCTTGTTTTTCTCGGATACGGAACTTTCTTCATGGGTAAGGGCTCATTGGCCCTTGTTCCCAAATCTCTAAGCGTTTATCGCTTTACTGGAATGACGCTCTTGCCTCGTCTTTGACCACGTGGACCTCTCAGGCTTCATGATGGATCATGCTTGGTGGACGTCGTGAAGGAATGCTACCTGGTTGATCTTGCCAGTAGTCATATGCTTGTCTCAAAGATTAAGCCATGCATGTGTAAGTATGAACTAATTCAGACTATGAAACTGCAAATGGCTCATTAAATCAGTTCTAGTTTGTTTGATGGTATTTGCTACTCGGATAACTGTAGTAATTCTAGAGCTAATACGTGCAACAAACCCCGACTCTTGGAAGGAATGCATTTGTTAGATAAAAGGTCGACGCGGGCTTTGCCCGTTGCTCTGATGATTCATGATAACTTGACAGATCGCACGGCCATCGTGCCGACGATGCATCATTCAAATTTCTGCCCTATCAACTTTCGATATTAGGATAGTAGCCTACTATGGTGGTGACGGGTGACGCAGAATTAGGGTTCGATTCCAGAGAGGGAGCCTAAGAAACGGCTACCACATCTAAGGAAGGCAGCAGGCGTGCAAATTACCCAATCCTGACATGGGGAGGTAGTGAAAATAAATAACAATACCGGGCTCTTTAAGTCTGGTAATTAGAATGAGTACAATCTAAATCCCTTAATGAGGATCCATTGGAGGGCAAGTCCGGTGCCAGCAGCCGCGGTAATTCCAGCTCCAATAGCGTATATTTAAGTTGTTGCAGTTAAAAAGCTCGTAGTTGGATTTTGGGTTGGGTCGACTGGTCCGCCTCACGGTGTGCACTGATTGGCTCGTCTTTTTTACCGGCGATATGCTCCTGGCCTTAACTGGCCGGGTCGTGCCTCCCGGTGCTGTTACTTTGAAGAAATTAGAGTGCTCAAAGCAAGCCTACGCTCTGTATACATTAGCATGGGATAACATCATAAGATTATGGTCCTATTGTGTTGGTCTTTGGGATCGGAGTAATGATTAATAGGGACAGTTGGGGGCATTCGTATTTCATAGTCAGAGGTGAAATTCTTGGATTTATGAAAGACGAACAACTGCGAAAGCAAACACTTTTCATTTCCACCAATTTCGCGGGTACTGTACACGCGAGGATGCTCTCTATTCTGATGCACTCGCGGGCACTGTTCACCCGTCGGTGAGAGGCTGTTTTCCGGCGAGGATTGGAGCGGGGATTTGGTGACTAGATTCACGGAGCTCCCTTCCCCTTCCCCCTCACAGGAATTCTCGTTTATTTCCGTCTCTTGGGCGGATTTCCAGATCAAAATTGGTCTCCGGCGTGTGTTCATATCGCGGGTACTGTTCACCCGGTGAACCTCTCTCGATTCCAGCGGATTCCGGCGGTCAAACGGGATAAAATTTGGAGGCTAAGTCCCTTAGACTACCTTCTGCCATTCCTCCAAAGGACTCTTCTTCTTATCTAGTGCTAAGGCTGGATTTCTAGATCTGAGAAGTGTGAGTTCAACCTTCTTCGTCTGGGGAAGGTGGCGAATTTGAGACTCCGGTTTGGCCGGGCCTCTTGTAACTCGGTCCACTATAGGTAAGCTTCTTTTGCTACCCTACTACTGGTGCTGGTTTGATGGTCGTAACTGGTCTGGTTGGTATGGTGCCTCTCCGGGTTCTGGTGTGAACACCGTTCTGAACGTTACTGCTATTGTTCCGATTGGTTGCTGCTGGTGGTAGGCCTGGTATAGGCTCATGCATTTTGTAGTTTTTCTGCTGGTTGGAAGTGGAGTCGATACTTCTTTAGGTGCATTTATTGGGGGGCCTCCTGTTACGTCCCCTGTTCTGGCTGAAGGAGATGGTGGGCTGACTGGTAGGTGCATGTGAAATTGCCCACATGGCAGAGTCTCTTGTCACCACATTACCTGAACCACCCCCTGGGTTAGAAGATGCACCAGCCTCTATTGTGGAACCCCATCAGTCGGTTATAGCTGCTGGAGTGAACAGAAGACCTGGGAATGGTAATGCTGGTTCTGTTAGGACAGCTGAACATAGGGGGAAATCGGTTGCTTTTGCCAGAAATAGCCCCCCTCCTGGTTCCAGACCTGACCATAATGGTAATGCTAGGCATAGTCACAGCAGAGGTCGGTCTAAAAGTAGGCATACCTCCCCTAGACATGGCCACATTGCTAGCCCTCCTGCTGGATATGATCTTAGAACAAGTGCAGCAGACCAAAGAAATATGATGAGGCCGAGCTCAAGCGCTCAAACCACTCCTGCCCAAGCGTCCAGATCTTGGGTTAATGTGGCTAAGGCCTTGACAAAAGGGTACAACCTGGCATATGTCCCTCCCTTGGTTGAAAATGGTGAGATCATTATCGACATAACACCGGAGGTTGCTGCTGTTGTGAGTCCGAGGTGGCTGGAATGCATAGTCGGTCACTACATAGGGAAGAAAGTCCCTTTTAAGTTGACAGAAGAGGCTATTAAAAAATCCTGGGGCGACCAAGTTGTCGATGTTAAATTGCATGAGAATGGTTTTTTTCTTTTTCCATGTTCCTAATGCTGATTTCCGCAGGAAGATCTTAGATATGGGGCCGTTATCCATTTTTAGTTGCACCTTAGTTCTTCAGCAGTGGCATCCCAAAATGACACTTCAGAAGGGCAAGCTGGATTCAATCCCAGTCTGGGTCAAACTAAGGGACATCCCCTTCTCCCTATGGTCTCCGGCGGGCATTAGGCGCATTGCTAGTGCACTCGGTAAACCACTTTATGTGGATGCACAAACTGAACATCTATCCAAAATTTCCTATGCCCGAGTATGCATAGAGATTTCAGCCACTAGTCCTCGACTGGAGCTTGTCAAGTTCAGGTGGGATGGTGAAGTAAACTCCATAAGAGTTGAATATGAATGGAAACCGCTGGATTGCCCTTCATGCGGGATTTTTGGCCACAAAACAGGAACTAAAGGCTTTGATTGTGCCCCTCAACAGCCTGAAACCCAACCTGAGACTGCTTCTCGGTCCCAAGCAGCAAAGGACTGGTCTCTGGTCAGGAGGAAGAAAGGTGTTACTTCAGCTGGCCTGCCCTCAGAACAGCGGCAACACACCCCAATTCCTAACCTGATTCGACACATGGATGTTGAGGTTCCTCTAGCTCCTTCTGCCAGGCCGAATGCCCCTGTGTCTTCTGGTGTGGACTCGGTTGCTGATCCATACCAAGTCAGGATTCATCTGATCAAATCCATGAACCTTGAGACAGGTCCTTGCCCTTCTCTCTCCCGGAGTCCAGCAAGTGCTCTAGCCCAGCAGATTCTGGATTCCTCCCCTGTGCCGTGCTCAGCAGGCCCTGGTATGCCCAATACTGCACCTGGCCTTCCACTGGACACGAACTCAGGGGGGGAGGTTCCTCTGGTGATTGGCTCGCATCCCGCTCATGACCAGGACTCGCCTACGCCTGCTCTGATGTTCCCGGAAGGACCTGATGTAGTGACACTCCCTTTGGCTGTCTCGGGCCCTCAAGGACATGTTCAACAGCAACTTGAAGACTCGGTCTCTATTTCTCACACGTCCTCTGCAGGTTCTTCTAGTTCACACGCCGGAGGAGATAATAGTGACTTGGAAGAGCAATTGGTAGGAGAATCGGTTATCTCCCCCCCAAATACACGTTCTCGAACCTTGGCTTCCCAAATTGTGGACGATCCATCCAAGACCTCCTTGGGGCCGTCCCATAGCATAAGCTGCCTCGGTATGATCCCCGATCCGTCCTCCTCAAAGAAGAAAGAAAAGAAGAGGAGGGCTAGGAGATCTCGGAGATAACATTTCTTATCCCTGTAATGTTTTTTGGTATATGGAACATAAGGGGACTAGTAGATCCCCTAAGACAAGCGGAAATTCGTACCTTTATCAGGGTCAACCGCCTTTCTTGTATCGGTATTATCGAAACTAAAGTTAAAGATCCTCTTTTTGCTAGGATTTTGCGGGATATATATGGTAACTGGCGTTGGTATGCTAACTATGATTTCTCCCCCCTTGGTAGGATTTGGTTTGGCTGGAACCCTGATGAGCTGGACACTAATTTTCTTTTCTCTTCCGACCAACTGATCTATGTTCAGCTTAGGCTCTTGAATATGAACAAAATTTGCCTCCTTACAATTGTCTATGGCGAGCATTCTTTTGTCAAGCGTCGTCCTCTCTGGAATGACCTTGTTTCTCTCTCCTCTTGCGACTTACCTTGGGTCGTTGCTGGGGACTTTAATGCAATTAGAGATCCTACTGATAGAGTGGGTAGCTCTACCCCCTGGATCCCTGCTTTTGATGAGTTTGGGGAGTGTCTAAACCAGGCGGGGTTGGAAGATATTCGATATGTGGGGTTCAGATACACTTGGACCCATTCTTCTGGTGATAGTCGGAAACTCCGCAAGATTGATCGTGTACTTGCAAATGACATTTGGATGCAGCAGTTCTCCTACTCGGAAGCCAATTTTCTCTCTCCTGGGATTTCTGACCACTCTCCCATGGTGGTTAAAATTATGTCGCCACTATATACCAAGAAACCATTTAAGTTCTATAACTTATGGACGTCTCATCCCTCTTTCTTGGAACTTGTAAAGCAAGCTTGGGATACACAGGTGGTTGCTACACCTATGTATACTATTTGTTGTAAACTGCGTGTGCTTAAACAGAAGTTGAAACATTTAAACAGGTGTTTCTTTTCTAACATCTCTTCAAGAACCGATCATATTAGATCTGATCTTTACGCTGTTCAGGCGGCCCTTGAGCAACTACCTTTTGACCAGAGGCTTCGTGATAGAGAAGCGGAACTCTTGAAATCTTTTTCTACGATGAGAATGCAGGAGGAATCCTTCTATAGGCAGAAATCCTGTATTCGATGGCTTAAGAAAGGAGATTTAAACACACACTATTTTCACCACTTTGTGAACAAAAGGCGAGTAACAAACCGAATTCTCTCGACTACGACTGATGAGGGGACTTTAGTTACTGATCCTCAGGCGGTGAGGGCTCATATTGTGAATCACTTCCAGGAGTTACTTAATGGTGCTTCTGCCTCCATTCGGCCCTCTGTTAGCGAGATAGGTATGTTCCTTGGTCGGGTACTTGATGAGAATCAAAGGAACTCGTTAGTGCTTCCGGTCTCTGATGAGGAAATTCGGTCCACTCTTTTCTCGCTTGCTAAGGGCAAAGCCCCTGGACCGGACGGTTATAATATTGACTTTTTTAAATCTAGCTGGGAGATCATTGGGCCTTCCACTATTGCAGCTGTTAGGAATTTCTTTGAATCTGGGAGTATGCTTAAAGAGATCAATAACACCATCCTAACTCTGGTTCCGAAATCTCCAAACGCTTCAGCCATGTCGGATTTTCGCCCTGTTGCTTGTTGCAATACTTTATACAAGTGTATCTCCAAGATCCTGGCCAGGAGGATAGCACGTTTTCTCCCATCCCTAATCGGCCCTGCCCAAGTGGCGTTCGTTAAAGGAAGAAGGATCAGTGATAATATCTTGATTGCTCAAGAGCTTTTTACGGATTTCCACCACCGGCCGTACCTTTCCAAGTGTGCTATTAAAGTGGATTTCCAAAAAGCTTATGACACTGTCGATTGGAGTTTCCTAGAAAAGACTCTAATGGCTTTCAACTTTCCTGACTACTTTACCAAGCTGGTGATGGCTTGTGTTACGACAGCAAAATTTTCAGTCTCCATTAATGGGGAATTGCATGGCTACTTTGGGAGCTCACGGGGCATTCGCCAAGGAGACCCACTATCGCCTTACCTCTTTTTATTACATAATCGCAGGATTGACGATGCTTTATGCGCTTTTTGTGGTTCTACACCAGACTCAATCAATCATCTTTTCTTTGAATGCATCTCCACGAGTAGATTGGCCTCTCTTTGGGCGACAAAATGTAATCTACCCTGGCGTAACCGACCCTGGCAGGACCATATTTTATGGGCAATGCAAGTGTGTGGAGGATCCTCGTTTGCACACTGCATCTCTAGATTTGCCCTTGGGGCTCTTTGTCACATTATATGGACCGAAAGGAACAATGCGATCTTCAGGAACAAGAGCGTCTTCATCCCTGGCATGCGCAAGCATCTCATTAAAGTCGTCAAGGACAAGGCCATCTCTATAGGGAGAGTTGAGGACACATACAGGAACCGTATCCTTCAGAGAAAGTGGGACATGCCTCCTTCCATATTTGGATAATGCTGCTCCTAGCTAGTCCTGGACCATCTTCAGGCGATTCCCGGAGTCTTTGGTGTCGGCCATCCCCGTGCGGCTGGCTTGGGTATTTTGTTACTTTTGTGGGTTTATCCATGCTTTGGAGCCGTTCTTAGGCTGGTTATATAGTTCCTGCTGGACCCGCTTGACCTTCTATGGACATCACTATGTCCTTTTACGGTCAGGTGTTGGTTTGGGCTTAGGTTGTACTTGGTGATTTGAAAAGTTATAAATATTCTTACCTTACCAAAAAAAAAAAACAACTGCGAAAGCAAGGGCACTGTTCACTCAGGCATGAAAATGCTCTCTGGTGGGTTCCCGACGGCACTGTTCATCCGGTCTTCTTCCGGCGATTCCCGCCGATTCCGGTGACCATTAGGGCTGTAATTTGGAGGGTGGGCCACCCGGCCGACCCTCTCCCACCCCTCCGAAGGAATTCCATCCTCGCCCATCACAAAAGAGGGGCCATCAGATCTGGGATCGTTGGTTCTGCTCCCTCGTGCGAACGATGCGACCGAAGTGAGGCCTCGGTTCTTGCTGGCTTCAGTGAATTTCAACCTTCGTTCTTGCTGGTTCCGTTGATTTCAACCTCCGTTCTGGGCTGGCCTTATGCCTGATAAGCTGGTTTATGATCGCCGTGAGTTGGGGGAGACCGTATACTACGGCTGATATTCTGGGTGGTGTTGCTACGGTTTGGCTGGTGCTGGGTTGTGCCTTAGAATAGGCTCTATTATTCTGTTGATTGGTATAGGAGCTTGTGGTATAAGGCTATATGAATGCTGGTTTTCTTGCTGAAGTGTGCTCTGCTCTGGCTTGTGCTGCTGGAAGGTGTCTGCTAGGTGTTTGTAGAATTGCCTAAATGGCCGAGAATAGCACAACCACCTTTCCTGTCCCGTCCTCTGGGATAGCCATTGATCCCCCTATTGTGAAAGACCACTAGCTGGTTGTAGGTTCTAGAGTGAGCAGGATTCCTGGTAATGCTAATGCTGCTTCCTCTAAGACAAAAGAGCCTAAGGGGAAATCGGTTGGTTTCACTTCAAAAAGTCCCCCTCCAGGTTCCAGACCTGTCCATAGAGATCATGCTAGGCGTAGCCGCAGCAGAGGTCGGTCTAAAAGCCGGCAATCCTCCCTTAGATACGGCCACATTGCTAGCCCGCCTGCTGGTAGAGCACTTGCAACAAGCCATGATAGGCCGAGCTCTAGCACGCAACCTGTCCAGGCGACCAGATCATGGGCTAATGTGGCTAAAGCCTTGACAAAAGGGTACAATCTGGTATATGTCCCTCCCTTGGTTGAGAATGGTGAGCTCATTGTTGACATAACGCCCGAGGCTGCTGCTGCAGAGAGTCCGAGGTGGTTGGAATGCCTAGTAGGTCACTACCTTGGGAAGAAAGTCCCATTCAAGTTGACTGAAGAGGCTATTAAAAAGTCTTGGGGCGACCAAGTAGTCGACATTAAATTGCATGAGAATGGCTTCTTCTTCTTTCATGTCCCTAATATTGACTTCCGCAAGAAGATCATCGATATGGGGCCAATATCTATCTTTAGTTGCACTTTAGTCCTTCAACAATGGCACCCGAAAATGATACTTAAGAAGGGCAAACTTGATTCAATTCCGGTTTGGGTCAAACTAAGGGACATCCCTTTCTCCCTTTGGTCTCCGGCGGGCATTGGGCGCATTGCTAGTGCAATTGGTAAACCACTTTATGTGGATACTCAGACTGAACAGTTGTCCAGGATATCCTATGCCCGTGTGTGCGTAGAGATTTCAGCCAATAGTCCTCGACTGGAGACTATCAAGTTCAGGTGGGATGATGTAGTGAACTCGATAAGTGTTGATTATGAATGGAAACCGCTTGCTTGCCCCTCTTGTGGAGTCTTTGGCCACAAACCTGGAACTAAAGGATTTGACTGTGCCCAGCAATAGGCTGAAACCTGTCCCGAGCCTGAATCTCAGCCCTTAGCTGCTGATGACTGGACTGTGGTCAGGAGGAAAAAAGGGATTGCACCTTCTGGACTGCCCTCATAACAGCGGCAACCCACCTCAGCTCCTAACCTGATTTGTAACATGGATATAGAGGGTCCTATACATTCCACTGCCAGGCCGACTATCCCTCTGCCTTTAGCTAGGGACTCGGTTGCTGATCTTGGCCCAGACAGAAGTGGTTTGATCAATCCCGTGAACCTTGGGACAGGTCCTAGCTCCTCTCATTCCCGGTGCCCTGCGGATTCTCTGGTCCCTCAGACCCTGGATCCTTCCCTTGTTCTGTGCTCAGAAAGCCCTGGTGTTTCTAGAACTGCTTCTGGACTTCCCCTGGACACTAACTCAGGGGCACAAGGTCAGCACTTTGCTCATGGCCAGGACTCGCCTAGACCTCTACTGCACTCTTTGGATGGTCCTAATGCAGTAACACTCCCCCTGCATGCCTCTGGTCCTCAAGGATGTCCTCAGCAGCAACTTGAGGAATTTGGTATTAATTCTCATACGTCCTCAGCAGGAACTTCAAGCTCACTTGCTGGGGGAGCAAGTAGTGACTCGGAAGAGCAGCTGGACGAAGAACTGATTGTTTTTTCTCCCCCAAAAACACGCTCACAATCTTTGGCTTCCCAACCTGCAGAGGATCCTGCCAAGACCTCATTGGGTCCGACCCTTAGCGTGAGCTGCCTCGGTTTGACCCCCGGCCCGTCCTCCTCTAAGAAGAAAGATAAGAAGAGGAGGTCTAGGAGGTCTCGGAGATAACTCCTCCTGTCCTGTTATGTTTTTTGGTATCTGGAATATAAGGGGACTAGTAGATCCCCTAAGACAAGCGGAAATTCGTACCTTTATCAGGGTCAATCGCCTTTCTTGTATCGGTATTATTGAAACTAAAGTGAAAGACTCTCTTTTTGCTGGGATCTCACGGAGTTTATGTGGTAATTGGTGCTGGCATGCTAACTACGACTCTTCTTCCCTTGGGAGGATTTGGTTTGGTTGGAACCCTGATGAACTGGATACTGGGGTTATACTCTCGTCTGACCAACTAATCCATGTTCAGCTTAGACTCCTGAATATGAATAAAACTTGCCTCTTTACAATTGTGTATGGTGAGCACTCTTTTGTCAAACGGCGTCCTTTATGGACTGATCTCGTTTCTCTCTCATCTTGCGACTTACCGTGGGTTGTTGCCGGGGATTTTAATGCAATCAGAGATCCTACTGATAGAGTGGGTACCACTACTCCCTGGATCCCGGTTTTTGATGAATTTGGGGAGTGTTTAAACCGGGCAGGGCTGGAGGATATTCGATATGTGGGGTTTAGATACACTTGGACCCATTCTTCTGATGATACTCGGAAACTCCGCAAGATTGATCGAGTTCTTACAAATAACATTTGGATGCAACAGTTTTCCTACCCGGAAGCGTGTTTTCTCTCTCCCGGGATTTCAGACCACTCTCCCATGGTGGTAAAAATTGTGTCGCCACTTCATACCAACAAACCATTTAAGTTCTTTAACTTCTGGGCGTCTCACCCCAATTTCGTGGATCTTGTAAAGCAAGCTTGGGATACACAGATAGTCGGTACACCTATGTATTCTATTTGTTGTAAACTGCGTGTGCTTAAACAGAAGTTGAAACAATTGAACAAGGGCTTCTTTTCTGACATCTCTACAAGAACCGAGCATCTTAGGTCTGAGCTCTACGCCGTTCAGGAGGCCCTTGAGCAACTACCTTTTGACCAGAGGCTTCGTGATAGAGAAGTGGAACTCTTGAGATCTTTCTCTACGATGAGGATGCAGGAGGAATCCTTCTATAGGCAGAAATCCCGTATTCGATGGCTCAAGGAAGGTGATTTAAACACGCATTATTTTCACCACTTTGTTAACAAAAGGCGAGTAACAAATCGAATTCTCTCGACTTCAAATGATGATGGGACTTTAGTTACTGATCCTCAGGCAGTTAGGGCTCATATTGTGAATCACTTCCAGGAGTTACTTAATGGTACTTCTGTTTCCACTCGGCCCTCTGTTAGTGAGATAGGCATGTTCCTTGGTCGGGTACTTGATGAGAATCAAAGGAACTCGTTATCGCTTCCAGTCTCAGATGAGGAAATTCGGGCCACTCTTTTCTCTCTTGCTAAGGACAAAGCCCCTGGACCGGACGGTTATAATATTGATTTTTTTAAATCAACATGGGAGATCATAGGGCCTTCCACTCTTGCAGCAATAAGGAATTTCTTTGAATCTGGATGCATGCTTAAAGAGATCAATAACACCATCCTGACTCTGGTTTCGAAATCCCCAAACGCTTCAGCTATGTCGGATTTCCGGCCTATTGCTTGTTGCAATACTTTATACAAGTGTATCTCCAAGATCCTGGCTAGAAGGATAGCGTGTATTCTTCCATCCCTAATCGGCCCTGCCCAAACAGCATTCGTTAAAGGAAGAAGGATCAGTGACAATATCATGATTGCCCAAGAGCTATTTGCGGATTTCCACCACCGGCCGTACCTTTCCAAGTGTGCTATTAAAGTGGATTTCCAAAAAGCTTATGACACTGTCGATTGGAGATTCCTAGAAATGACTCTAATGGCTTTCAACTTTCCTGATTACTTTACCAAGCTGGTAATGGCTTGCGTTACGATAGCAAAATTTTCAGTCTCCATTAATGGGGAATCGCATGGCTACTTTGGGAGCTCAAGGGGCATTCGCCAAGGAGACCCACTATCGCCATACCTCTTTATTCTGGTTATGGAAGTCTTCTCAGGCATTCTGAAGGTTAAAACTGATGCGCCGGACTTCCACTGGTTCTGGAGTTGCAAAAAGACCCGGATTTCGCACCTCTTCTTTGCGGATGATGTTCTACTATTCTCAGAAGGGCACTTGAGGTCAGTTCAACTGATAAATGAATCTCTCCTCTTATTCTCTGAGTGGTCTGGTCTTAAACCGAATAAGGCAAAAAGCAATATCTTCATCTCGGGAGGCACTCAGGCATTGATAGAACAGGTAACTCAATGCCTAGGGTTTCAACAGGGTACATTGCCTTTTCGCTATCTTGGAGTGCCGATTATCTCAACTAGACTGCGAAAGGTGGACTGTAAAGCCTTGATTGATTCTATTACGGCTCGTGCCCGTTCTTGGTCCAAACGCTTTCTCTCCTTTGCTGGTCGACTTCAGCTTATAAAGTCGGTCTTGCACTCCATTCAAGTATACTGGGCCACCACCTTCTCTCTTCCCAAATCAGTGTTGCACAGTATTGAAGCTATTTTGAGACAGTTCCTACGAAAAGGTCCTGACCTTGGAGTTGGAGGTGCCAAAGTAGCGTGGAAGGCTGTATGCTTACCCAAAGAGGAAGGTGGTCTGGGTATCCGAAGACTCGATGATTACAATAATGCTTTGACACTTAAGCATATTTGGCTTCTCTTTACTGACAAGGAATCGCTATGGTGTAAATGGGTACACTCTAATTTCTTAAAGAAGGCTAATTTCTGGATTGTGTCCAAACCAACTTTCTGTTCCTGGACATGGAAGAAAATCCTGGATATGCGCGATGCTGCCCGAACCATGTTCAGGTGGAATATTGGCAATGGAAGATCAGTCTCTTTCTGGTTTGACTGCTGGCATAATAGGGGGCCGCTCAATCTCCTTTTTAGCGATGTGGAGATCTACCAGTCTTGCATTCCTCGGGAGACTACAGTACGGTCCTTCTATGAAGACTCTTGGCAACCATCATTTACCCTAGATACTATTATGGGCTGGAGGGACAATACTCCGATCTTTTTGGACAGTACGATGGACAACTTCGTCTGGACTCATCATCCTTCGAGTACGTTTTCTGTTAATCGTGCTTGGAATCATATCCGCAGGAAATGGCTTCCAACCCCGTGGCATTCCTTCATTTGGGATCGGTACATAGCTCCCCGCCATGCCTTTCTCCTTTGGTTAATTTCTCTTAACCGGCTTCCAACTCAGGTATTCTTGCTACATAATCGCAGGATTGACGATGCTTTATGCGTTTTTTGTGGTTCTACACCAGACTCAATCAATCATCTTTTCTTTGAGTGCTCCTCCACGAGTAGATTGGCCTCTATGTGGGCAATAAAATGTAATCTGCCATGGCGTAACCAACCCTGGCAGGACCATATTTTATGGGCAAGGCAGGTGTGTGGTGGATCCTCGTTTGCACACTGCATATCTAGATTTGCCCTTGGAGCCCTTTGCCACATTATTTGGACTGAAAGGAACAATGCGATATTCAGGAACAAGAGCGTCTTCATCCCTGGCATGCGCAAGCATCTTATTAAAGTCGTCAAGGACAAGCCCATCTCTATGGGGAGAGTTGAGGACTCATACAGGAACCGTATCCTTCAGAGAAAGTGGGACCTGCCTCCTTCCATATTTGGATAGTGCTGCTCCCAGCTGGTCCTGGACCATCTTCAGTGGATTCTCGGAGCTTATGGAGTTGGCCATCCTTCTGCGGCTGGCTGGATGTATTGTTACTCATTTTCGTTTTTTTGTCCTGCTTTGGAGCCGTTCTTAGGCTGGTTGTATAGTTCCTGCTGGACCCGCTTGACCTTCTTTGGACATCACTATGTCCTCATACGGTCAGGTGTTGATTTGGGCTTAGGTTGTACTTGGTGATTTAAAAAGTTTATATATTCTTACCTTACCAAAAAAAAAAAAAAACAACTGCGAAAGCAATAATGTAGGCAGAAATCCTGGTAATGTAAATGCTGGCCCCTTGAAGGCAGATAAGCCTAGAGGGAAATCGGTGGCTTTCACCAGCCAAAGCCCCCCTCCTGGTTCCAGACCTGTCCATAAAGGTATTGCTAGGCGTAGTCGCAGCAGAGGAAGGTCTAAAAGTCGATATACCTCACCTAGACATGCCCACATTGCTAGCCCTCCTGCTGGTTCCGACCTTAGAACCCATGCAGTAGGCCATGTCAATAAGGAGAGGCCGAGCTCAAGCACCCATCCTGCTCCTGCTCAGGCGTCCAGATCTTGGGCAAATGTGGCCAAGGCATTGACAAAAGGGTACAACCTGGCATATGTCCCTCCCTTGATTGAAAATGGCGAGATCATTGTTGATATAACACCTGAGGTTGCTGCTGCTGAGAGTCCGAGGTGGCTGGAATGCATAGTGGGACACTACATAGGGAAGAAAGTCCCCTTTAAGTTAACTGAAGAGGCTATTAAAAAGTCCTGGGGCGATCAAGTCGTCGATGTCAAATTACATGAGAATGGTTTCTTCTTTTTCCATGTTCCTAATGCTGGTTTCCACAAGAAGATCCTTGATATGGGGCCGGTATCCATTTTTAGTTGCACCTTGGTTCTTCAGCAGTGGCAACCAAAAATGACACTTAAGAAGGGCAAGCTGGATGCAATCCCGGTTTGGGTCAAACTAAGGGACATCCCCTTCTCACTCTGGTCTCCGGCGGGCATTGGGCGCATTGCTAGTGCACTTGGTAAACCGCTTTATGTGGATGCACAAACTGAGCAGTTATCTATAATATCCTATGCCCGAGTATGCATAGAGATCTCAGCCACTAGTCCTCGTTTGGAGCTCGTCAAGTTCAGGTGGGATGGTGAAGTTAACTCGATAAGTGTTGAATATGAATGGAAACCGCTTGTATGCCCTTCTTGTGGAGTCTTTGGCCATAAACCAGGAACTAAGGGCTTTGATTATGCCCCTCAACAATCTGATACCCGACCTGAGCCTGCCTCTAGATCCCAAGCAGAAGACGACTGGACGTTGGTCAAGAGGAAAAAAGGTAATGCATCTTCTGGTAGGGCCCCAGATCAGCGGCAGCATACCCCAACTACCAACCTGATTCGTCATGTGGACGTAGAGGACCCTCTACCTCCTTCTACCATCCCGATTGTCCCTATGCCATCTAGGGTGGACTCGGTTGCTGATACAGAACTAGTCAGAACCGACTTGATCAACCCCAACAACCTTGAGGCAGGTCCCAGCTCTTCTCCGGCTCGGTGTTCAGCAAGCTCTCAGGTTCAGCAGAAGTTGGTTTCTTCCCCTGTCCCGTGCTCAGCAGGCCCTGGAGTGCCAAAACTGCACCTGGCCTTTCCCTGGATACGAACTTAGGAGGGGTGATTCCTCTGGCGCCTGGTTCACATCCCGATCAGAACCAGGACTCGCTTAGGCCTGTTCTGAACCTTCCGGAAGGAACTTCTGAAGTGTCATTCCCCTTGGCTGCCTCTGGTCCTCAAGGTCGTGTTCAACAGCAACTCGAGGACCTTGATACAAACTCTCCTACGACTTCTGCAGGCTCTTCTAGCTCACATGCAGGGGGAGAAAATAGCGACTTGGAAGAACAAGTGGAGGGTGAACAGATTATCTCCCCCCCAAATACTCGTTCTCGAACCTTGGCTTCCCAAACAGCGGAGGATTCTCCCAAGGCCTCCTTGGGGCCGATCCCTAGCGCAAGCTGCCTCGGCATGACCCATGATCCATCCTCCTCTAAGAAGAAAGACAAGAAGAGGAGGGCTAGGAGATCTCGGAGATAACATCTATTATCCTTGTAATGTTTTTTGGTGTTTGGAACATAAGGGGACTAGTAGATCCCCTACGACAAGCGGAAATTCGTACCTTTATCAGGGTCAACCGCCTCTCTTGTATCGGCATTATTGAAACCTAAGTTAAAGAATCTCTTTTTGACGGGATCTCGCGGGGATTATGTAGTAATTGGCGTTGGAATGCTAACTACAGTTCTTCTCCCCTTGGTAGGATTTGGTTTGGATGGAACCCGGATGAGCTGGAAACTAATTTCCTCTCCTCTTCCAACCAACTGATCCATGTTCAGCTTAGGCTCCTGAATCTGAATAAACCTTGCCTTCTTACAATTGTATATGGCGAGCACTCTTTTGTCAATCGGCGTCCTTTATGGTCTGACCTTGTCTCTATTTCCTCTTGCGACTTACCATGGGTTGTTGCCGGGGACTTTAATGCAATCAGAGACCCAACTGATAGAGTGGGTAGCACTACTCCTTGGATACCGGCTTTTGATGAGTTTGGGGAGTGTCTAAACCAGGCGGGGTTGGAAGACATTCGTTATGTGGGGTTTAGATACACTTGGACTCATTCCTCTGGTGATAGTCGCAAACTCCGGAAGATTGATAGAGTTCTTGCAAATGATGTTTGGATGCAACAGTTCTCTTACTCGGAAGCTAGTTTCCTCTCTCCTGGGATTTCTGACCATTCTCCCATGGTGTTAAAGATTACTTCACCAGTTAATTCCAAGAAACCTTTCAAGTTTTACAACTTCTGGACTTCTCATCCCTCTTTTTGGGAAATTGTGAAGCAAGCTTGGGCTACACAGATAGTTGGTACACCTATGTATACTATTTGTTGTAAACTGCGAGTGCTTAAACAAAAGTTAAGACAACTTAACAGGAGATTTTTTTCTGACATCTCTACAAGAACCGATCATCTTAGAGCTGATCTCTACGCCGTACAAGCGGCCCTTGAGCAACTTCCTTTTGACCAAAGGCTCCGCGATAGAGAAGCGGAACTCACAAAATCTTTTTCTACATTGAGAATGCAGGAGGAATCCTTCTATAGGCAGAAATCCCGTATTCGTTGGCTCAAGGAAGGAGATCTAAACACGCATTATTTTCACCACTTTGTTAATAAAAGGCGTGTAACAAATCGAATTCTCTCGATTTCAACTGATGATGGGACTTTAGTTACTGATCCTCAGGTGGTTAAGGCTCACATTGTGAATCACTTCTGGGAGATACTTAACGGTGATTCTGCTTCCACTTTGCCCTCTGTTAGCGAGATAGGTTTGTTCCTAGGTCGGGTCCTTGATGAACACCAAAGGAACGTTTTGGCGCTTCCGGTCTCAGATGAGGAAATCCGATTCACTCTCTTCTCGCTTGCTAAGGGCAAAGCCCCTGGACCGGACGGGTATAATATTGACTTTTTTAAAGCTAGCTGGGAGATCATTGGACCATCCACTATTGCAGCAGTGAGAGATTTCTTTGAATCGGGATGTTTGCTTAAAGAGATCAATAATACCATCCTGACTCTAGTCCCGAAATCCCTAAACGCTTCAGCTATGTCGGATTTCCGTCCTATTGCCTGTTGCAATACTCTATATAAGTGTATCTCCAAGATCTTGGCCAGAAGGTTAGCGTGTGTCCTTCCAACACTTATTGGCCCTGCCCAAACGGCGTTTGTCAGAGGTCGAAGGATCAGGGACAATATCTTGATTGCCCAAGAGCTATTTGCGGACTTCCACCATCAGCCATACCTTGCGAAATGTGCTATTAAAGTGGATTTCCAAAAAGCATACGACACTGTTGATTGGAGCTTCTTAGAAAGGACCTTAATGGCCTTCAACTTTCCTGTCTCCTTTATTAAGATGGTGATGGCTTGTGTTACGACAGCAAAGTTTTCAGTCTCCACTAATGGGGAATTACATGGCTACTTTGGGAGCTCTAGGGGCATTCGCCAAGGAGATCCTCTATCACCTTACCTTTTTATCCTGGTTATGGAGGTCTTCTCAGGTATTTTAAAGGCTAAAACTGATATGCTGGATTTCCACTGGTTTTGGAGATGCAAAAAGACCCGGCTATCACACCTCTTCTTTGCGGATGATGTCCTTCTGTTCTCAGAAGGTCACTTGCGGTCAGTTCAACTGATAAATGAATCTCTCCTCTTGTTCTCTGGTTGGTCTAGCCTTCAACCGAATAAGGCGAAAAGCAATATCTTCATTTCGGGAGGGACTCAGGCGCTGCAAGACCAGATTATTCAATGCCTTGGGTTTCAGCAGGGTATTTTGCCATTTAGATATCTTGGAGTGCCAATTATCTCAACTAGGCTGCGCAAGGCGGACTGTAAAGCCTTGATTGATACTATCACGGCTCGTGCCCGTTCCTGGTCCCAGCGGTTTCTTTCCTTTGCCGGCCGCCTCCAGCTGATAAAGTCGGTCTTACATTCCATTCAAGTATACTAGGCCACCACCTTCTCTCTTCCCAAATCCGTATTGCATAGTATTGAGGCAATATTGCGGCAATTCCTATGAAAAGGTCCTGACCTTGGAGTTGGTGGCGCAAAAGTAGCATGGAAGGCCGTATGCTTACCCAAAGAGGAAGGCGGTCTAGGTATCCGGAGACTTGACGAATACAACAACGCTATGACTCTGAAGCACATTTTGCTTCTTTTCACAGACAAAGAATCGTTGTGGTGTAAGTGGGTGCATTCTAACTTCTTAAAGAAGGCTAATTTCTGGATTGCCTCCAAACCAACCTTCTGTTCCTGGACTTGGAAGAAAATCCTGGATATGCGCACCTCTGGTCGAACTATGTTCCGATGGAATATTGGCAATGGAAGATCTGTCTCCTTCTGGTTTGACTGCTGGCACAATAGGGGGCCGCTCTACCTACTTTTTAGCGATGTCAAAATCTACCAGACGCGCATTCCTCGGGAGGCTACTGTACGGTCCTTTTATGAAGGATCGTGGCAACCTTCCATTACCCTGGATTCTATTATGGGCTGGAGGGATGCCACTCCGGTTTTTAGGGACAGTACGATGGACAACTTCGTCTGGGCACCTCATCCTTCGGAACCCTTCTCTGTTAAGCGTGCTTGGAACCATATACGAAGGAAATGGCACCCAACCCCATGGCATTCCTTCATTTGGGACCGACACTTAGCTCCCCGCCATGCCTTTCTCCTTTGGCTAATATCTCTTAACCAGCTTCCAACGCAGGTATTCCTGTTACATTATCGCAGGATTGAGGATGCCTTGTGTGTTTTTTGTGGTGCTACTCCAGACTCAATCAACCACCTTTTTTTTGAATGTACCTCCACTAGTAGATTAGCCTCTCTTTGGGCGACAAAATGTAATCTTCCCTGGCGCAACCGTCCCTGGCAAGAACATATTTTATGGGCGATGCAGGTATGTGGAGGATCCTCGTTTGCACACTGCATCTCTAGATTTTCCCTAGGAGCTCTTTGTCACATTATTTGGACCGAAAGGAACAATGCAATCTTCAGGAACAAAAGCGTTTTTATCCCTGGCATGCGTAAGCATTTGATCAAAGTTGTCAAGGACAAGGCCATATTTATGGGGAGAGTTGAGGACACATATAGGAACCGCATCCTACAGAGGAAGTGGGACCTGCCTCCCTCTATATTTGGTTAGTGCCGCTCCCAGCTGTTCTGGTGCCATCGCCAGAGGATCTTCGGATCTCTTAGCGTCGGCCTCTCTCTTGTGGCTGGTTAGGATGTACTTGGTTCTCTTCTCCTTTTGTAATGTTGGTTGCCGTCCTTCGGCTTGTTGTATAGTTCCTGCTGGACCTGCTTGACCTTGTACGGACATTACTATGTCTTTATATGGTCAGGTGCTGGTCTGAGCTTAGGTTGTACTTGGTGTTTTGAAAAGTTATACATATTCTTACCTTACCAAAAAAAAAACAACTACGAAAGCAACTTTTCATTTCCACCAATTTCGCAGGTACTGTTCACGCGAGTATGCTCTCTGGTTCTGATGCACTCGCGGGCACTGTTCACCCGCCGGTGAGAGGCTGTTTCCGGCGGTTTTTGGCGAGGGTTGGAGCAGGGATTTGGTGACTAGATCCACGGAGTTCCCTTCCCCCTCCCCCCCACAGGATTTCTCGTATATTTCCGTCTATTGGGCGGATTTCCAGATCCAAATTGGTCTTTCGGTGTGTGTTCATATCGCGGGTACTGTTCACCCGGTGAACTTCTCTCGATTCCGGCTAATTCCGGCGGTCAAACGGGATGATTTTTGGAGACTAAGCCCCCTAGACTACCATCTGCCATCCCTCCATAGGACTCTCCTTCTTGTTCAGCACTAAGGCTGGATTTCCAGATCTGAGAATTGTGAGTTCAACCTTCTTCGTCTGGGGAAGGTGACGAATTTGAGACTCCGGTTTGGCCGGGCCCCTTGAAACTCGTTGCACTATAGGTAAGCTTCCTTTGCTACCCTACTGCTGGTGTTGGTTTGATGGTCGTAACTGGTTCGGGTGGTCTGGTGCATCTTCGGGTTCTGGTGCGAACACCATTCTAAACGTTACTGCTGTTGTCCTGCTTGGTTGCTGCTGGTGGAAGGCCTAGTATAGGTTCACGCATTTAGTAGTTTCCCTGCTGGTTAGAAGTGGAGTCGGTGCTTCTTAAGGTGCATTAATTGGGGGGCCTCCTGTTACGTTCCCTGTTCTGGCCGTAGGAGATGGTGGGCTGACTGGTAGGTGCTTGTGAATTTGCCCACATGGCAGAGGTTCTTGTCACCACATTACCTGTTCCACCCCCTGGTTTAGAAGATGCACCAGCCTCTGTTGTGGAACCCCATCAGTCGGTTATAGCTGCTGGAGTGAGCAGAAGACCTGGGATTGTAAATGCTACTTCTGTTAGGACAGCTGAGCATAGGGGGAAATCGGTTGCTTTCACTAGAAATAGCCCCCCTCCTAGTTCCAGACCTGACCATAATGGTAATGCTAGGCGTAGTCGCAGCAGAGGTCGGTCTAAAAGTAGGCATACCTCCCCTAGACATGGCCACATTGCTAGCCCTCCTGCTGGATCTGATCTTAGAACAAGTGCAGCAGACCATAGAAATAAGATGAGGCCGAGCTCAAGCGCTCAACCTACTCCTGCCCAGGCGTCCAGATCTTAGGTTAATGTGGCTAAGGCCTTGACAAAAGGGTACAACCTGGCATATGTCCCTCCCTTGGTTGAAAATGATGAGATCATTGTCGACATAACACCTGAGGTTGCTGCTGCTGTGAGTCCGAGGTGGCTGGAATGCCTAGTCGGTCACTACATAGGGAAGAAAGTCCCTTTCAAGTTGACTGAAGAGGCTATAAAAAAGTCCTGGGGCGACCAAGTTGTCGATGTTAAATTGCATGAGAATGGTTTTTCTATTTCCATGTTCCTAATGCTGATTTCCGCAGGAAGATCTTAGAGTTGGGGCCGGTATCCATTTTTAGTTGCACCTTAGTTCTTCAGCAGTGGCATCCAAAAATGACACTTAAGAAGGGCAAGCTGGATTCAATCCCGGTTTGGGTCAAACTAAGGGACATCCCCTTCTCCCTCTGGTCTCCGGCGGGCATTGGGCGCATTGCTAGTGCAATCGGTAAACCACTTTATGTGGATGCACAAACTGAACAACTTTCCAGAATTTCCTATGCCCGAGTATGCATAGAGATTTTAGCCACTAGACCTCGACTGGAGCTCGTCAAGTTCAGGTGGGATGGTGAAATAAACTCGATAAGTGTTGAATATGAATGGAAACCGCTGGTTTGCCCTTCATGCGGAATTTTTGGCCACAAAACAGGAACTAAGGGCTTTGGTTGTGCCCCTCAACAGCCTGAAACCCGACCTGAGCCTGCCTCTCGGTCCCAAGCAGCAGATGACTGGTCTCTGGTAAGGAGGAAGAAAGGTGTTACTTCAGCTGGCCTGCCCTCAGAACAGCGGCAACACACCCTAACTCCTAACCTGAATCGTCACATGGACGTAGAGATTCCTTTGCCTCCTACTGCCAGGCCGATTGCCCCTGTGTCTTCTGGTATGGACTCGGTTGCTGATCCAGACCTAGTCATGAACGATCTGATCAACTCCATGAACCTTGAGATAGGTCCTTGCTCTTCTCTTTCCCGGTGTCCAGCAAGCACTCTGGCCCAGCAGATTCTGGATTCCTCCCCTGTTCCGTACTCAGCAGGCCCTGGTATGCCCAATACTGCACCTGGCCTTCCCCTGGACACGAACTCAGGGGGGGTGGTTCCTCTGGCGATTGGCTCGCATCCCGCTCATGACCAGGACTTGCCTAGGCCTGCTCTGATGTTCCTGGAAGGACCTGATGTAGTGACACTCCCTTTGGCAGCCTCGGGCCCTCAAGGACATGTCCAACAGCAACTTGAGGACTCGGTTTCTATTTCTCATACGTCCTCTGCAGGTTCTTCTAGCTCACACGCCGGAGGAGATAATAGTGACTTGGAAGAGTAATTGGTGGGAGAATCGGTTATTTCCCCCCCAAATACACGTTCTCGAACCTTGGCTTCCCAAACTGCGGACGATCCACCCAAGACCTCCTTAGGGCCGTCCCCTAGCATAAGCTACCTCGGTATGATCCCCGGTCCGTCCTCCTCAAAGAAGAAAGATAAGAAGAGGAGGGCTAGGAGATCTCGGAGATAATATTTCTTATCCCTGTAATGTTTTTTGGTATATGGAACATAAGGGGGCTAGTAGATCCCCTAAGACAAGCGGAAATTCGTACCTTTATCAGGGTCAGCCGCCTCTCTTGTATCGGTATTATCGAAACTAAAGTTAAAGATTCTCTTTTTGCTGGGATTTCGCGGGATTTATGTGGTAACTGGCACTAGTATGCTAACTACGATTATTCCTCCCTTGGTAGGATTTGGGTTGGATGGAACCCTGATGTGCTGGACACTAATCTTCTTTACTCTTCCGACCAACTGATCCATGTTCAGCTTAGACTCTTGAATATGAATAAACTTTGCCTCCTTACAATTGTCTATGGCGAGCATTCTTTTGTCAAACGGCATCCTTTATGGAATGACCTTGTTTCTATCTCCTCTTGCGACTTACCTTGGGTCGTTGCTGGGGACTTTAATGCAATCAGAGATCCTACTGATAGAGTGGATAGCACTACCCCCTGGATCCCGGCTTTTGATGATTTTGGGGAGTGTCTAAACCAGGCGGGGTTGGAAGATATTCGATATGTGGGGTTTAGATACACTTGGACCCATTCTTCTGGTGATAGTCGGAAACTCCGCAAGATTGATCGAGTACTTGCAAATGACAATTGGATGCAACAGTTCTCCTACTCGGAAGCCAGTTTTCTCTCTGCCGGGATTTCAGACTGTCGCGACCTAAAATTTCCTTCCTCTCAGGCTAATGGATTATTAGGACTAAACCTAACTCGAGCCCTCCCAAGCCCTACCAATTCGCAACTTTGGGTTTAAGTTTTTAACATGTAAATATTTTCATGCTTGGAGTCGCCACTAATCAATTTGTGGTAGGTCGATTAGAAACCTAAATAAAACATAGGGAGATATGTTTTATTCCTACGAACCAGAGATTCTAAGCCCGGGGACTTGATTACGCTAGATCTAGTCTAACGCCCTTTCGGTACCTTTTCTTTTCAAAAAAATATTTTGGCAAGCAATTTGGATCCATTTTAACTTAGTCACTAACATGTGAGGTGTTCATGCGGGTGCGCAAACCACCAAAGTAACACCCAATAATCAAAACATTAAATAAATTGCAAGATTGGGAGAATTACTTACCTCGAGGCAACGTAAACATCTGCATGGTTAGCTAGAAAATCACATCAACCATCCTAATATGATTTCTAATTAACAAGCAGTTCACCCAGTATTTTTGGATTTTCGCTTATTTAAATGAAAGCTAACCTATATGCAATGACGTGCAGAAATGACATGCGAATAATGCAACCTAACATGCAAACTATATGTCATGCGACGACGTGACTTAATTCTGATGACGGGCAAACGATTTATTTTTGGTGTTTTCTAATGAAATTCGGAATAAAAATATGCCTAAATTAACATGCAACCTATGATGACTTAACATATCCTAACATGACTTATTTTTGGGGTTTTTGTTAAAATTCGAAATAATAAATTAATTAAATTAAGAATGCAATCTATCCTAAATAACCTAAATAATCTATTAAGATTAGAAAATTACTTAATTTAAACTAGGAAATAGATTATCTCAAGTCCTAATTTAAATTAAATAATTATTCTATCGTCTAGATATATTTAGGATTCCTAAACATGCAAAACTCAAATTCAAATCCTAACTGATATTTTTTTGAATTTTCTTTTTTATTTGAAAAGGAAAGATAATTTAAACAGAGATAGCATCCACATTTAAAACAACCACGCAATCCACAAGATTCGTTTCAAATTCGGATTAGGCACAAAAATCGAGCTATCAGTCATATCTATAGGGTTATAAATATTGACGGAAAGTCGATCGTTCAAATTTGGAAAGCAGATAAAAATCATTATCGTATCCAAGGGATTATGGATAGGATAATGATTTTCCGTATCGTCGCGTATCGTACCTTAGGGATAAGGTAGGATAGTCGTCTAGATACGTTGCTAAATTAGGAAAGTTTCCTAATTTTGAATATTTTAAAAATATTGCAGATATCAGATAATTATCCCAACATATCTAATATTCTACACGATATTCACGCAATATTCAAAAGCACAAATTAGTAAATTAAATATTCTGAAAAATATCAGATAATATCTAATTACCTAATTTGCAGATAATTCCCAAATTCGAACTTGCGGATCGGGATGAACGGCGAGCGGTGGGCCGGCGGCGCGGTGTCGGGATGACGGCGGGGCAACGGCGACGGAACAGCAAGGCAGCGACGACGGGCGCGGGAGGCAGCGGCGCTCGGCAGCGGGCGCGGCGGCGGGCGCGGGCGCGGGCGCGGGCGCGGGAGCGGGCGCGGCAGCGGGCGCGGGCGCGGCAGCGGGCGCGGGAGCGGGCGCGGCAGCGGGCGCGGGCGCGGGAGCGGGCGCGGGAGCGGGCGCGGCAGCGGGCGCGGGCGCGGCAGCGGGCGCGGGAGCGGGCGCGGCAGCGGGCGCGTCGCGCGAGGTCTTCCTCCTCTCTCTCTCTTTCTCACTCTCACACTCTAAAAATTTTCTGATCTGAAAATTGTGTCTCCCCCTCTAAAATTCTGACCTAATGAAGTATATATAGTATTAACCTAGGTCAATTAGATGGGCTTTTTAGTCCTAATGGGCTTAGGCTTGGGCTTTAATTTAAATGGGCTGAATTAATTAATGACAATGGGCTGAATTAAGTTCAAATTAAAACAGCCAAGCCCGTTTGACTTGTAATTCCCGGCCCGTGCATTTTAAGCGAGCCGAGTCCCATTCGATGAAATTTAAGCTCGTTCGTTCACCGCTGGTCCGATGCAAAAATGCAATGAATTTAAACTATATGTTATGCAATTTAAATATTTTTGTTTAGGGGTTAAAAATTTAATCCCTAATTTTCTATGCAAATTACACTAAATGATGCGTCAAAATTTAGGTGTCAACAGCTGCCCCTCTTTGAAGGTGAGCTCATAGAGGTTGCATTCAAAGACTAAATGATACCTAAATTTCAACCATGCAAATGCAATGAATGTTGTTTTTGTCGGGATTATGAGTCCCATTTTACAATGCATTAAGAAATGATGCAATGCTGACCTGAATAGAAAACATACCTGGAATTACTTACCTGACGATAGCGCAATTCGAGGCACAACTTGTATGTTGTTTTGGCAAATGTATGGGCTTAGTCCCATAGGTATTGCCTGATATATGCTGATGAACTTCGATGATCTGCAGTTAAGTCAAAACACACGAAGAAAGCTCGACGTATCCAATCATCATCTGGATTCGTGAGAATAGTTCGGATCTTTACGAACTACCTATACATCTTCATAGGTGTTTGCAAAGATTTGATCGCTTCACTTATACCTGCTCATAAGTGAATTGCGGGGGAAACTTTTGAAATCAAGAGGATATTCCGACCTTTGCATATACCTGCTCATATGCAAAGATTTGGCCGCCTCACTTATACCTGCTCATAAGTGAACTGCGGGAGAACACCTGGGATTGAGAGAATATTCCGACCTTTACATATACCTGCTCATATGCAAAGATTTGGCCGCTTCACCTATACCTGCTCATAGGTGAGTAGCGGGGGAACATCTGAGATAAAGAGAGTATTCCGACCTTTACATATACCTGCTCATATGCAAAGATTTAGCCGCTTCACCTATATCTGCTCATAGGCGAGTAGCGGGGGAACATCTGAGATAATGAGAGTATTCCGACCTTTACATATACCTGCTCATATGCAAAGATTTGGTCGCTTCACCTATACCTGCTCATAGGCGAGTAGCGGGGGAACATCTGAGATAATGAGAGTATTCCGACCTTTACATATACCTGCTCATATGCAAAGATTTGGCCGCTTCACCTATACCTGCTCATAGGTGAGTAGCGGGGGAATACCTGAGATTTGGGAAGAATATTCCGACCTTTACATATACCTGTTCATATGTAAAGATTTGGCCGCTTCACCTATACCTGCTCATAGGTGAGTAGCGGGGGAATATCTGAGATAATGAGAGAATATTCCGATCTTTACATATACCTGCTCATATGCAAAGATTTGGCCGCTTCACCTATACCTGTTCATAGGTGAGTAGCGGGGGAATACCTGAGATTTGGGAAGAATATTCCGACCTTTACATATACCTGCTCATATGTAAAGATTTGGCCGCTTCACCTATACCTGCTCATAGGTGAGTAGCGGGGGAATACCTGATATTTGGGAAGAATACTCCGACCTTTACATATACCTGCTCATATGTAAAGATTTGGCCGTCATGCCTATACCTGCTCATAGTCATGTAACGGGGGAATCTTCTCAAGATTGTATGAAAATCTGTAATTTGATGAACAAAGGGGCTAGCCCAAGTGTTCAAGAGTTCCTTGACAAAGTACCTGGATATCATCAGAAGTACCTGAAAAGGTTTAATCAATAGACACCTGAACAACAATCAAAGGCATCTAGAGATTGCAAAAATGATCAAATGTGGGACCTGACAATTGCTTGAACAGGTTAGGGATACCTAGATAGTCATAGACATCCTAGGGATAGAGATATACTTACCTGGTGATATCTCCAACTCTGAAGGTGTGTCTCCTGTTAGACACGATTTTAAGTAACATGTAATATGCATTCGCACACTGTCAAGAACACATATACACATGCACTATGATTTCAACTGATTTTCATGCACGATGGTTTTGTCAAATCAGCATTACAAACTTCGCTGGGGAAAAATCATGACAAGACAATCCAGATTCACAAGTAGATATCTTGAAAATGTCGAATGAGGGACTTTTGGTCCGAAAGGGCTTTCGCTCACTCTCGTCGAGAAGTGGCTAATTTACAAAAATCACTCTATCTCACCATCATCATGTCGACAAGGGTCCGAGTATTCTCGCAAACGGTACGACTTTACCAATCTGAGAGGTCTTTGTTAGGACCGTAACATGGGCTTGGTCAATGGCTTAGCAAAAAAGACCCTTCGAGTCAAGGCTATTGAAAGAAAATACTCTGCAATTGTCTCCGGGTTTACAAGTCAAGAACCTGCAGAATGAGATAGAAATGGACTTGCTCGCACTTCTTCGAGCTAAGCTTATAAACATCAGAAACCCTACGTTAGTTCAAGTGCCCTAATCTGAAGAGACTTTGCAAGGGATGTAACGCAGGCTAGGCTCATGGGTTGAGAAATGAATGGATCATAAGGCTCAAAATGTGTATAATTGGGGTGAATAGGTTGGTGATCATCTCGGCATTGTCACCAGTCTTCTTCTTCACCAGGGATTATCTCCTCGGTAGATGCTCCATTGGCTTCGAGAGTTTACCACTTGACTCTTCAAGACTCTGGATACTTTTATGACTTTGACACACCTCAACACTTTCTAATCCAAAGTCACTTTTTCTCCATTTTTTCATTCTCTTCTTCTTCTTTTCTTTTCTTTTACGGGCATTGGCCTTGCTTTTACCAGGCACACTGCTTTTTCATGCCCTCTAGTTTTTTTTTTTTTTTGACATACACTGTCTACAATGCATACATTGGCTAACCACACTTTGGCTTGTTTCGACCGAATGACTAACATTTGGACTCTCAGGGTCTTCGTCTTTTATCGGTGCTCCAGATATGCTACTTGAACAATGATGATTTTTGCCTTGCCCCAGTGTGGGGGATGATCACCAACTGGGTTTAAGAAACGAATTTACAGGCTCAATTGGGCTTAGCAAAGGATAAAATGTGTATAGGATAGAGAAAAAAATGCTCTTCGTCATCCTAAGGCACTTGAACTTCACGTGAATTCATCTGAAAAAGCAACACTCGAAGATTGATGCAAGTGAGAGCACGAAAATTTCTACTCATTTTTCACCTTATGACGTTGACTTACCTCCAGTTTGCCCCGATGTGGGGTGGTTCTTGACAGGGGTAATTTGAATGAATTTCTTCAAGTGTTTAGGCTCAAAGTGGTGAAACAATGGATAATCTGTAGTGTTTGGGATAGAGAAATGAACCGCCTCTCGTCATTTCAGTCGCCGTACCTTTTGCGAGATAGCCCTTTACCTTGCAGACATGGAATTTTTCCACTCAACTCACTGGGGATTAGTGCATGGGACTGTGTATAGGATATGGCTTGCCTTTCATCATCCCGATGTACCTCATTCAACACATTCAATTCATTCCACGTGAGTTATCATATTGTCTAAATAGATTTCCCCTTTTGAAATCGATAATACAGGTTGACAAATAACCATGCAGAAATTAAAGCCAATGCAAATATCTTAATTTGAAATTGATCGAAACCATTTATTCATAAATGCAATGTTTGCAATTCAGAGTATAAAACCAGACTTTTGAAAACTTTTGCCGCAAAATGTTAAACTCTATCAGGGATAATAGATCTTCACAGCGTCAGAATTAACAGGAGTGGAGAACTCACGACCATCCATTTCTGTAAGGATCAGGGCACCTCCAGGAAGCACCTTTCTGACCACGTACGGACCGATGTAGTTTGGGGCAAATTTTCCTCCAGGAACAGGAAAGACGGGCAGTACCTTCCTTAGGACTAGATCATTTACCTCGAAGTGTCTTGGACGCACCTTTTGATTGAAGGATCTAGCTATCCTCTGCTGATAGGTTTGACCGTGGCAAATGGCTCTCAATCGCTTCTCATCAATTAGGTTTAACTGTTCATGCCTTTGTCGCATCCATTCTGCCTCGGACAACTCCACTTGAGACAATACTCGTAAGGAAGGGATCTCTACTTCGACGGGTAGGACTGCTTCCATGCCATACACCAATGAAAAAGGTGTTGCTCCGACAGAGGTTCGGATCGAAGTTCGATACGCCATTAGCGCAAATGGCAACCTTTCATGCCAGTCACGATAGTTTTCAGCCGTTTTGGCCAAGATCTTCTTGATGTTCTTGTTGGCAGCTTCAACTGCTCCATTCATCTGTGGACGATAGGGAGATGAATTCAGGTGCCGGATTTTGAACTCGTTGAACAACTGATCAATGAACTTGTTGTTCAAATTTGTCCCATTGTCAGTGATGATAGCCTCAGGGACACCATAACGAGCGACTATGTCTCGTCTGATGAATTTTACAACATTCCTTGCGGTGACGTTTGCATAAGATGACGCCTCAATCCACTTAGAGAAATAATCAATTGCGACCAGGATAAATCGGTGTCCATTTGATGCCTTAGGATTAATCGGGCCAATCACATCGATGCCCCACATTGAAAAGGGCCATGGCTCAGACTGCTGATGTAATTCTGTCGGGGGAACATTTATTTTATCCCCATGAACCTGACAGCGATGACATCTTCGAACATGTCGGATGCAGTCACTCTCAAGACTGAGCCAATAATAACCCAACCTCATAATCTTCTTAGCTAACATGTGGCCATTCATGTGTGGACCACATATTCCCTCGTGTACTTCTTGCATGATTCTGGTAGCTTCAGCCGCATCCACACACCTTAATAGGATTGAATCATACGATCTTTTGTACAGCTTTTCACCACTAACAAAAAATTTTGAAGCCATTTTCATTATGTACTTCCTGTCAGCCGGGGTGCTTCCCTCAGGAAATTCTTGTTTCTGGATGTAACTCATGATATCGCAATACCATGGCTTTTCATCAGGTTCTCCGGTCACAACCATACAGTAGGCTGGCTTTGTCAGGACTTCGATCTTCAAGGGTTCTACCTCTAACCCCTCAATCACTTGCAACATGGATGATAACGTAGCTAGCGCATCAGCAAACTGATTATGAGACCTCGATAAGTACTCAAAAGAGACATCTTCAAATTCCTTTATGATTTCTTCGAGGTATTCATGGTACGGCACTAGTTTGGTGTCTCTCGTCTTCCACTCTCCTACAGTTTGGAGAATAATCAAAGCAGAATCACCAAACACTTTCAACTTGGTTATCCTCATTTCCACTGCGGCTTGGAGTCCGAGAATGCAAGCCTCGTACTCGGCTATGTTGTTGGTACAGGGGAACACCAACTTTGCTGCTACAGGATAATGTTGCCCATCTGGGGATATTAAAACTGCCCCAGTGCCGGAACCGGCCAAGTTTACAGCTCCATCGAAAAACATGGTCCATGTGTCTTCCTTTATTACCAAAATGCGATCTTCTGGAGAATATCTATCATCATCAGGGACTCCAGGATTTTCAGCTAACACATCAGCGATTACTCGACCTTTAACTGACTTTTGTGGCTTCATCTGGATATCAAACTCTGAAATCAAAATCTGCCACTTGGCTAACTTTCCTACCAAAGCCGGCTGATCAAGTAAATACTTGATGGGATCGTTCTCAGTTACAAGCAAAGTCTGGTGATGCAGTGTATATTGTCGCAGCCTATGGAGCACCCATACTAGCGCAGCGCAAGTCTTCTCGGCTTCGGAATATTTCAACTCCGAGACGGTGAACTTCTTGCTCAGGTAATAAATGGCTCGCTCTTTTCCATCTTCAGGACTCTTCTGGGCTAGCATCGCGCCTAAAGACTCACTATGAATCGTGAGGTAAAGGATCAAAGGCTGGCCCGGCATTGGTGGGACTAGCACTGGTGGTTTCGTCAGGTACTGCTTTAGTTCATTAAACGCTTCCCGACAATCATCGTCCCATTCCACTTGAGCATTCTTCCTTAGAAGTTTGAAGAATGGCTTAGCAGTTGCTGAGAGCTGAGAAATAAAACGGGCTATGTAGTTCAATCTACCCAGGAGGCTCCGCACTTCTTTTACGGTCGACGGGGGTTGTAACTCGCATATAGCCTTCACTTTGGAGGGGTCAATTTCAATGCCTTTACTGCTCACTATGAACCCAAGTAATTTACCCGAAGTTGCTCCGAATACGCACTTGGCCGGATTGAGACGGAGCTTAAACTCACGGAGTCTTTCGAATAATTTCTTCAAAGTATCAACGTGACTCTTCCCAGATCTAGACTTGGCGATCATGTCATCGACATAAACTTCAATCTCCTTATGCATCATATCATGGAAGAGCGTCACCATTGCCCGTTGATATGTTGCCCCGGCATTTTTAAGGCCGAAGGGCATGACCTTATAGTGGAATGTGCCCCAAGGAGTGATGAACGCCGTTTTCTCCTTATCATTATCCTTCATTTTTATCTGATTATAACCCGAGAACCCATCCATGAAGGAAAACAGCTCAAACCCTGCAGTACTGTCCACCAAAACATCTATATGTGGCAATGGGAAATCGTCTTTAGGACTGGCCTTGTTTAGATCGCGATAGTCGATGCAAACCCGAACTCGACCATCCTTCTTCATGACTGGCACAATATTAGCCACCCAGCTGGGGTATTGGGTGACTTCGATGAATCCCACTTTCAAAAGCTTCATGACCTCCTCCTCTATTTTCTTGGAAAGTTCAGGCTTGGTCCTTCGCAACCTCTGTTTCTTGGGCGGCATGTCTGGATTAGTGGGTAGACTATGCTCCACGATAGAAGAGTCTAAACCCGGCATATCGACATATGACCAGGCAAAGATATCCCGGTAATCCTTCAACAGTTGGACCAGGCGTTTAGCTTCACCTTCGGGAAGGGTTGCCCCTATCTTCACCTCTTTGGGTTCTCCGGAATCACTCAAGTTGACAGTGATAGTTTGGTCTACCGTTAGGACTTTAGGTCTTTCATGATGCTCTAGATCACGCTGGAGGTCCGAGGAATCTTCGAGTTCATCGGTGTCATCGACATCAGGTTCGGTGGCGCATAATTCATCAGATTGGACCGTTCCCATACCCTTTCGTGTCACAAAATTGCCCCTGAAACATAAAGTAGGGGGTTCAGTAGGACAAACAGGGCTAAACAGTTTATTTTGATTTTATTATTATTTTTTTTTGTTTTTTGAAATTCTTTTCAAAAAGGTTTTAACACGAGGAAGCATGAAGAAGCCCAGGCCTCAGAATTCTCCTTGGACTATATTTTATTTTATCGGTTGGATATCATCACCGGGCTGGTTTGATGTACCTCAACATGCCCTCAAAACGAAAATAACTTGTAATTTCATTGATTATCACCAAATGAATTACATTTATTGGAATGAAAATTGCAACAATCAAATCCTAGAAATGAAAAGTACTAAAAAGCAGCTCCCGAGACGGGGCAAGTCCTAAAAAGCAGTAAAAATTCCCGCGTAAGGGAGTGTGCGAAAAAGGTAAATGTGTTACTCTTGCGGGCCAATGCCCATTCCCTCCAACGGTTCTTCCTCGATGGCTCCAACTAAGAAATTATCGAACAGGGCAGTGATTCCCTCCATTGCATCACCGGGATCTTCTGTCACTAGAGGTGTTGGATCATCTATACCTCCCCATCCATCCGGGACAATGTCACGGGGGTTAACATAGAAGCTCGGGGGTGCTAAGTATTTCACATAATAATCGAACTTGCCGCTCGGTTGCCCAAGAGTGTCGATCACCTCTTTCTCTTCATTAGCTTTAGGCGTGCTCTCTACGATCTCTTCATTATCAGACGCGTCTTCAAGCGGAGGCATGTCTTCAGGCAGAGAGTCGCCCTTGTCGCTCCTGGTGTTCAATATAGCGAACTCCTCCTCCCAATTAATAACCACTTCGGAGATAGTGGAAACGATGCCAGTGTGGTCAGCATAAACAATCATCCCAGCTTCTACCATTCTTGAGATTCTTTCTTTCATGAGAGCCAGGGGCAGGTCTTCATTACTCGGGTAACAACCGGCTTTCACTAACTCACCGTAGACATCATCAGTATACACCTTAACATTCTTGATTCGACCAGCGTCGAAGCTAAATATGGCATTCACATTGCCTGCGTGGTCAGGGAGTGGGTTGCTCTGAACATTCGGCTTAGCAGGCTGAAATGAGAAAGCTTTCGTGTCTAGGAGGTTCTGGATTCGGTGTCTGAGGGCATAGCAATCGTCGGTTGAGTGTCCCAGCTCACCCATGTGATAATCACATTTCTTCGACGGGTCGAAGTTATAGAACCGCTCAGGATTGGGCCGCTTTGGCTCAGTAGTGAGCAAACCTTTCTTCTGGAGCACCGTCAACACCTGAGACAACGATCCGGGGAGGGGAGTGAATTGCCTCTTGTCGTTCCTCCTCTGAAAAGGTTGACGACTCGAGTTTTGTTGCTGAGCTTCTACTACTTGGATTGCTGGGGCGGAGTTAGCATTCCGCCGGCTCGGTTGGTTATAAGCCAGATTCACTTCAGCTGCTGGTTCTTTCTCTTTTCTCGCACCAAATCTTCTGGTCGAGGAGGGCGGCTCGACAAACCATCCATCTTTCAGCCTTATTTCAATTTGTTCGCCCATGGGGATGAGTTGGTTGAAGTTGTCAGTCGGAATGGCAACCATCCGATTACGATATTCGAACGGGAGAGTTTTCATGAACATCCTCTTTAACTCACTGTCTATGGGTTCCGGGACAACCTGAGCAGCTAAATTTCTCCATCTGATAGCATAGTCTTTGAAGGACTCAGTCTTTTTCATCTGGGCGCGTTCGAGATCATCACGGGTAGGAATGATGTCTGTTATGAATCTGTACTGCTTCAAGAATGCTTCACTGGCTTCTTTCCAAGTTTTTAGGCCATTTATCTTCTTCATGAGATACCAGCTCAAAGCAGGGCCCGTTAAACTTGCTTGAAAGGCATGGATCATCAGGAGTTCGTTATCCACGTACGAAGTCATTTGTACGTGATAGAGCTGTAGGTGGGCTTTTGGACATGTGGTGCCATTGTACTTGTCGAAATCCGGCATTTTGAACTTCTTTGGGATTTTGATCTGTGAGTAAAGGGACAGATCGATCGAAGGTGAATCCTGCGAACCTTCCAACTGCTTCACTCTTTCTTCAAGTTTATTGACCCGTTCATCAGGTTTGTCCTTGTTGACGATGATCTGGACGGGGTCATCTTCTAAATCAGGAATATCGTCATCCCCGTCAATATCGACATTTTTTCTGATTTTCTGCTTTGGGATTGATGCTTCGAGGGCTGCCGAAACAGGATCCGACCGGAGAGCTTTGATCTCAGCGGACATTTGTTGCATCGCGATGACAAGTTGCTTGATCTGGTCTTCCACACCAATAACACGCTCTTGCAAGTCGGTTTGATCGGCCATTCTGGCTCTCGACCGTGTACGAATGGGCGATCGTGATCGGTCCGTAGCTACCTAATGTAAAAGAAATGAACCAAATAAGTATATGGTCAAGACAAGGTTGGTCCATGACACGCTTCTAGTCTTTTTTTGTTTATTCATGACAATATTCGTATATGGACGAGACTTTATGAAAAGTGATCTAGGAAAAGAAATATAAATGACGCCCTAGACACAACCTAGGAAATAGAAGCACCAAAATCCCTAATCATAAAATTATGAAAAACAAAAAGTGAGACTCCCTAGAAACTATGGACTGAAAATAAATTCTCTAAAGTCCCTTTTTTGCAAACGCAAGATGACGGCAAACTTTGTAGGAAAATAGTTACCTATGACACATCTAGGAAAATAAAGACATAGATTGAAAATAAATTCTCTAAAAGA
Source organism: Syzygium malaccense (assembly GCA_031216405.1). NCBI lineage: Eukaryota > Viridiplantae > Streptophyta > Magnoliopsida > Myrtales > Myrtaceae > Syzygium > Syzygium malaccense. The sequence continues at coordinate 15,471,076 of CM062254.1, forward strand.
GCTTTCTTTCTTTCTTTCTTTCTTTCTTTCTTTCTTTTTAAAAAGGACTCAAGGATTATTACTTTCAAATTTAAAACCAACCTAGACCTATCATGGACCGACCAAAGAAAAAGACGAAACATAAATAAATTGCGAGATAAAGGTTCAGAAATCTTACTTCACCCGGTAGAATGATGGCAATCACATAGACATGCGCATGAAACGTGAGGTTCGATTTCTACCTAGACTCTGGCTTGCAAAATGGAGACACGAGGATTACCGAGCTAAACCAGTCATGGTGGTGGTTAGGCTGGGATTCCCCTGACTCCGGCTTAGTCAAAGAGCCGACCCGGGTTGCAAAGGGTGCAACCGTGGTAGGTATTCAATGACACCATGAAAGAACTTTCGGGACCAAGAAAGGCGACCTATACCACACGGGTGTGGTCGAGGTGTCCGTTTTCTTAGTACCATCCTAAACCTGTGCCGCCCAGGTCCGGCAGCGGGTAGTGTGTGCGGTGTAGTGTAAATGCAAGGCATGCACAGCAGGTTATATCATACAGCGCTTCGTGCATAAAATAAATCATTCATCCAAACACCTCCCTGCAAAACAAGGGTTAACAATCACGCCTCCCCTTATACCTCCCATTCTGCAAAAACATTTAACACCTAAAATGTTAGGGACGTACCTGGGATCCTCGCTGCCAAGCAAAAATAATTTTTTTTGAAAAGAAAAACTGGCTTAAGTCCACTAAGAGTTTTAACTCAAGTCCCCAGCGGAGTCGCCAAGCTGTCGCGACCTAAAAATTCCTTCCTCTCAGGCTAATGGATTATTAGGACTAAACCTAACTCGAGCCCTCCCAAGCCCTACCAATTCGCAACTTTGGGTTTAAGTTTTTAACATGCAAATATTTTCATGCTTGGAGTCGCCACTAATCAATTTGTGGTAGGTCGATTAGAAACCTAAATAAAACATAGGGAGATATGTTTTATTCCTACGAACCAGAGATTCTAAGCCCGGGGACTTGATTACGCTAGATCTAGTCTAACGCCCTTTCGGTACCTTTTCTTTTCAAAAAAAATATTTTGGCAAGCAATTTGGATCCATTTTAACTTAGTCACTAACATGTGAGGTGTTCATGCGGGTGCGCAAACCACCAAAGTAACACCCAATAATCAAAACATTAAATAAATTGCAAGATTGGGAGAATTACTTACCTCGAGGCAACGTAAGCATCTGCATGGTTAGCTAGAAAATCACATCAACCATCCTAATATGATTTCTAATTAACAAGCAGTTCACCCAGTATTTTTGGATTTTCGCTTATTTAAATGAAAGCTAACCTATATGCAATGACGTGCAGAAATGACATGCGAATAATGCAACCTAACATGCAAACTATATGTCATGCGACGACGTGACTTAATTCTGATGACGGGCAAACGATTTATTTTTGGTGTTTTCTAATGAAATTCGGAATAAAAATATGCCTAAATTAACATGCAACCTATGATGACTTAACATATCCTAACATGACTTATTTTTGGGATTTTTGTTAAAATTCGAAATAATAAATTAATTAAATTAAGAATGCAATCTATCCTAATCTACTATAAAACAATTCATTCTTTTTTGGGATTTTCATGAAAATTCGAAATTAAAAAAATAACCTAAATAATCTATTAAGATTAGAAAATTACTTAATTTAAACTAGGAAATAGATTATCTCAAGTCCTAATTTAAATTAAATAATTATTCTATCGTCTAGATATATTTAGGATTCCTAAACATGCAAAACTCAAATTCAAATCCTAACTGATATTTTTTTTGAATTTTCTTTTTTATTTGAAAAGGAAAGATAATTTAAACAGAGATAGCATCCACATTTAAAACAACCACGCAATCCACAAGATTCGTTTCAAATTCGGATTAGGCACAAAAATCGAGCTATCAGTCATATCTATAGGGTTATAAATATTGACGGAAAGTCGATCGTTCAAATTTGGAAAGCAGATAAAAATCATTATCGTATCCAAGGGATTATGGATAGGATAATGATTTTCCGTATCGTCGCGTATCGTACCTTAGGGATAAGGTAGGATAGTCGTCTAGATACGTTGCTAAATTAGGAAAGTTTCCTAATTTTGAATATTTTAAAAATATTGCAGATATCAGATAATTATCCCAACATATCTAATATTCTACACGATATTCACGCAATATTCAAAAGCACAAATTAGTAAATTAAATATTCTGAAAAATATCAGATAATATCTAATTACCTAATTTGCAGATAATTCCCAAATTCGAACTTGCGGATCGGGATGAACGGCGAGCGGTGGGCCGGCGGCGCGGTGTCGGGATGACGGCGGGGCAACGGCGACGGAACAGCAAGGCAGCGACGACGGGCGCGGGAGGCAGCGGCGCTCGGCAGCGGGCGCGGCGGCGGGCGCGGGCGCGGGCGCGGGCGCGGGCGCGGGCGCGGGCGCGGGCGCGGCAGCGGGCGCGGCAGCGGGCGCGGCAGCGGGCGCGGGCGCGGGCGCGGGAGCGGGCGCGGGCGCGGGCGCGGGCGCGGGCGCGGGAGCGGGCGCGGCAGCGGGCGCGTCGCGCGAGGTCTTCCTCCTCTCTCTCTCTTTCTCACTCTCACACTCTAAAAATTTTCTGATCTGAAAATTATGTCTCCCCCTCTAAAATTCTGACCTAATGAAGTATATATAGTATTAACCTAGGTCAATTAGATGGGCTTTCTAGTCCTAATGGGCTTAGGCTTGGGCTTTAATTTAAATGGGCTGAATTAATTAATGACAATGGGCTGAATTAAGTTCAAATTAAAACAGCCAAGCCCGTTTGACTTGAAATTCCCGGCCCGTGCATTTTAAGCGAGCCGAGTCCCATTCGATGAAATTTAAGCTCGTTCGTTCACCGCTGGTCCGATGCAAAAATGCAATGAATTTAAACTATATGTTATGCAATTTAAATTTTTTTGTTTAGGGGTTAAAAATTTAATCCCTAATTTTCTATGCAAATTACACTAAATGATGCGTCAAAATTTAGGTGTCAACACAGACCACTCTCCCATGGTGGTTAAAATTCTGTCGCCACTATATACCAAGAAACCATTTAAGTTCTATAACTTATGGACGTCTCATCCCACTTTCTTGGAACTTGTAAAGCAAGCTTGGGATACATAGGTAGTCGGTACACCTATATATACTATTTGTTGTAAACTGCGTGTGCTTAAACAGAAGTTGAAACAATTAAACAGGTGTTTCTTTTCTGACATCTCTACAAGAACCGATCATCTTAGATCTGATCTCTACGCTGTTTAGGCAGCCCTTGAGCATCTACCTTTTGACCGGAGGCTTCGTGATAGAGAAGCGGAACTCTTGAAATCTTTTTCTACGATGAGAATGCAGGAGGAATCCTTCTATAGGCAGAAATCCCATATTCGATGGCTCAAGGAAGGAGATTTAACACGCATTATTTTCACCACTTTGTGAACAAAAGGCGAGTAACAAACCGAATTCTCTCGACTTCAACTGATGATGGGACTTTAGTTACTGATCCTCAGGTGGTGAGGGCTCATATTGTGGACCATTTCCAGGAGTTACTTAATGGTGCTTCTGCTTCCACTCGGCCCTCTGTTAGCGAGATAGGTATGTTCCTTAGTCGGGTACTTGATGAGAATCAAAGGAACTCGCTAGCGCTTCCGATCTCAGATGAGGAAATCCGGTCCACTCTTTTCTCGCTTGCTAAGGGCAAAGCTCCTGGACCGGACGGTTATAATATTGATTTTTTTAAATCTAGCTGGGAGATCACTGGGCCATCCACTATTGCAGCAGTAAGAAATTTCTTTGAATCTGGGTGCATGCTAAAAGAGATCAATAACACCATCCTGACTCTGGTTCCGAAATCCCCAAACGCTTCAGCTATGTCGGATTTCCGTCCTATTGCTTGTTGCAATACTTTATATAAGTGTATCTCCAAGATCTTGGCTAGGAGGATAGCGCGTTTTCTTCCATCCTTAATCGGCCCTGCCTAAGCGGTGTTCGTTAAAGGAAGAAGGATCAGTGACAATATCTTGATTGCCCAAGAGCTATTTGCGGATTTCCACCACCGGCCATACCTTTCCAAGTGTACTATTAAAGTGGATTTCCAAAAAGCTTATGACACTGTCGATTGGAGATTCTTAGAAAAGACTCTAATGGCCTTCAACTTTCCTGACTACTTTACCAAGCTGGTGATGGCTTGTGTTACGACAGCAAAATTTTCAGTCTCCATTAATGGGGAATTGCATGGCTACTTTGGGAGCTCAAGGGGCATTCGCCAAGGAGACCCACTATCGTCTTACCTCTTTATTCTGGTTATGGAAGTCTTCTCAGGCATTCTGAAGGCTAAAACTGATGCGCCGGACTTCCACTGGTTCTGGAGATGCAAAAAGACCCGAATATCGCACCTATTCTTTGCGGATGATGTTCTGCTGTTCTCAGAAGGTCACTTGAGGTTAGTTCAACTGATAAATGAATCTCTCCTCTTGTTCTCTGATTGGTCTGGTCTTAAACCGAATAAGGCAAAAAGCAATATCTTCATCTCGGGAGGGACTCAGGCGTTGATAGAACAGGTAACTCAATGCATAGGGTTTCACCAGGGTACATTGCCTTTTCGTTATGTTGGAGTGCCGATTATCTCAACTAGACTGCGAAAGGTGGACTGTAAAGCCTTGATTGATTCTATCACGGCTCGTGCCCGTTCTTGGTCCCAACGTTTCCTTTCCTTTGCTAGTCGCCTTCAACTTATAAAGTCGGTCTTGCACTCCATTCAAGTATACTGAGCCACCACCTTCCCTCTTCCCAAATCAGTTTTGCACAGTATTGAAGCTATTTTGAGACAGTTCCTATGGAAAGGTCCTGACCTTGGAGTCGGAGGAGCCAAAGTAGCGTGGAAGGCTGTATGCTTACCCAAAGAGGAAGGTGGTCTGGGCATCCGAAGACTTGATGATTACAATAATGCTTTGACACTAGAGCACATATGGCTTCTTTTCACTAACAAAGAATCGTTGTGGTGTAAATGGGTACACTCTAATTTCCTAAAGAAGGCTAATTTCTGGATTGTTTACAAACCAACTTTCTGTTCCTGGACATGGAAGAAAATCCTGGATATGCGCGCTTCTGCCCAAACTATGTTCCGGTTGAATATTGGCAATGGAAGATCAGTCTCTTTCTAGTTTGACTGCTGGCACAATAGGGGGCCGCTCAATCTCCTTTTTAGCGATGTCGAGATCTACCAGTCATGCATTCCTCGGGAGACTACAGTACGGTCCTTCTATGAAGACTCTTGGCAACCATCAATTACCCTAGATACTATTATGGGCTGGAGGGATGCCACTCCGATCTTTTTGGACAGTACGATGGACAACTTCGTCTGGACTCCTCATCCTTCGAGACCCTTCTCTGTTAATCGTGCTTGGAATCATATCCGAAGGAAATGGCATCCAACCCCATGGCATTCCTTCATTTGGGATCGACACATAGCTCCCTGTCATGCCTTTTTCCTATGGTTAATATCTCTTAACCGGCTTCCAACGCAGGTATTCTTGTTACATAATCGCAGGATTGACGATGCATTATGCGCTTTTTGTGGTTCTACACCAGACTCAATCAACCATCTTTTCTTTGAATGCACCTCCACGAGTAGATTGGCCTCTCTTTGGGCGACAAAATGTAATCTACCCTGGCGTAACCGACCTTGGCAGGACCATATTTTATGGGCAATGCAAGTGTGTGGAGGATCCTCGTTTGCACACTGCATCTCTAGATTTGCCCTTGGGGCCCTTTGTCACATTATATGGACTGAAAGGAACAATGCGATCTTCAGGAACAAGAGCGTCTTCATCCCTGGCATGCGCAAGCATCTTATTAAAGTCGTCAAGGACAAGGCCATCTCTATGGGGAGAGTTGAGGACACATACAGGAACCGTATCCTTCAGAGAAAGTGGGACCTGCCTCCTTCCATATTTGGATAGTGCTGCTCCCAGCTGGTCCTGGACCATCTTCAGTGGATTCTCGGAGCTTATGGTGTCGCCCATCCTTTTGCGGCTGGCTTGGATGTTTTGTTACTCATTTTGTTTTTTCCATGCTTTGGAGCCGTTCTTAGGCTGGTTGTATAGCTCCTGCCGGACCCGCTTGACCTTCTATGGACATCACTATGTCCTTTTACGGTCAGGTGTTGGTTTGGGCTTAGGTTGTACTTGGTGATTTGAAAAGTTATACATATTCTTACCTTACAAAAAAAAAACAACTGCGAAAGCAAGGCTCTTTCTCTCAAGCCTGTTGCAGATACTCCGTGCAATAGAAGAATCCAGGCCAGCTGGGACATCCCGACATCTATTTTTCTTAATGTTCTGTAGTTGTTGTTCCTTTGTGGCTCTTTAGTCCGCTTGTTAGAGGCTCAGCTCGTTCTTCTTTACTCCCGGGCCCCTGCTGCTTGTAGCGCCCGCTAGCTTTAGTCAGCCGCTACACCTTTGCAACTATCGCAACACCTGTGTTGCGTTAGGTACGAGATTTTTGTGTTCGCTTTTCTGCTGTATCTTGTGAATTGATAAGTTTATAATACTCTTACCTTACCAAAAAAAAAACAACTGCGAAAGCATTTACTAAAGACAAAGACAGAATCCCCGGATTTTCACTGGTTCTGGCGTTGCAAAAAAACCCGATTATCACATTTATTTTTTGCGGATGATGTGCTGCTCTTTTCTGAAGCTCACTTGAAATCGATAGAGATAATCAAGAAAGCTCTACAGCTGTTCTCCAACTGGTCTGGTCTTAGACCTAATAGCAGGAAAAGCAACATATTCCTCTCAGGAGGGACTCTGGCATTGCATAGACAGCTACTCCAATGCCTCGGCTTTCAACAAGGTACACTCCCATTTCGCTATCTAGGTGTACCTATCATCTCGACTAGATTGCGCAAAGAGGACTGCAAGTTACTAGTTGACGCTATAACGGCCCGGGCCCGATCATGGACCCAACGTTTCCTGTCCTTTGCTAGGAGATTACAACTTATCCAATCTGTACTCTACTCTATCCAAGTATACTGGGCCACCATCTTCTCTCTGTCGAAATCTGTCCTGAATAGAATTGAAGCTATCTTGCGACAATTTCTATGGAAAGGTCCCGACCTAGGCATGGGGGGAGCTAAGGTAGAGTGGAATACTGTTTGCTTACCCAAAGAAGAAGGCGGCCTTGGGATCAGGAGAATTGCAGATTATAATAGAGCTTTAACTCTTAAACACATTTGGCTTCTCTTTACCAATAAGGAATCCTTGTGGTGCAAATGGATCCACTCAACCTTCTTAAAATCCAATTTTTGGGTTGTTACCAAACCAACCTATTGCTCTTGGACTTGGAAGAAGATTCTGGATTTGTGTATTTCCGCCCATTCACTTTTTCGGTGGAAGATTGGTAATGGCCATTTGGTTTCTCTCTGGTTTGATTGGTGGCATAACAAAGGCCCCCTTTACCTTATTTTCAATAATATGGACATTTACCAATCGCAGATCCCCAGGGATACCACAGTTCGACAGTTTTATGATTGTAGGTGGCAATCCTCAAACACTCTTGACACAATCCTCAGTTGGGCGGACCCACCACCTAACTTTGAGGATAATACTCCGGACAAACTGATTTGGATTCCACATCCTTCGATTTCCTTCTCGGTGGCGTCTGCTTGGAACCACATCAGAAGGAAAGGGCACTCTGCCCCTTGGCACACTCTCATCTGGGAACGCCATATTGCTCCCCGCCACGCTTTCCTTTTATGGCTAATTACTCTTAACCGGCTGCCTTCCCAGATTTTCCTCCTACAAAATCACAGGATTGACACTGCTTTATGTGCCTTTTGCGGCTCCAGACCAGACTCAGCTAATCACCTTTTTTTTTAATGCTCTTCTACTAGTAGGCTGGCTTCCTTATGGGCTACTAAATGCAGCCTCCCATGGTGCAACCGACCTTGGCAAGAGCACATTTTGTGGACTATGAAAGTCTGTGGCGGTCCTTCCTTTGCACACTGCCTCTCACGCTTCTCCTTTGGTGCTCTAGTCCATATTATCTAGACTGAAAGGAACAGCGCCATCTTCAGGAACAAGAGCATTTACATCCCCGGCATGCGTAAACATCTTATCAAGGTTGTGACGGATAAAGCCATTTCTATGGGGGGAGTTCATGATACTCCCAAGAACCGCAAATTTCAATTGAAGTGGGGTCTGCCTCCTTCCATCTTCGATGTAAACCGGATGCCCTCTTAATCCGGTCTCTCTGTTTTTCTGTCCTTAGGTAGCCTTTTTGGCTTGTTGTATAGTTCCTGCCGCTCCATTCTTGACCATGTTTGGACATTTCTTTGTCCTTATGGGGTCAGGAGTTGGTCTTGGCTTAGGTTGTATATGGTGTGTTGGAAAGTAATACATTTTTACCTTACCAAAAAAAAAATAACTGCGAAAGCATTACCACCCGCCTGGGTAGCGCTGCTGGAGAGGGTACTCTTCCTCTCGCAAAAGGTTGAGTGTTCGAATCCCTGATGCCGCAGGGTGACTTAACCGGTGCACGTGTGTGGTGGCTAGCACGTGTCGTCCCTAGGGTTTACCTCCCGGCTATCGGCCGTGCGGGGGTTCCCTGGGTTATCAAAAAAAAAAACAACTGCGAAAGCATGCTGTCCTCTTACAGGTCACCTTTCCTTACTAAAGGTACCCTCCTATTGTTACCTTTCTTCTGGGGTGGGGTTGGATTGAATGCATTTATGCTGGTAGCTAGAGACCTACTGTTGTTACGCTCTGATCTAGATATCTGCTGGGTAGAGTTGACTAGTTGGTGAATCTGGTGTGGTAGCTTGCTAAATTTAGACCTTATGGAAGAGGTTATAAGGATCCCCTCCCCTAGCCCCTCCTCTGTTGTTGGGTCTCAACTGGCGATAGATGGTCAAGCCGAAACCTCTAAGGCAGTTAAACTCAGAGGCAAATCGATCTCCCGGACCCAGGAGGGTGAACTTCCTACTAGCCATAGAGCTGTCCTGAAAGATAATCCTATCGTAGCCTTAGTAGGGACCGACCAAAGAGTAGGGGCCGATCTATTAGGCGTGCCCACAATGTAGGTCTTCCTTTTCGCTCTGGTTCCAGGCCTAATACAGAAGGAAAAACCAATTTGGCGAGACAGAACTCTACTCGTCCTATAGGCCAAACCAACCCTGCCCCCGTATCTAGAACATGGGCAAATGTGGCGAAGGTTTTGACCAAAGGATACAACCTTGCATATGTTCCACTGCTCATGAAGAATGGTGAAGTCATTGTGGATATTACACCAGAAGTAGTTGATGATGAAAATCCATTCTGGTTGGAATGTATTGTTGGCCACTATATTAGGAAGAAAATCCCCTTCAAGTTAATTGAAGAAGCCATGAAGAAATCCTGGGGAGACCAAGTAGTGGATGTTAAGCTACATGAAAATGGGTTCTTCTTCTTTAAGGTGCCGAATGATGAGTTCCGCAGGAAGATTGTGGACATGGAATCAATTTTCATATTTAGCAGCACTATGATGCTTCAACAATGGCACCCAAAGTTGAAGCTTAAGAAAGGTACTCTAGATACTTATCCCGATTTGGGTCAAACTTAGAGACATACCTTTCTCTTTTTGGTCTCCTGCTGGTATTGGACGAATAGCCAGCGCTATTGGGAAACCACTATATGTAGATGTGCAAACAGAACAGATTTCCAGGATTTCCTTTGCACGTGTCTGTGTGGAAATCACAGCTACTAAACCCCGTGTGGAAGCAGTGAAGTTCCGTTGGGATGGTGAAGTGAACTTGATCAATATTGAATATGAATGGAAGCCCCTGGCGTGTTCCTCTTGTCGTATCTTTGGCCATAAACTGGGTTCCAATGGATTTAAATGTGCATATGCTCATACAGAACTTAGAGCCGAGACTAATGTCCAAACTCAGCGAGCATATGGATGGACTCAAGTCACCCGGAGGAAAGGCAAAACTACTTCAAACAATCTGCCCCAACCTATTTCAGAGTCACTTCTGGCTCCAAACCTGGAGGAGGAAGAACCCCTGCCCCCTGTCTTGAATCCCTCTATGGAACTCGACCAGATGGGTACTGAGCTGAACCATCCCAAGGACTTAGAGGTAGGACCAAGCATGTCACTAGCACCGTATCCAGTAGGGGTAATTGTCCAGCAGGAAGAGGATTCCTCTCTGAACACTTAGTCTTCCACTGCAGAATCAGTTGACTCCCCGGAAATACTGGAAAAGACTAGTGCCTCTGAAGAGCTGGTGGAGGAGGAACCAGCTTGTGTATCCCCCCCCCAATACTCGTTCACGAACAATGGCATCTAGTGCCACGGATGAGATTACTAAGGCCTCTCCCGGCTCTACACCTAGCTCGATGTGCCCTGACAAGGCACACGGCCAGTCCTCCTCGAAAAAGAAAGCTAAGAGGAGGCGGCCAAGAAAATCTCAGAGGTAACCTCCATCGTCTCTACATATGTTTTTTGGTATATGGAATTCCAGGGGCCTAGTAGAACCCCTTAGGCAAGCTAAAATTCGGGCCTTTATTAGGATGAACCGGCTCTCCTGTGTTGGACTTGTTGAAACTAAAGCCAAAGCCTTCCTTTTTTGCTAATATATCTAGAGGCCTAAATGCTAATTGAAAGTGGATTTTCAACTATGAATTTTCCCCTCTTGGTAGAATTTGGTTCGGTTGGGACTCGAATGAGATAGAAATGAGTCTTATCTTCTCTTCTTCTCAAATGACACATACTCAGTTTAAGGCTGTTGAATTTGCAAAAATCTTGTCTCCTCACAATTGTATACGGCGAACATACATTTGTGAATCGGCGTCCTCTTTGGGCTGACCTTATTCGGCTTTCTTCGTGTGAGTTACCTTGGACTGTTGCTGGAGATTTTAATGCTATCAAAGACCCGGAAGATAGAGTAGGAAGCACAACTCCATGGATTCCGGCTTTTGAAGAATTTGGGGAATGCCTAAACCATGCTGGTTTAGAGGACCTTCGTTATGTGGGATGTAGATACACTTGGTCCCATTCTTCAGGCGACAATCGAAAACTTCGCAAGATTGACCGGGTTCTCATAAATGATCTATGGAATCAGCTCTTCTCCTTCTCTGAAGCCACTTTCCTTGCGCTAGGTATCTCTGATCACTCCCCTACGGTGATTAAAATCCTATCACCACATAGTTCCAAGAAGCCTTTCAAGTTTTTCAATTTCTGGACTACGCATCCAAAATTTATGGACCTAGTTGCTCAAACTTAGGATACTAACATAGTGGGCACGCCTATGTTTAGGATATGTTGCAAACTTAGGCTACTTAAAACCAAGTTGAAATGCTTGAACAGAAGTTCCTTCTCTGACATTTCCACTAGGACTGAGAAGGCCAGATCAGACCTATATGCTGTCCAGACAGCCTTGGAACTTCATCCTTATGATCAGAACCTGATCCAAAGAGAACTGGAACACTCACGTTCCTTCTCTGCTTTGAGAATACAGGAGGAATCCTTCTTCAGACAGAAATCCAGAATTCAATGGCTTAAGGAGGGAGACATGAACACTAAATACTTTCATCATTTTGTTAACAAAAGGCGGCTACTCAACCGTATCCTCACGGTCTCTACAGATGATGGTGTATTAGTAACTAACCCTCCTGCGGTCAGCAACCATATTGTTGCTCACTTCCAGGAGCTACTCAACGGAAGTTCTACTTCTACTCAGCCCTCTCTTCCGGAGATCAGTAACTTTGTTGGCCGGGCCTTAGATGAGAATCAGCGGAACTTCCTAGCACAACCAGTTCTAGATGAGGAAGTCCAGTCCACATTATTTTCGTTGGCTAAAGGCAAAGCGCCGGGGCCGGATGGATATAACATTGATTTCTTCAAGTCCACTTGGGAGATCATTGGACCCTCCATCATCATGGCGGTAAGAGATTTCTTTGAGTCCGGATGCATGCTCTAGGAGTTAAAACACCACCATTTTGACCCTAGTGCCGAAGTCCCCTAATGCTTCGGCTATGAGTGACTTTCGTCCGATTGCATGTTGCAACACCCTATACAAATGTATTTCTAAAATTCTGGCTAGGCGCATTGCACATGTCCTTCCATCTCTAATTGGCCCTTCTCAAACGGCATTTGTCAAAGGGCGCAGAATTAGTGACAACATTATGATTGCCCAAGAGCTATTCTCGGATTTCCACCATGAGGCCTACCTTCCTAAATGCGCCATCAAAGTGGATTTTCAGAAAGCATTTGACATAGCGGACTGGAATTTCATTGAAAAGGCTTTAAAAGCCTTCAACTTTCCGGTTTTCTTCATCAAATTGGTTATGGCTTGTGTTTCAACGGCTAAATTCTCAGTGTCAATTAATGGGGATCTACATGGGTTCTTTTTGAGTAGCAGAGGCATACGACAAGGTGATCCCCTTTCTCCATATCTTTTCATTTTGGTAATGGAAGTCCTCTCTGGGATTATCAAGGCCAAAACAGATGATCCGGATTTCCATTGGTTCTGGCGCTGCAAAAATAACCGGATATCCCATCTTTTCTTTGCGGATGATGTGCTCCTTTTTTCACAAGCCCACTTGAGGTCGATTGAACTAATTAAGGAATCACTTGATCTGTTCTCTGATTGGTCTGGCCTAAAACCGAATGCTAGGAAAAGCAATATCTTCCTTTCCGGAGGAACTCCGGATCTACATGAACAACTCCTTCAATGCCTCGGCTTTCAACAAGGTACACTTCCTTTTCGCTATCTAGGTGTGCCTATTATCTCGTCTAGACTACGTAAAGAGGATTGTAAAAGCTTGATCGATTCTATAACTGCTCGAGCCCGTTCCTGGACTCAAAGGTTTCTATCCTTTGCTGGTCGATTGCAACTCATTAGTTCAGTCCTCATTTCCATATAAGTATATTGGGCCACTATTTTCTCCATACCGAAATTTGTACTCCATAGAATTGAGACTATTCTTCGGCAATTTCTATGGAAAGGTCCTGATTTAGGCATTGGAGGAGCCAAGGTAGCGTGGAATGCTGTTTGTCTACCTAAAGCAGAAGGTGGCCTTAGGATACGGCGACTTGTAGATTACAATAGAGCTTTGACTCTTAAACATATTTGGCTCCTCTTCACTTATAAGGAATCTATGTGGTGTAAATGGATACACTCAAACTTCTTAAGAAATTCTAACTTTTGGGTTGTATCCAAACCCACATACTGCTCCTGGACATGGAAGAAAATCTTGGATATGCGAACCTCCGCCCAAGCTCTATTCAGGTGGAAGATTGGAAATGGCCACTCGGTTTCCTTCTGGTTTGATTGGTGGCACAACAAAGGCCCTCTCTACCTTATTTTCAATAATATTGACATATATCGGTCGAGGATCTCCCGGGATATTTTTGTTCGGGAGTTCTATGATGATACATGGCAGCCTTCTACTGCACTGATTACTATCTTGAGCTGGACGGAATCACCTCCAATATTTGAGGACAATACTCCGGACACAATGATTTGGACTCCGCATCCATATGAATCTTTCTCAGTAGCGCTAGCATGGAATCACATCAGGATAAAAGGACAACCAGCCCCCTGGCACTCCTTCATCTGGGATCATCACGTTGCCCCCTGTCATGCTTTCCTCTTATGGTTAGTATCTCTTAACCGGTTGCCTACTCAGGTTTATCTCCTACAAAACCGCAGGATTCATGCCGCAAATTGCGCCTTTTGTGGTGTTACACCGGATTCGGTCAATCACCTCTACTTTGAATGCTCTTCGACAAGTAGACTGGCATCATTTTGGGCAACAAAATGTAACCTTCCGTGGCGCAATAGACCTTGGCAAGACCATATTAAATGGGCAATGAAAGTTTGCGGGGGCTCCTCTTTTGCTCATCGCCTCTCTAGGATCTCCTTTGGTGCATTATGTCACATCATTTGGATTGAACGGAACAACTCCATCTTCAGGAACAAGAGTTTATATATCCCGGGAATGCATAAGCATCTTATCAAAGTGGTAAAGGACAAAGCCATATCCTTCGGGACAATTGCCGACACTCATAGAAACCGAAAAATTCAAAGAAACTGGGGACTCCCTCCTTCAATCTTTGAAGCGTTCAGATAACCTTGGTTTTTTTATGTAATAGTTCTGTTTGTTTTGGGTGGCCTTCTGTTGGCTAGTTGTATAGATCAACCTGAGTCATCCTTGATCCCATTCGGACATCTTTATGTCTTAGTCGGTTCGAGGTTGTCTTTGGTGCTTGGAAAGTAATACATATTCTTACCTTACCAAAAAAAAATAATAATAACTGCGAAAGCATACCACCCGCCTGGATGGCCCTGCTGGAGAGGGTACTCTTCCTCTCGCAAAAGGTTGAGTGTTCAAATCCCGGGCACCGCAGGGTGACTTAACCGGTGCACGTGTGTGGTGGCTAGCACGTGTCGCCCTTAGGGTTTACCTCCCGGCTGTCGGTCGTGCGGGGGTTCCCTGGGTTACCCAAAAAAAAAAACTGCGAAAGCATGACTTTTCATTTCCACCATCTCGAGTTACTGTTCACGCGAGCTGAAAATGCTCTCTCCTGGGTTCCTCGCGGGTACTGTTCACCCGGCGGTGTTTTGCTGATTCCGGCGGTTTCCAGTGGAGTTTGGAGCTGATTTTTGGAAGCAAGGCTCCTCGGACTCTTCTCTTCTTCCCCTCCAAAGGACTCCTCTTCTCTCTCAGTGTAGAGGCTAGGCCATCAGACCTGAATCGGTCAATGGTGCGTGGGTTTCTGAGAAATTTGGCTTCGTTGAGTGCGTTCGCTGCAGGCTCGTCCCCTCTGGTGGACGCCCTCCCCTTCTGAAGGTATTCTCCATTCGGTTTCCCTTCCTTTGTGGTGGGACTGATTTTCATGACCTTGGTGGACACATTAATGCTGGGTAGGAGGAGACTTGCTGTTGATTTCCCTGTCCTGGTTTATATGTTGCTGTGTTGGGTTGACTGGTTGGTGAAGGTGTGGTAGCTTGCTTCATTTCGACTCTATGGAGGAGATTATTAGAAACCCCTCACCTGGCCCCTTCCCTGTTGATAAGTCACAATCGGCGGTGGATGAGCCTACGGTTACTGCTAAGGCTACTCAGCTTAAAGGAAAATCTACCTTCCTTTCTCTTGAGGATGAAATGCCAACTGGCCTTAGGTCTTTCCTGAAGGGTAATTATAGTCGTAGCCGAAGCAGGGGCCGATCGAAGAATAGGAGCCGTTCTCTTAGGCGTGCACATTTTGCTGGACCTTCAACTCAGCCTGATCCCAGGCTAAATATAGATGGGAAATCAAATGTGGCGAGACAGAACCTTAGTCGTCCCCAAGGCCAACCCTCCCCTGCTCCTGTAACTAGAACATGGGCAAATGTGGCGAAGGTATTGACTAAAGGCTACAACCTAACATATATTCCACCTCTGGTGGAAGATGGTGAGGTGATTGTGGATATTACACCAGAGGTAGTTACTGATGAGAATCCAATTTGGCTGGAATGTATTGTTGGGCATTATATCGGGAAGAAAATTCCCTTCAAGGTAACTGAAGAAGCCATCAAGAAATCATGGGGAGATCAAGTAGTTGATATAAAACTACATGAAAATGGGTTTTACTTCTTCCGTGTTCCGAATGCTGAGTTCCGTAGGAAGATCATTGATATGGGACCGGTGTCCATCTTTAGTAGTACAATGATGCTTCAACAATGGCATTCGAAATTGAAGCTTAAGAAAGGTACTGTTGATACACTTCCGGTTTGGGTCAGATTAAGAGATATTCCATTTTCTCTATGGTCTCCGGCTGGTATTGGACGTATAGCCAGTGCCATTGGAAAACCACTATATGTAGATGTGCAAACAGAGCAGATGACCAAGATTTCGTATGCACGTGTTTGTGTGGAAATTAAGGCCACAAAATCCCGAGTAGAAGCAGTGAAGTTTCGTTGGGATGGTGAAGTGAATTTGATCAGTATTGAATATGAATGGAAACCTCTGGCTTGCCCTTCTTGTGGCATTTTTAGCCAAAAATTGGGTTCCAGTGGATTTGAATGTGCCTATGCACATACTGAACATAGAGCTCAGCCTATTGTTCGACCTCAAGGAGTATATGGCTGGACTCACGTCACTAGGAAAAAAGGCAAAGAACCTTCTAGCAAGCCGATCAACCAGCCTCAATCTGCGTCTCATCCTCAATTGGCACCGAATCTGGAGCAGGAGGAACCCCTTCCTCCTGTTTTGAATACCGGTGTGGAACCCGGCCTGATGGGTACTGATCTGAATTATTCCAAGGTCTTTGAGGTAGAGCAGAGCCATTCCATAGCTTTATGTCCTGCTGGACTAATTGACCAGTAGAGTGAGGATCCTTCTCAAAACTCTCAATCATCCTCAGAAGACTCTTTTAACTCCCGGACAGTAATGGAGAAGAACAGTGATTCAGAAGATATGGCGGAGATGGAAATAGCTGTTGTATCCCCCCCTAACACTCGTTCACGAACTTTGGTGTCCAGTGCCACGGATGAGATTACTAAGGCCTCCCCTGGTTCAACTCCTAGCTCGAAGTGTCCTGTTAAGGCACATAGCCCGTCCTCCTCGAAAAAAAAATCTAAGAGGAGGAGGGCAAAGAGATCCCAGAGATAACCTTCCTCGCCTATATATATGTTTTTTGGAATATAGAATATCAGGGGTCTAGTAGCACCCCTTAGACAAGCTGAAATTCGGGCCTTCATTAGGACAAACCGTCTTTCTTGTATTGGTATTGTGGAAACAAAAGCAAAAGCCTCTCTTTTTGCTGATATTTCTAGAGGCTTATGCGCTAATTGGCGGTGGGTGTCCAACTATGATTTTTCCTCCCTTGGTAGAATATGGTTCGGTTGGGACCCGAATGGGCTAGAGACGAGTATTATTTCCTCTTCTGGGCAAATGATTCATGCTCAGCTTAAGCTTTTGAATATGAAAAAATCTTGTCTTATTACAATAGTATATGGAGAACATACATTTGCGAATCGGCGGTCGCTTTGGGCTAACCTTATTCGGCTCTCTTCGTGTGAGCTACCTTGGATTGTTGCTGGAGATTTTAATGCCATTAGAGACCCGGCTGATAGAGTGGGTAGCACAACTCCTTGGATTCCGGCCTTTGATGAATTTGGGGACTGCCTTAACCAGGCAGAACTAGAGGATCTTCGTTATGTGGGCTGTAGATACACATGGACTCATTCTTCAAGTGATAATTGGAAACTTCGCAAGATTGATCGGGTGCTCATTAATGACCTATGGAACCAACTTTTCTCCTTCTCGGAAGCCACCTTCCTTGCGCCAGGTATCCTTGATCACTCCTCCATGGTGATAAAAATTTTTCCGCCACTTAGCTCTAATAAACCTTTCAAGTTTTTCAACTTCTGGGCTACACATCCAAAATACTTGGACTTAGTAGCTCAAGCCTGGGATACTCATATAGTAGGTACTCCTATGTATATGATTTGCTGCAAACTTCGGGTGCTTAAAGCAAAGCTGAAACACTTGAATAGAAGTTCATTCTCTGCTATTTCCACAAGGACTGAACAGGCCAGATCAGACCTATATGTTATTCAAGTAGCCTTGGAGCGTCATCCCTTTGACCAGAGCCTACTTGATAGAGAAGTGGAGTACATACGATCCTTCTCTGCTCTGAGATTACAAGAGGAATCCTTCTTTAGATAGAAATCCAGGATTCGATGGCTCAAAGAGGGGGACATGAATACTAAATTCTTTCATCATTTTGTTAACAAAAGGCGGTTACAAAATCGAATCCTTTCGGTGTCTACTGATGACGGTGTTCTACTAACTGACCCACAAGCGGTCAGGAACCACATTGTTGGTCACTTTCAGGAGCTACTCAATGGTAATTCTGCGTCTATCCAGCCATCTGTCCGTGAGATAAGGGATTTCATTGGCCGGGTTTTAGATGAGAATCAGAGGAACCGCCTAGCATAATCGGTTTCGGATGAGGAAATTTAGTCTACCCTGTTTTCACTTGCTAGAGGCAAAGCCCCTGGGCCGGATGGGTATAACGTTGATTTCTTCAAACCTCTTGGGAGATCATTGGACCCTCCATTCTCATGGCAGTAAGAGATTTCTTGAGTCTGGTTGTATGCTTAAAGAGTTAAACAATACCATTTTAACTCTAGTGCCGAAATCCCCTAATGCCTCGGCCATGTTTGATTTCCGTCCGATTGCATGTTGCAATACCCTTTGCAAATGCATTTCTAAAATCCTGGCTAGGCGTATTGCTCATGTCTTACCAACTCTGATTGGCCCTTCCCAAACGGCTTTCGTTAAAGGACGCAGAATTAGTGATAATATCATGATGGCTCAAGAGTTGTTCGCGGACTTTCATCATGAGGCTTACCTTTCTAAGTGCGCCATCAAAGTGGATTTTCAGAAAGCTTATAACACAGTCGACTGGGAGTTCATTGAAAAGACACTAAAGGCCTTTAAATTTCCAAATTTCTTCATCAAGCTAGTTATGGCTTGTGTGTCAATAGCCAAATTCTCGGTTTCAATCAATGGGGAATTACATGGGTTTTTTGCTAGTTGCCGAGGTATACGACAAGGCGATCCGCTATCGCCATATCTTTTCATACTAGTTATGGAAGTCCTGTCCGGAATTCTAAAGGCAAAAACAGACATTTCGGATTTCCAATGGTTTTGGCGCTGCAAAAAAACCCGTATTTCTCATCTATTTTTTGCAAATGATGTGCTCCTTTTCTCCGAAGCTCACTTGAGGTCGATTGAACTAATCAAGGAATCTCTTGACCTGTTCTTCGACTGGTTTGGCCTTAAACTGAATAATAGGAAAAGCAATATCTTCCTCTCGGGAGGGACTCCAGTTCTGCATGGACAATTACTTCAATGCCTCGGCTTTCAACAAGGTACACTCCCTTTTCACTATTTAGGTGTGCCTATTATATCGACTAGACTGCATAAAGAGGACTGTAAAATCTTGATTGATTCTATAACGGCTCGAGCCCGCTCATGGACTCAACGTTTCCTGTCCTTTGCTGGTCGGTTACAACTCATCAAATCAGTCCTGCATTCCATGCAAGTGTATTGGGCTACTATCTTCTCTATTCCGAAATCAGTATTATATAGAATTGAGGCTATTTTGCGACAATTTCTATGGAAAGGTCCTGACCTTGGCATGGGTGGAGCTAAGGTAGCGTGGAATGCTGTATGTTTACCCAAAGAAGAAGGTGGCCTTGGGATACGGCGACTTGTGGAATACAATAGAGCAATGACTCTTAAACACATATGGCTTCTCTTTACTGATAAGGAATCCATGTGGTGCAAATGGATACATTCAACCTTCTTAAAAAAATCAAACTTTTGGATTGTATCCAAACCTACATTTTGCTCTTGGACATGGAAGAAAATTCTGGATATGCGAGCTTCCGCCCAAGCACTATTTCGGTGGAAGATTGGTAATGGACACTCGGTGTCCTTTTGGTTTGATTGGTGGCATAACAAAGGCCCACTCTACCTCATATTTAGCAATGTGGACATATACCAATCGCGGATCCCCCGGGATACTTCGGTTCGGAAATTCTATGATTGTTTATGGCAACCTTCATATACACTTGACACTATCCTGAGCTGGACGGATTCACCACCAATTTTTATGGAAAATACATCGGACAAACTGATATGGTCTCCACATCCTTCCAACTCTATCTCGGTAGCGCTAGCTTGGAATCATATCAAAAGGAAAGGGCATCCAGCCCCATGGCACTCATTCATTTGGGATCATCATATTGCCCCACGACATGCCTTTCTCTTGTGGCTTATTTCTCTTAACGAGCTGCCTACCCAGGTATTCCTCCTACAAAACTGCAGGATTGACACCGCCTTGTGCGCTTTCTGTGGTGATAGACCAAATTCGATCAACCACCTCTTCTTTGAGTGCACTTCTACTACTAGGCTGGCTTCTTTCTGGACAACTAAATGCAACCTTCCATGGCGCAACCGTCCTTGGCAAGAGCATATTAGGTGGGCAATGAAAGTTTGCGGTGGATCTTCCTTTGCTCACCACCTATCTAGATTTTCCTTTGGTGCACTATGTCATATCATTTGGACCGAAAGGAACAATGCCATCTTCAGAAACAAGAGTGTATATATCCCGGGTATGCACTTGCACCTATTCAAAGTCGTGAAGGATAAAGCCATATCCATTGGGGGAGTTGAGGATACTCCTAGGAACCGGCAATTACAAAGGAAGTGGGGTCTTCCACCTTCAATCTTCGAACCGAACCAGATGGCCTCTTAATTCGGTGTATTAAGTCGCCTTGTATCTAGTTGGTCTCTCTTTGGCTAGTTGTATAGTTCTTGCTAAACCATCGTTGACCCTGTTCGGACATTTCTGTGTCCTAATCGGGTCAAAGGTTGGCTTTGGAGCTATATTGTATATGGTGTTTTGAAAAGAAATACATATTCTTACCTTTACCAAAAAAAAACAACTGCGAAAGCACCCTTACCAAAAAAAAAACAACTACGAAAGCATATATACTTTTCATCTTCACGGTAACCTTGCTTGCGGTTACTGTTCATTTTCTCTCCAATCAGCTGAACCCACGGTACTGTTCACCAAGCTAGGATCTGGAGCTGCTGGGAGATCAAGCCATTGATTTTAGCCGTAACTTGGAGGCCGGAGGCGCCAGGTAGGAGTCTTCCTCTCCTCCATTGGGATTCCCCATCGGTTGTGCCTACTGTGTTAGAAATCAGATCTGGTTGTGCTTCCTAGGTTTCGATTTGTGCATTTTCGTACTGCTGCTGTGCGTTGAGATTATTAGCTGATTTTAGCCTGAAAATTAGGATGGGTGATAGAATCCAACTGGGTTTCATGATATTCGGTGGATTTCCTATGGTTTTGGCTGTCTATTCACTCTATCTCTGATCTGTTATGTCCCGCGATACTATTCACCCGAAAGGGTTTTGAAATTATTGGGAGTTTGAGCCATTGGTTTTTGTTGAAAATTGGTGATCGGAGTCGACAGGGAAGAGTATTCCTCTCTTCGGTTGGGAATCTCCATCACTTGTGCCTACTGTGCTGAGAAGAAGTTCTGGGTTTTTTGGGTTTCGATTCTTGCAGTTTGGCTTCTGTACATGGAGTTGCTAGCTTATTTAGCCTGAGATTTGCTGGATACTTCTCTCGGATTCAACCCTTACTATATGGATTTCTTGGTCTAAGGATCTCCATGGATGGGCATCTCGTTCCTATGGAGCCTCCTAGGCAAACGCAATCCATGGCTTCGGCAAGTACCAAATAACCTAAGGCACCTTCCAAACAAGTGCCTGGGTCTAATGTTCACATGCCTAGAAATCTAGTACAGCCCACTTCGGCGACTGTTGTAAAGCAGAATTCTCACATGCTTGATGCTAATGTAGAAGGCTCTGCTTCTGTACTTCCGGTTATTTTAAAACAGTGCCAATGGAGTAGAGGACGTAGTAGAGTGAGGTATGCCTCCAACTTGGCTCGGGCTGATTCCACTGGTGGGGCATCTTCAAGTCACCAGCAAGGCCAAGCCTTGGAAAGGCGAAGCCAAAGCAATGGGATTTCACCAGCCAAGGTACCTTCTCGGGAACCAATTCCGCAGACTACTCAACGATCTTGGGCGGCTGTGGCAAAATCTGCGGAGAAGGGCTACAATCTCTCCTACATACCACCTACTATTGTTGATGGAAAACCAATTGTTAGAATCTCCCAGAGATTCTTAGAGACACGAACCCAAAATGGCAGGAATGCCTTGTGGGCTATTTTGTTGGGAAGAAACTCCCATTCAAGATGACTGAAACTACAGTCAAAAGCATTTGAGGGACACAAGTGGTGGATGTTTTTGCAAATGGGGATGGTTTTTTCTTCTTCCATATCCCTGACAGCACCTTTCGCCGAAAAATTCTCGATAGCGGGCCTCTCACGATTCTTAGAGTTCCCATGATCCTGCGGCAATGGCATCCGGATCTCAAACTGAAGAAAGACCAACATGAGTCTCTTCCCATATGGGTCAAGCTAAAGAACATCCCATATGCCCTCTGGTCTTCGACTGGCATTAGTGCGGTAGCTAGTTATCGCGACCTACCCCTCGAGGGCCGAACTCGATGAGGCGGGTTTAGAGATAAGTGTTCATGAAACGGTTCATATGGCACGTCATAAAAAATGATTTTACTTGAAGTATAAATCTTTTGGTTATCCATATGGCCCATTGATCATGAACGTGGATTTTCCCTAAATCCATATCTCGCGTGACAGCGAATTGATTTTATCTTTTTTAGGAGTCGCCACTAGCCTAGGTCGGGGGTCGGCTAGAATACCCAACCGAAACGCGGGAATTTCGTTTCGGTTTCTATGAAACCAGAGATCAAAGGTTCGGGGACTAGCTTACGTTAATATTTCTATTAACGCCCTTTCAGTACCGCTAAACTTAACGTGGTTGTTATCTAAATCATCATGCATTTGTTCTTTACCATTTTCATGTTAAAATCTTAGTCAACTAGGTGATCATGCATCTTGTTTTTGTATTTTCATTTAAGATTCTAAACTAATCTTATCTTAGTCTAGAAAAAGAAAAAAATAATCAATTATATTGAAAAACATTGCGTAAAGTAAACACTCGAAGTATTGAAAAGACGAGCTAATTCTAAGTGCTAGAAAGTAAAAAACCCGCAACTCGTCGGGCGTTTATTACAACACAAATTGAAAAGACCCGAAACATGATCGGGGATGAATGAATTGAATTTGAAACCGGATCGGACATCGGTTTATCGCCACCATCAAATGAGTACAAATTGAGACCGGATTGGACATCGGTCAATCGCCTTGGCCTTTTTCAATTTTGGATTATCTCCCATGGACCGCCTCTCGGGTGTCGGTGTTTACATTCACAACATTCATTCACGATAAACAATGCACAAAGGAACAACCAAAGAAAAACAATGGTGCAAACAATTCACTAAGTAAGCACGGGTCTCGGGATCGGCCTTTGTTTTTGATGCGTTTCGATTCACCACCCACCTAATCATCTAACATTATTTGATTAATGGTTAACGATAATGGGCTACCATTTGCATTCACAAAACGGCAACTCATATCAATGAACCCCTAAAGTCGGGTTCTAAGTGACCATAATGGGCTACCCACCGAACATGCACCGGACCTAACATTCATCTAACAAACACATGCATAGCAATGAAATAAGCATGCATTCAGGCCCATGGGCCTTATTTCGAAGTCAATCAAGCAATGAGAAGTGGGCTTCGTAAAAAGACTACTTATTCAGTTATTATCTAATTCGGATTGTTTCTGTTCAGATGTGATTAACTAACCTAATGATGTCCAAATGAAGTGATTTAGGTGTCATTAGAAATCTTATGACAGGAGGATCAAAAGTCAAGAAGACCATTTTTTCTAAATCCTCACTGATTTTCCCGAAAATGACAAATTTACCCTCGGTGACAGGCTGGACTCGGTTCTGTTAAGGATTTCAAAATAATGGCGGGAAAAATAACAAACCTTATCAAAACCACGTGAAAATTTTTAGGGAGTTAGGATTCTCCATGTGCAACGAATTTCATGTTTTGAGTTTTTGCTAAAAAATCCTCCAAATTTTTATAAAATTCGGTTTTTGCGAAGGGCTCAATTGCAAATCAAATTTTAATCTGAGAAGACCTTTTATGAAATTTTAAGCAAATTGACCCTCCAAAAATTGATATTAGGCCCTCAAAATTGTCAGTGAACATAATGAGACCCCAATGAACAACTTTGTAATTTTGACTTTTTGCAAAAAAGGACTCTAACTTTATCAAATTCAGAAAAACATCTTTTAGATTCAAAAGGAATGAAAATCAGATCTGAACACAGATACTGATTTGATCATAAAAATTCCTTTTGAAAATTCAAATGAACTCCGATTTTGATAAAATTAGTATCAATGGAAAGATATCGATCTCAATGTGGACTTTTGTGAAGAAAATTTTTTCATATTTTGAACTCACGAATTTATGAAAATCGAAGAACACGCGAAGATCAATCAGCAACCAGTCTGTCACCCGATTCATGCATAGATGACGTTCCAGATCGTGCAATGCTAAAAAGCTTGGAATTTTATGAAAATTTTATGATGAATAGATTAACATGTGTTTTACAACTTTTATGAAGAAATTTTTTTCAAAAAAAGATCATAGAAAATCAGAAGAAATCATCAAACAGCACAATGTCAATCAGGAATACATCAGAACAGACTTGAACATCACATTCCAGATTCTGATCCTAACTTCCGAAAGAGTTTGACATAGCAAATTAAGTCCGATTGAGGCATGCAATATATCAAATCGAAGCCCAAGACGTGTTTTACGATTCTCTAGTTTGTCACTTCGCGAGATTTCGACGTTAACGAGCTGAAATCGGCATCTCAAACATGCAGGTTTTTCTGGACGAAATTACAGAACAATATCCAAGAGCACTTACCTTGTTTAACGATGCTCCGACGCACGATCGAGCGATCCAGCCTCCGTATTCAGATTAAGAACAGTACGGAGAAATCTTAGAAAGCTCGGCCAACCTATGAGAAGTGATTGCACAAACTATAGTGAGAATCGATTCGATCTCGTACTAGTGAACTAATAACGGAGAATCAAATCAAAAGACGCGATCCGGTAGCCATTCAACGAGAATCCGGCCACCACAGTGACATGAAGATGCCGAGGAATGCTGCTGGAGGTTCTGGATCGCTGGAGGGAACGCCGGTTGGCCGGTTTAGCCGCTTGAACCGGCGGATTAGATCACCGGCAGCAAAACCGGTGATGCTGCCGTGAAGGAAAACTCGCTGGAATATGGAGCTCCGGCCACTAGCAGGCTTGGCTGGTGTTGCGACTAACTTCGTGACACCGTCGGGGATGACGGTGTGGTGGTGATCCGCCGGAAAATGGCCGGCGATGAGGTGGGATGGCCGACAACCGAGAGAGAACGAGAGAGAGAGAGATCGTGAGTTTAGAGAGAGAGGGAGAGAGAGAGAGAGATTGAAGAGAGAGAAACCAGATTTGAAAATGAGTGTCCGCTCCAATTTTGGAGGGAAAAAACACTATATACCCCCCTCAACTTTGAATTTTGGCCCTTAAATTAATCCAATAGCCCAAAATGCATCCTTAGTGATTAAGAATATTCTTTAGAGGCTAAGGATTGGTGACATGGCATCATGGATGAACATGATCAATTCTAAATGAATGGCCACGATTGATTTGTTTATCCCCTAATTAAGTTGCTTAATCCTCAAAGAAGGGCATTTTAGTAATTTCGCTTAGGGGCATTTTCATAATTTTCAATTAAGGGCATTTTTGTCATTTTTGGGCTCAAAAGGATGTGGCCAGCCTCGGCTGGTCGGAATAGATCGTCGATCGCTGAACTTTCGACCGGAAAATGGCTAGTCCGATCATACCGGTTCAATTTGAATCAAACCGGGTTAAGCCGGTTAGCCCCGAATTTGGCCTGATTGAACTGGTTCAATCCTTGATTCCTTTTGTTCCAATTTGGTACAATTTGATCTCTATCATGATTAATTGACTCCATTAATATCGAATTCAATCAAATTGGATTGAACCGATTTGAAATTCATGCACAAATTGATCCAATTTAACTTGTTTAGCTCAATTGTTCTTGAATTTGAGTAATTGCATAGCCAAGCTAGACTAACAAATTTAATTGAAGTCCAATTAGCTAAATTGAGTCTCAATTCATTAAATTGAATATTAGTCTAGAGTGGATCAAGTTGAATTGCACTGATTAGACCAATTACTCTTAGACTTCTTAATCATTGGATCACTAAATTGATCAAATTGACTCAAATTCATGTGAATATTCCAAAATTGATTTTGAATTTGGATTTCATATAAGAAATTAGGCTCATTCGTGCCTCAATTGCGCAAATCATGAAAAATCGATCAAAATCACTGATTAGAGCCAAAATTTAGGGGTTTTTGTGTTTGGATTGGAATCACAAAATTGGTTCCAAAATTGAATATAAGATGACCTCTAGATTAAATGCCATGAAGGAAAATAACCTAAAAAATGACTAGAAATGAAGTAATTTTATTTTTGGCCGATTTGAACCAAATTCCATAAATTGGGAAAAAGTTGATTCCAAATCGATTTTGTAAAATTTCAAATGCCAAAGGTAAATTGAATGTAAAATAAGATGATTTTCGGATTTTTGTATTTTTCAATTTTTTTGGTCAAAGGTTTGACCAAAAGTCAAACCTTAATTGACTTTTCACTAGGAGCTTGATTTTATGATCAAATCTTTGAATTTTTCTGAAATTTCCACTTCTAAAATGAAATTGAACTTGAAAGAAATCTTTTTATGCGAAAATCCCCAATTTGACCGGGGGTTGACTTTTGGTCAAAGGGGTGACCAAAAAGTCAACTCGAAAGTCAACCGTTTGACTTTTCGAGTTTTTGCATGAAATGAATAGAAAATCATCTACAGAAGCTAGGCCAATAGATAGAATTAAAAAATGACACTTTTTATTCAAGAAACGGGTTCCGTCGCGATCGGAAACCATAATCTCGAATTTTCTATTTTTAATGACGCGTCGGCTAAAAATTAGGTGTCAACAGCTGCCCCTCTTTGAGTGGGAGTTCGAAGAGGTTCCGCTCAAAGACCAATTGGCACCTGCAAATTTTTAGTCGACTCCACTTGGAAAATAAAAGAAACTAAAGACAGAGACATTTGATCAGAGTCTTACCTGAAGCACTTGCCATTGACCATTTAGATTATCAGCTCATTCATGTGTTTTTCTCTTCTCTCTCTCATATGGTGGAATTAAGGAAGAAAAGAAAGAGAAATGGTTTTGTAGAGATCTATGGTTTAAGGATAACCAAAAACCTAAGGATAAAGACAAGGTTTAAGGATAACCTAGAACCTAAGGACAAGGTTTAAGGACAAAGACAAGGTTTAAGGATAACCTTGAACCTAAAGACAAAGACAAGGTTTAAGGATAACCTAGAACCTAAGGACAAGGTTTAAGGATAACCTAGAACCTAAGGACAAAGACAAGGTTTAAGGATAACCTAGAACCTAAGGACAAGGTTTAAGGATAACCTAGAATATAAGGACAAAGACAAGGTTTAAGGATGACCAGGAACCAAAGGACAAAGACAAGGTTTAAGGATAACCGAGAACCTAAGGACAGGGTTTAAGGATAACCTAGAACCTAAGGACAAAGACAAGGTTTAAGGATGACCAAGAACCAAAGGTAAGGTTTAAGGATGACCAAGAACCCAAGGTAAGGTTTAAGGATGACCAGGAACCGAAGGTAAGGTTTAAGGATGACCAGGAACCTAAGGTAAGGTTTAAGGATGACCAAAACCGGTCCACTGGGGAAAGATATTTTGAAAAAAGTTCCGAGATTGTTTAACGACAAATCCAACGGAATTTTTCACATTTTAGTAAAAGACACTGACTATCAAAATCCTTAAGAGGAAATTTTAACAAAATGATCTTTGAATAACCATCTAAAGAGGTTAGATAAAAATGCCAAATTGGAAATAACCTAATCAAAAAGGTCTTTCGCACTGGCTCTCATAAAGGCTTTGATTCCCATCCATTGATGTGGGAAAGCTATTCAATTCTCACTGGTGATGCCTCACGAACCTATGTCATAGGTTTTCGGAAACGTTCATATTGAATACAAATTGATTGATCAGAAAGGTCTTTCAAAAGGACCGTAATATAGGCTTGGTCATGGGCTTATACAAAGGGTATTTGCTTTGAGGCCAAGAAAAGGAATATACCATCAACATCTTCAGCGAGTTTACAAATCAAGAACCTTGAAGATAAGGTAAGATAGGATTACTTCCACTCCTTCTAGCGGTAGCTTCTTTGTGAAATCTTTACGTCAACTCAAACCATCCCAATCGAAAGAGACTTCGGATAGGGTTATAATGTCGGTTTGGGTTAGGCTCAAAAGGCTTGAAATTTTGTATAAGGGGTTTGAAAGAGAAATGATGATTATCTTAACATCATTACCAAATCATCCAAATTTGATATCATTTTAACTCTTGAAAACCTAATTGTATCGAGAGTCCATTTTGCTTGCAATACAAGAGCTTTGCTCTTTCTAAGCATCTTTTGCAATGAGAATTTTGTTTTTATCATAAGCATATTGCTTTTTGCTTTTGCTTTTGACATATTTTCTTTTTCATGGGCATCGGCCTTGCTTTTACCGGGCACACTACTTTTCATGCCCCATAATATTTATCTTTTGAGCTCTTTGGACTCTCGAGATACTCTATATATATTCACCAATTTTTCTAAATTTTCTTGGTAAATCATATGCATTGCCCCAATGTGGGGAGATAATCAACATTTTGGGCTTTGAAATGAACATGCTTAAGGCTCAACTTGGCTAAGCAAGGGATAACTGTGTTTGGGTAGAGGAAAAGAATGCTCTTTTTCGCTTTGGGATGTTTCGAGCTTTCATAAAGATCCATATGAAATTACCACAAGAAAGTTGATACAAGTGAAAGCAATAAAATCTTTCTTAATCTTTTTGCTCCAAAAATGATCAACCACAACTTCTTAACTTGCCCCAATGTGGGGTGGTTCTTGATAGGGGTATTTTGAAAATTCTCCTTATTTGGCTCAAAGTGGCTAGCAAAGGATAAAATGAGTGTTTAGGATAGAGAAATGAAATGCCTTTTATCATTTCAATCCATGTATTCAATGTGAACGAACCCTACATCCTAGGACATGATTTTTTTCGTTCAATTCTTTCAAAATGTGTATAGGGACGTGTTTGATCAAAGGTTTGCCTTTTATCATCCTAGGCATTTTCATTTGGCATTTTTGAGAAATCTCCCTTTTTTTTATTCCTTTAAAGGATCATTTGGTTAAATCTTCTGTCAGTGGGGAATTTTGATAAATCAAAACACTTGATTTTTGATTTTTGATTTTTTTTTTACTCCTCTAGGGATGTTTTTTTAATAAAATTTCAAACTTGAAAAACCTTTTGGACAGAAAAGGTCCTCACAAATAGGATCTACTTCCTAAGCACTAAGGAGAAGATTGTTTTATTGGTAGCTGCTTTCTCGAGGTTGATTCCTTGAGGTTTGGAATAGCCTCCCTAGGGAACAGCTGAGTACCTACAAAATGAACAAGTATGCAAAAATGCCATGTATGCATGAGATGCATGATGCAAATGTCCTAAAGTGGCTTGGATTCAATCCAAAAGTAGCTCAAAGGCTTCTTATTCAAGGAAAATATTTCTTGATAGCATCAGCATTTACAGGTTTTGGCAACTCTCGGCCATCCATTTCTACAAGAATCAATGCTCCGCCGGGCAATACTTTGTTGATGACATACGGTCCTTCATAATTAGGGGTAAACTTCCCATGATCTGGAATAATAGGCAAGACTTTCCTTAAAACTATGTCATTGACCTCAAAATGCCTGGATCGAACCTTACGGTTGAATGACTTAGCCACTCACTTTTGGTAGCTTTGTCCATGGCACAGGGCTTTTACCCTTTTTTCATCAATTATGTTAAGCTGTTCAAATCTTTGTTGAATCCATTCTGCTTCAGAAAGCTTTATTTGTGAAAGTATCCTTAATGACGAAATTTCCACTTCCACAGGTAAGACTGCTTCCATTCCATATACTAATGAAAATGGTGTTGCCCCAGTCGAAGTGCGAATAGAAGTTCGGTAAGCCATTAACGCGTACGGCAACCGATCATGCCAATCTCGGTAATTCTCCGCCGTCTTGGACAGAATCTTCTTTATATTCTTGTTTGCCGCCTCCACAGCTCCATTCATTTGTGGGCGGTAAGGAGAAGAATTCAAGTGGCGGATATGAAACTTATTGAGTAGCTCATCCACTACTTTGTTATTCAGGTTTGACCCATTATCAGTGATAATTGCTTCTGGAACGCCATATCGAGCAATAAGGTCTCGACGAATGAATTTTACCACACTTTTTGCGGTGACGTGGGCATAAGAATTGGCTTCGATCCATTTGGTGAAGTAATCAATGGCCACTAGAATGAAACGGTGTCCATTTGATACCTTAGGATTAATTGGTCCGATAATGTCAATGCCCCACGTTGAAAAAGGCCATGCCTCAGACATTTGATGTAATTCATTTGGAGGAGCATTGATTTTGTCTCCATAAACTTGACATTGATGGCAACATCTAACATGTTGAATACAATCGGCTTCCATGGTTAACCAGTAATAACCTAGCCTCATGATCTTCCTTGCTAGAAGATGGCCGTTCATACGAGGACCACATTCTCCTTCATGTATCTCTTTCATTAATAAATTGACCTCTTTGGTGTCTACGCACTTCAGCAGGACCGAATCAAAAGATCTTTTGTACAAGCACCTCCACTGAGAAAGAATTTGGAAGCTAACTTAGTCAAGTATTTTCGATCAGTAGCTTGACTTCCTTGGGGAAATTTTCCTTCTTGAAGGTAATTCATGATGTCATAGTATCATGGTTGACCATCGAGTTCTTCTATAACCATGCAATACGCAGGCTCTTTTAAAACATCGATTTGCAAAGGATCAATATTCAAACCATCGGTTACTTGTAACATTGAGGATAATGTTGCCAAAGCATCAGCAAATTGATTATGAGATCTTGGCAAATAATCAAATGAGATCTCTTTGAATTCTTCCACCAAATCCTTAAGATACTCATGATAAGGAATCAGTTTTGAATCACGAGTTTGCTATTCACCTCCTGTTTGGAGAATGAT
This sequence comes from Syzygium malaccense, assembly GCA_031216405.1. Lineage (NCBI taxonomy): Eukaryota > Viridiplantae > Streptophyta > Magnoliopsida > Myrtales > Myrtaceae > Syzygium > Syzygium malaccense. The sequence goes on from CM062254.1 coordinate 15,501,890, forward strand.
AAGTGCGGAATCACCATACACTTGTAATCTCTTAATTTTCATATCGATGGCCAATTGGAGACCAAGTATGCAAGCTTCATATTCTGAAATGTTATTGGTACAAGGAAATACCAACTTTGCAGCTACTAAATAATGCTGACTCGCTGGGGATATTAGGATTGCTCCAGTGCCAGAACCGGAGAGGTTAAACAGCTCCATCAAAATACATGGTCCACTTGTCTTGTAACACCAAATGGATTCTTTCGTCAATTTCATCCCAGTTATCTGACTTTAAGAAACTTTCAGCTAACATGTCAGCTATGACTCACCCTTTGACGGACTTCTGAGACATGCTCTGGATATCAAATTCGGAGAGCAATATTTGCTATTTAGCAAGCCTTCCAACCAGTGCAGGCTTTTCCAAAAGATACTTGATAGGATCATTTTCATTAACAAGAAGGATACGATGGTGAAGAGTGTATTGTCGTAATCTGTGCAATACCCAAATTAAGGCTACACATGCTTTCTCAACTTCAGGGTATCAAGCTTCACCAAAAGTAAACTTCTTACTGAGGTAGTAAATAGCGCGTTCCATTCCATCCTTCGATCTCTTCTGCGCTAACATAGCTCCCAAAGACTCATCGTGAATGGTGAGATACAAGATCAAAGGTATACCCGAAATAGGTGGTACCAAAACTGGTGATTGTCAAAGATAGTGCTTCAATTGTTCAAAGGATTTTTGACAATCTTCGTTCCATTCAACTTTGGCATTCTTTTTCAATAGCTTGAAGAATGGCTTGGCTGTTTCAGATAACTGGGAAATAAATCTTGCAACATAATTCAATCTTCCCAATAAGCTTCGGACCTCCTTGACAGTAGAAAGGGGTTTCAAATTGCAAATGGCCTTCACCTTCGAGGGATCAATCTCGATGCCCTTGTTACTAACCATAAATCCGAGGAGCTTTCCAGACTTTGCCCCAAACACGCATTTAGCGGGGTTAAGCCTTAGCTTGAACTTTCTAAGTCGATCAAACAGTTTCCTCAAGACTTCAATGTGGTTTTCACCTTGTCGTGATTTTGCGATCATGTCATCAACGTACACTTCAATCTCTTTATGCATCATGTCATGGAATAGTGTCACCATGGCTCTTTGGTAAGTTGCCCCTGCATTCTTCAAGCCGAAGGGCATAACTTTATAACAGAATGTTCCCCATGGGGTGATGAAAGATGTTTTAGTCTTGTCTTCTTCTTTCATTCGGATTTGGTTATAGCCAGAGAAACCATCCATGAAGGAAAATAATTCAAATCCTGCCGTGCTGTCTACTAGGACGTCAATATGTGGTAATGGAAAATCATCTTTGGGACTTGCTTTGTTCAAGTCGCGGTAATCGACACATATCCGAACTCGCCCATCTTTCTTCATAACTGGGACAATATTAGCAATCCAGTCGGCATAATGAGTAACTTCAATGAAATCAACCTTTAACAATTTCATGACTTCTTCCTCAATCTTCTTAGATAATTCTGGCTTCGTCCTCCTAAGCTTCTGTTTCTTAGGCGGAATGGCAGGATTGAGCGATAATGTGTGTTCTACAATATCAGAGTCCAGACCCGACATATCAGCATAAGACAAAGCAAAGACATCCCGGTACTCCTTTAAGAGTTTGATCAGTCGATCAGTATTTATTTGAGAGAGACCTGCCCCAATTTTTGTTTCCTTGGGATTTTCTGAATCACCCAAATTTATAATGACAGTTTGTCCTTCCGTGGGAGGTTTGGATTCTTCATGTCGGATCCATTCTTTTTTAATAACCTGGGAATCTTCTTCATTTTCGGGATCAGAATAATCAAGTTCGTAAGAGTTTTTTGGACATGAATCTAAGCCATGCATATGACTATCATGATTATGCAAAGTGTCATGCCTGAGATGCAACAAGAAATGGTTAGTATATAAAGATAAGAAATGCAATGCATGAAGATGTGATGAAAAAACTTTTCGAATTCTAGATTTTCGAAAGTTTCATGGGGAACTTGTTCTCATATCATTAGACATCCTTGTTCCAAAAGATTGTTTTGAAGGCTATAGATCGTGCGAAAGCCCAGGCCTCAAAGCATCATCATAGGGCTGGTTTGGTATACTTTCGCACGTCTATTAACAAAACATGAGAATGCTTTTATTGATATGTAGTAAATGTCATATAATGTTTTGGATTCAAAGTTTGTGATTCGAATTATTACAACATATGAAATGAACAAATGAAATGAACAAATGGAAGTCCCTCGCAGGGGAGAATTAAATGGATTACAATCGGAAGAAAAGTAGAACACGGAAACATCCCTTACACAGCGGGATCGGTAGATGGATCATCTTCAAAGCTTTCGGAAATGGCACCCACAAAACTCTCTTCAAATAGGTCCACGATACCATAGATATCTATTTCTTCATCTTGGAGAAACTTTAACGGCCCAGGGAAGAAATCTTTCAACGGAGGAGGGAGCAAACGTCGATAACTCTTTTCTTTGATGCTCGGGCTTTTCTGATTACCTTGATCCTGTCGATCGCCTTGGTAACCTAAGCCTTCTCATTTCTTTCTCTTAGTCACCTCAATGGGTGTGAGAATGCCTTGGGACAGCTTTCCCAATCCTTTGCCAATAGTGAATCCATATTCGATCAGCACTTTGCTAGACATAAGAGCCGCCTTTGAATAGTGAGGCTTTCTCATAACAGTGCCTGCGGGTACATGAGATATTGACACTAACTCGAATGAATGGTACCTTGATTCTCCTTTTACTTCTGGCTCCACGGAATTGCAGTATTGTTGAAGGTTTCGATATCCTTCTCACAATGGACAGTTATAATCTTGCTACACACGACAAAGCGGATCATCTGATGTAGACTTGAGGGTATAACACCCGCAGCGTGAATCCAAGGTCGTCCCAACAACAAACTGAAGTTGCTTGGGATGTCGAGCACTTGAAATTTCTGAGTGAACATGACTGGACCAATCATTAACTGTAGGTCAATTTCTCCTAGAGCTTCCTTCTTCATGCCATCAAAGGCTCTGACTGGAATTTTAGAAGGACGAACATTATCCATACCCACACCTAGACGGCGCAAGGTTGCTAACGGATAGATATTGAGAGTTGAACCGTTATCAATGAGTACTCTTGATATCCTTGTATCGAAGTGTTGAACAGAGATGTATAATGCTTTAGAGTGCGCTCGCCCTTCTGGCGGCAAGTCTTTCTCGGAAAAAGAAATTTGATCTTTAAGAAGGATAGCACCTACAAACTCTTCCAATTGTACCTCTCCAATTGTCTCGGGTACATGTACTTCATTAAGAATTTTTAAGAGAGCATTCTTATGTCTCTCAAAAGACTTGAATAGTTCAAGTAATGAGATTTGAGCCGACATTTTTCTTAACTGCTCGATCACTTCTGCTTCATTCGTTTCGAGGGTTTTGAGGAGTTGCTCCGCCTCCTCTTCGGTTACAGCCTTTTTCTCGACACCTTCACGAGATGGAAAACATCGGCCTGACCGAGTAACAGCATCTATCTCATTAGACTCATAATTCCAAGGAACTGCCTTGGAATCATAAACAGGGGGCACTCTTGCCTTCAAATTCCCATCTTTCTTTGGTGGCAACTCGATCACAACAGGCTCAAAGTCCTCATTGGAGATCTTTATATCCTCGAAGCCATTAGCCATTAAATCTATAACCATAGGTTTCATAACATGCGCTTGGATTTCACAAGTAGCATTTAATTCAATTACAATAGGATCAATCACAGCAACCATGCCATCATCTTCGAATTCGGACCCCCATCCACTTGGGACGATAGTCTTAGGCGATAAAAGTACTTGGAGGAGGAGAGTATTTTACCATGAAGTCATATTTACCACTCGGCTGTCCGAGAGTATCAACAATTTCACCTTTTTCGATTGCCTTCCTAATGAACTCTCGATCCCAATGGGAGGTATGGCGTTCAAATTCCGAATCAGCATCGGAAAGAACCTCTTTATTATCTTCGTTGTTCCATTTAGTTGGAACAATGTCTTTCTCATGGGCTTTCTTCATAAATTCACGACCTTGACGGGCATTCTTGCTCTCACATTCCAAATCACCATCGGAATATGCATCACTCCAAGGTTCGTCAACGTCTGGCTCATATCCGTCATCGTTTGGCTTAGAGCACGAGGCTTCATCTGCGAACTTGTAAGAGAAACTTTCGGATGACAAATCAATTATAGCGATCTCGATGGACCCTTCGGGTTTCTTTCCTTGAAGAGGCTGAATTATGCCTAAAGCAGCCATCTTGGCTAGGCAATACATCTTCTCCTCTCGAGATACATTTCCTTCTTTCGGTTGGTTTCTAGCTACAGTCAATAGCTCTTCCAACTTCACCATATCGAACAAGAAAGGTTTCTCATTCTCGTCTCCAAATATCACATTAACGGCTTCGGTATGATTGGGAAGTGGATTTTGTTGAACATTTGGTGTAGCATCTTTAAACGACAAGATCTTCTTATCCAGTAGGTTCTGAATTTTGATCTTAAGAGTATAACAGTTGTCCACATCATGGCCCTTCTCACCCATGTGGTACACGCAAGATTTTGCTAAATCAAACCCAGCAAATTTTGGTGGGTTGTCTCTCGGGATTTCTTTTGCCACGAGTCTTTGTTCAATCAACATCAGCAACAACTGAGACATAGGTCTTTGGCAACGGAGTAAATTGTCTTTGTGGAGCTTTTCCTTTTCGATCAAAATTTCGGGAATAGCCCCCTGTTTCCATAACGGACCTTTGAATCGGTGAGTTTAATGGCTTTTGAGTATTAGGATTTTGAATATAAGCAACCTCCACCATTGGCTCCTTATCCTTCTTTGATGTAAATCTGCGAGTCGTCATCTCGGATAATCTACCCTCTCGCATGATTCCTTCGATACGTTCTCCCAGTTCAACCATTGCGAGGAAATTGATGCAAGTGTTATTAAACATCTTATCAAAGTATTCTCGAGGTAGAGCTCGAAGAAACAATTGCATGATCTCTTTCTCGGACAGCGGAGGTTTAACTTGGGAAGCCGTAGTTCTCCACCTTTGGGCATACGCTCTAAAAGTTTCATTTCTCCTTTTATCAACCTGGACTAGCTCTTCACAGGTTGGAGCAATTTCAGTATTAAACTTGTATTGTTGGAGGAATTCATCTGCGAGGTCTTCCCAGGTGTAAATTTTCTCCAAATCCAACTCAATGAACCAAGTTAAGGTGGAATCAGCCAAGCTATCTTGAAAATTGTTGATCAACAGCAAAGTGTTATCGGAGTAACGAGCCATCTTATTCAAATAGTATTTCAAGTGGGTCTTAGGGCACCCAGTTCCATCGTACTTCCTTGAGAATTCGGGCTCCTTGTAAAAATCAGGGATTTTCACCTTTGTAAAAGGCGACAGTTTATCAAAGCTTTGGAGTTGGTAACCTTGCAACATGCACAGGCGTTCTTCCAATTTTGCGAGACGTCTCGCACTCTCTTCATCCAAGTGAACAGTAGGCGACTCCTTAGGTGGAGCTTCCAAATCAATGACGGCGGGAATAGTATTAACGGGGACCTCTTCAGCAAGTCCTTTGTCAACAGGATCTGTCACTGGTGCATTAACAGGCTCATTAAGAGTAGAAGCTGCAGCAGCAAAAGCCATAGGCGTGAAGTTCTTTACTTGATCTGCAAGATCAGTTAAGAGCGCCATCATTTGCGCCATCTGATTCTCAATGGTAATAACACGGGTACGAGTGTCCTCATTTTCCATCCTTGTTTGGCGACGGATGCGTATAATAGAACGCATTTCAGCCGTATTTTAGCACCTTGTTTTAAAAAAAACAGAAATCAAGTTAATATACGGAAAATGAATTGAAACGAAAATAGAAAACCCTTTAATTTTATATTTTCTTTGGATGAAATAGAGATAAGAAATATTCTCATGATCCCAATATCACGTGAATAATCTCTTATCACAATTTCTTCACAAGAAATTATACAATTAAATGGGTAACACGTGATGATTAATCAAGATGCCACATCTATATTCCATTGGAATCTTGGAAAAGGAAGTACACACAAAGGGAAATTTCACTATTAATAACAAAATTCGTGAAATACAATCCCTATAGATCAATCTAAAAACAAGAAAAGAATCCTATTACATCATGACTAAAATGAGTAAAAAGAAACCCTATACATCAAATCTATAAAATGAAAATTACATGAAAGGAGATTTCCTCATGGAATATAGCCAAACTCTTAATGGATCTTCTTTAAATGCGAGGCGAATTCGTTTGTTTTCTTGGGTCAAACGTTCAACCTCGGCTAAAGCTTCATCCTTTTCCCTAAAAGCTCTTGTGGCTATAGCTTGTTGTTGAGTTGGCTTCTCGAGGACATTAGGGAGATCCACTTTAAGCTCGGGCTCGAGACGACGGTGTATGTAGTCCGGCAATGCGTGATGTATCTTCATTTCCCCTTCCAATTCTGACTCATCGGTAATGAGAATCGGCTCCGGGTGGCATTTGTACCACATATCAATGATAGACTTGATTATTTCTTTCAAATCTGCCATTTGGTCCTTTTGGATGACATCTTTGCGATAGTCAAAATGATATAACCCCAGCTTGAGGAATGGCGGAATCTTTTGAAGCGCGCGATATTGACGGATCACCCTAAAAGGGTAATATGACATAGACCCCGTGAGACCCAAAAGTGGGATTGGGTTGTCGGATCCGTTATTAAGGCGCACCTCGGGATTTCCAAGCCAACAAACATGCCATTGGATTTGATTTGGAACAAGGTTCTTAAAAAAATTAAACCAAGTTGAGAATGACCAATAAGGAAAGATTTCTTCCTTTTCTCTAAAGAGCGAGATAGGATGACAATCTTTAGACACATCTATGATTTTCAAGCTCAAATCGAAATCTTTGAGGTGAGAGACCAACCAAATTTGGAGTAAACCTATTGGGGCTCTAAAGATACCATTTCTGTTTTGTTTGAACTTATTGAGTGATACGAAGGTCTCACCTAGGATCATATTAGAGAATCTTTTGAACATACACACTTGATTGACAATGTGAACTACCAAAGGATCCATGGTCTTTTTGGTAAATGGAAAAACCACAAAACCAAATAATGCTAAGAGAAAGACTCGAGGAATTTGATTACCCACCTCTTTAGGCAAGCTAGAAAAATGTCATTCTAAGAATGTAAAAGGGAGTGCATTAGAATTTCCTCTAAGAACGCTTTTGATTTGGATAATGTCAACTCTTAAGAATTGGCTCAAAAGAGTTACGGGATCTATATCTATCGGAGGACTAACTAGACCAAAATGTCACGTCCCCAAATCCCAAGGCACGCGACATCCCAACCGAGGTCGAATTGGTGCAATGCTCCCAGGATGCATCGCCAACCCAACACCCAACATAGAGATCAAGTCACATGCGGAAGCACGATATATAAATAAATATATCACCCAAACAAAACATATGAGACAAGGGTACCACAACAAAGTTTATCAAATACACAAACTTGCATCTCACAGAACCTTTACAATATCTCTTTACAATATGCTATGAACCCCACCTACTAGCGACCAACCAAAAATGGGTCTAAGGCCACCACGATCCAAAACGTAGTAAGTGGCATGAGGAGTCTGGGAGTACTGCCTAAGGTGAGCTTTAGTCAAAAAGTGTCAGTCTCACCTTCTCGCGTCCTAAGCCTATCCTAAGGTTCCTAATCGGGGTCAGACCCCGATGCGTTCGATGAACCCGATGTCATCTCCGGCTCGGAATCCATCTCGGTACTCGCCTCGGAGGACTCTCCACCTGAACTCCTCCCCTCGGGCTCGTCCTTGATCTCTGAATAAAGTGCTGCTAGCTCCAGCTCCCTCAGGTCTATCTCCTCCTCCTCGACCATCAGGTCCGGATCTACAACCATCGGCTCGTCATCTGCCACAACTGGCTCCTCGGCTCCCCAGACATCAGGCATCTGCTCATCTGAACTCGTACTTCCCTCGGTCGCAGTCTCAAAGTCCTCCACATCTCCATCAGGGCACTGCTTGTCAAACTCACCCTAACCGTTATACGAGGCCTCAAAGGACTGGAGGGGTCCGAGCTCTTTGCCAAAACGATCTCGGAAAGTCCAAGCCACATACTCGTGGGTCTCATAATGTGTCTTCCCTACATCGACCCATACTAGACAATAATGTCGTAAATATATTTCCCCATTCCCTATAGGGTACGCTGACATAGTCCTCTCTATCTGGTGGGGAATACCAAAACGAACGGGCACCTCTCCTATCTCAGGTCCGGGGGTCTGAAAAGTAGGGTTTTGAACAACTATGGGACAAATCTCAGTAAGTAAGCCCCCTAAACCTAAACTAGGCAAACGTGCACCTCCTGACAGGAAAACAATTACACACAACTATAAACAATAATAAATGGCCCAGGCTCTCGGGCCCCGGGTTGTCACATTCTTGACCCTGCAGGTTAGACAATTTATATAAAATGCCCAAGACACACACGTGTACTCATTTAGTCACACGTACGCCATACGCATGCTCATGAACAATAATGCTGGTCTCGCATAGAATTCACCGAATCGCACACATGCCAATGCACACAAATGCCATCAATATATTAGGCTCAAGACTCGGCTCAATTTATTACTCAACCCGCATAATATGCATCAGGTCTAACTTTCCACAACAACACTTCATGGCCCGCGTAAAACGCATCAGGCCCGGTGTCTCTAGCTCGGGTAACAAGCATCAGGCGCAACACCGATCTCCATATACGGACCACACCCGCATAAAACGCATCAGGTTGGCCGTCTTCCGACAATCCGTGCATCGTCCCGCGTAAAATGCATCAGGACGGACTTTAGGTGATCACACGTGCATACTAATAATTTTTATCTGGACCCCGCGTAATACGCATCAGGGCATTTTAGTGATCACATGCTCATTCTCGACATGTAGAAACACGTGACATGAAATTCTCGCACTCGGACATGCCGCAATGCAAAATGAGCAAGTAAATTTTCTTTGGCACATAATCACTCAATGTCACAATATTGCACAATCCATACCACAACGTGTTCAATTTTAAGTCCAAATAGTCCAATTTTGCACGGAATAGTTTTAACATTCACAATTCACGCAATTTGGACAACATAGATAAGCACGACCAAGGCCCGCCCTACTAGGACATATTCGGCCACTATTCACAAGGGATGGCATCACTCAAATTCAGTCACAATTCACCCAAACAAGTCAATTTCCAACAATTATCACAATATCTCGACTAAGCCTAACTATTAGCCAAACTTGGCTAATTCGGTTTCCCCCATTGACCGAACCAGAACAGCCCCTCACGGGCCTTAATTTACATCCAAAATAATATTTTAAACCCGTTAGATCATTACCTAAACAACCAATGCCAATTCAGCCCCCAACTAACCTCAATTAACCCTTAAAACCCACTAATTACACTAATCCTATCTAGAAATGCAATTAAGCCTAATTTGGGTTTAGGGTTTAACTTACCTAATCCTAAAGCTTCGTTTAGCGCCTAAACGACGGGAAACGGGCGGCCAATCACCGGTGAGCGGTGGAATTGGCGGCGGCATTCCGGTGGACTCTCCTGCGGGTCACGGCGGCGACGGTGGGGCTCACGGCCACCCACGGCTGGGGAGAGAGAGAGAGAAGTGATCGGATGGGGTGGTGGTGACGGCGAGGCTAGACGGCGGCGCGGCTTGGACGGCACTCCGGCGGCCGGCGGTGTGCTCCGGCCAAGAGAGATTCCGGCGGGAGAGAGAGAGAAAGAAAGAGAGAGAGAAAGCTTGGGGAAGAAGCAAATGAGGAGAGAGAGAGAGGGTAAGATCTGGTCTTACAAGGTCAAAAAGGCAAGTGACAAGTGTCACTTATCCATGCTATGCCCAAAAAGTCCTTGATCCAAAGGCTATGATTCATGCTTATCCAAAAAGAGAGGGGCAGTTGGGTAATTTCCATGGGCTGAATTATTATCCTCTAATAGCCCACTAAAATAACCCAATTTAATCTCCAAAATCCCCAAAAATTCGGAACAACCTTTTTAGGCCTAGGGGTAAAATGGTAACTTTCCAATTTCGGACCGAAATTCTAATTTTTATCTATACCAACCCCAAATATGTGTGGCCACTCAAAAATGGTGTCGGCCGCGCAAAATAGTCACTTACGCCCTCAAAAATCGGCTTCAAAGTCTTGAGGGGCAAAACCGCAATTTTCCACTTCCGGGTCGAAATTTCATTTTTCGACCATGCTCGCTCCAAATATGCGTGGCCACCCTAAAACGGCATCGGCCTCGAAAAATAATCACATACGGCCTCGAAAATCGACGTCGGAGTCCAGAGAGGCAAAATTGTAATTTTTCCGATTTCGGCCGAAATTTCAATTTTCGGCTGTACTAGCCCCAAATGTATGTGGCCATTCCAAAACGACATTGGCCACGAAAAATAGTCACATACGGCTTCAGAAATTAACGACAAAGTCTGGAGGGGTAAAACCGTAATTTTTCGCTTCCGGGCCGAAATTCTATTTTTCGACCGTACCCACTCCAAATCTATGTGGCCACTCTAAAACGATATTGGCCTTGCAAAATAGTTATATACGACCTCGAAAATCGACGCCTAGGTCCGGGTCAATTTTCCGTGATCAAAATCGCTCAATTTCAAATTTTAAAGTCTCTGACTAACGGGCGGCTATTTAGGGATTACACGTATCGACCTAGAGATACTCGAGTCGTGACGGCCTCAATTACCGGGAAAACGTGAGAATTTATCACTAGTGCCGGAGGTCACGATTGGTCGGTTTAAGTTCAGGATTTGTTCGCCACGTGTACTTTCGATTGTGCGGAATCACCTCCAATCCGATCGTATATCGTTGGCCAAACCATATTCGTCATTTCTCTAGGATCGGCCCACATTGGCCCAAAATATTTCCTCGCCGTTTCTCGGAATCGGTATCCAATTCGCGATTGGGTCCCTGGTCCACGTACCGTTTCCTAATTAGCCATTCCCTTTCGGTTAGTATCCCGAGAGTGATCAATTCCAGGCGAGACTTACCAAAATGAAATGAGAAATAATATCTACTTTATTGATCTTGGAAATGGGTCGAAAATTAGGATGTTACAACTCTTCTCCCCTTACAAAAATTTCGTCCTCGAAATTTACAGTTTAACCCATTTACTCAAATAACTGGGGTTATTGACGTCTCATGGCCTCTTCGCTTTCCCAAGTGGCACTTTCTGTTCCGTGGTGTTCCCAAACCACCTTGACCATCGAGATCGTCTTATTCCGTAATACACGATCTTTTCTGTCTTCGATCCTGACTGGCCTCTCCACGTACGTCACCCTATCGTCCACGTCTATCTCTTCGTACCTTAGAACGTGGGCCAGATCTGGTTCATACTTCCGCAACATCGACACGTGGAATACATTATGCACTTGGGATAGATTAGGCGGCAAGGCAAGTCGGTAAGCCATATCTCCAATCTTTTCCAGTATTTCAAATGGGCCAACATACCTTAGGCTTAGCTTACCTTTCTTGCCAAATCGGGACAATCCTTTCATAGGTGACACCTTGAGGAACACATGATCTCCAACTTGAAACTCCAAGGGTCATCGTCTCCGATCGACATAACTCTTCTGGCGACTTTGAGCTGTCCTTAATCTATCTCGAATAATCTCTACAGCCTTAGTAGTCTGTTGTACCAGTTCCGGACCTATAATACTCCGTTCACCAACTTCCTCCTAACATAATGGCATCCTACATGCCCTGCCATACAAGGCTTCAAACGGGGCCATCTGGATACTCTGTTGATAACTATTGTTATAGGCGAACTCCACCAAGTGTAGTTGTTCCTCCCATTTACCTTGAAAATCCACTACACAAACCCGCAACATGTCCTCTAGAGTTTGAATTGTCCTTTCAGATTAGCCATCTGTCTGCGGATGATAGGCCGTACTGAACTGCAACTTTGTTCCCAAGGCCGTTTGCAGACTTTTCCAAAAGTTGGCTGTAAATCTTGGATCACGGTCCGAAATGATCGTCACTGGTACTCCATGTAATCTGACGATTTGTCGCACTTATAAATCTGCATACCTTTCCAATTCGAAATCCTTTCGCACTACCAAAAAGTGCGTTGACTTAGTTAATCGATCTACGATCACCAAAATAGAATCGTGCCCTCTTTGACTCCTTGGCAATCCCGTTACGAAATCCATGATGATATGTTCCCATTTCCATTTAGGGATCTCTAACGGTCGCAGTAGTCCTCCGGGCTTGCAGTGTTGTGCCTTCACTTGTTGGCACATCAAACACTTGGCCACATCAACCTTCATTCCATTCCACCAAAAGTGTTGTCGAAGGTTCTGGTACATCTTAGTACTGTCCGGATGAATGCTGTACTTACTGCGGTGCGCTTCACTTAGAATTTCCTCCTTGAGCTCCAAATCATCGGGTACACATAGTTGCCCACGGAACTTCAAAACTCCATCCTCGGATACTTGGAAGTCCGATTTTTTCTTGATGGCATCCATCTCAACAATCTTTTGGATTTCTGGATCCGCAGACTGCAACTCCCGGATCTTGATCTGAATCTCTGGTTCTATTCTCAAAGCAGCTAGTAAGTTTGATACGTGGCTCACTTCAAACTTGAACTCTGAATCTCTAAGCCTTTCCAACAAAGTCCATTCCTTGATCATCATGTGCACTATACTTGACTTACGACTTAGCGCATCGGCGACTCGGTTCGCTTTTCCCGGGTGATACATAATATCGCAGTCGTAGTCCTTCAGCAGTTCCATCCATCGGCGCTGCCTCATGTTCAATTCCTTCTGCGAGAATAAGTACTTGAGTCTCTGATGATCCATGTAAATCTGGAACCTTTCTCCACATAAGTAGTATCTCCAAATTTTAAGTGCGAACACGATTGCAGCCAATTCCAAATCATGCGTCGGGTAATTCATTTCATGCGGCCTCAACTAGCGCGACGCATAAGCAACTACTTTTCCATGCTGCATCAAAACATAATCGAGTCCTCTCAATGACGCATCGCTGTAGACCTCAAAACCTCCTGGTCCGGATGGAATAGTTAGAACTGGGGCGGTCGTCAGCTTATGCTTCAGTTCTTGAAAGCTTTTCTCGCACTTATCATCCCGTTCGAACTTGGCCTCTTTCTTAAGTAGCCGTGTCATTGGCATGGCTATCGACGAGAATCCTTCCATGAAACGTCGATAATAGCTAGCCAGACCTAGAAAGCTTCGGATCTCGGTCACTAAAGTCGGTCTTGGCCACTTCGTTACCGCTTCAATCTTCGTCGGATCCACAGAAATCCCATCTCCCGAGATTATATGACCAAGGAACGCTACTTTGTTGAGCCAGAACTCGCACTTATTGAACTTAGCATAAAGTGCGTATTCCCTTAGCGTCCGTAACACCTCTGTTAAATGCATCTCATGCTCCTCAGGGCTCTTTGAATACACTAGGATATCATCAATAAATACAATTACGAACTGATCTAGAAACTCCTTGAACACCCTGTTCATTAGATCCATAAAAGCAGTAGGGGCATTCGTCAGTCCGAAGGGCATCACTGTAAACTTATAGTGCCCATACCTTGTCCGAAAAGCGGTCTTGGGTATGTCCTCCTTTCGGATTCTTAGTTGATGATACCCGGTCCGAAGATCTATCTTGGAAAATACCGACGCTCCTTGCAACTGGTCGAATAGATCATCGATTCTCAGCAGTGAATACTTATTCTTTAATGTCACCTGATTCAGCTGTCGATAATCCATGTATAATCTTAAAGTCCCGTCTTTCTTCCTCACGAACAGGACTGGCGCTCCCCATGGAGACGCACTAGGGCGAATAAAACCCTTGTCTAGGAGTTCTTGCATCTAGACCTTCAATTCCTTTAATTCCGACAGTGACATCCGATATGGTGCCTTTGAGATCGGTTCTGCTCCCAGGGCCAATTCAATCACAAATTCTACTACTCGCTCAGGCGGCAATCCTGACAATTCTTAAGGAAAAACCTCGGGGAACTTGCATACTACAGGTATATCTTTCAAATGGGGTCCCTCAGTCGTTGGATCCACTACATTCCCCATATATCCTTCGCAACCATCTTCCATTAACTTGGTTGCGTCAAGGGAGAAAATCCAAGGGATCGAGGTTCCTCCTCGGTTTCCCTGGAACTCAAATTTAGGACGTCCAACTGGGTTAAATTGGATCGTCCTATTACCGCAATCCATCAAGGCCTTATGCCTCACTAACCAGTCCATTCCTATTATGACGTCAAAATCGAACATGGTCAACACTACCAAGTCGATACTCTCTTCGATACCACCAATCACTATCTTACACCCGGGACATCCAAATGAAACTAACATCCTATCATTCAATGGTGTCGACACCCACAACATAGTTTCAAGCATCACTGGTTCAATACCAACTAATCGAACAAATTGCTCCGAAATAAACGAGTGGGTTGCCCCCGGATCAAACAACGCATACACAGCATAATCACAGAGAGAGATTGTACCTGTGACCATGCCCGGCGCTTCCTCGGCTTCTCTGCGCGCCGTCGCATATACCCGTCCTTGCGCTGGCGGTCTCCCTTAAATAGCCGGTGGGGGATTCCCAGCTTGATTCCCAATTTGATTTCCGGCTCTGGGTTGCTGTTATAGCATCAGTGGTCCAGTGGGGCGTTGCTGAGGACAGTTCTTGATTTGATGTTCTAAACTTCCGCACCTAAAGCAAGCCCCAAAACGTCTCGGCGGCTGACTCGGTTTCCCGATGTTCTTTCTGGCCGGCGGGGTAAATCGTCTATTTTCAGTCATGGGCTTCTTCCCAAAGCGACGATTATCTCGATTCGGGATAAACCGCGATCCAGAAGCGGCTACCCGTTCCATATAATCCCGCTCTACGGCTTGAACTCGCTCATACAATTCTCTGTAGTCCCGTATGTTCAGCAAAACCATCTGACTTCGAA
This sequence comes from Syzygium malaccense, assembly GCA_031216405.1. NCBI lineage: Eukaryota > Viridiplantae > Streptophyta > Magnoliopsida > Myrtales > Myrtaceae > Syzygium > Syzygium malaccense. The sequence goes on from CM062254.1 coordinate 15,516,933, forward strand.
GATCCGGCCTCAGACCATCCCGAAATTTGAGAACTTTGTCAATCGGGTTCTCAACCATTCTGGGTGCGAACTTTAACAACCTTGAGAACTCCGCCTCATATTGGTCTACAGTCATCGATTCCTAGCGAAGTCTCATAAATTCCGCAAGTTTCTTTTCCTGGGCACTTTATGAAAAATACTTGCCATAAAAACTCTCTACGAATACCGCCCAATTCAGCTCCATACCTTCCGGGAATACCCTTTCCTTAGTGGTGTTCCACCGGTCATTTGCATTGTCCTGAAGCTGGTATACTGCCAAATTCACCTTTTCCGCCTCAGTGCACCCTAGTACTTGAAACGCTTTCTCTAATTCTTCCACCCAGCGGGGAGCCGCTTCGGGGTCACCTTTCCCCGTAAACTTTGGTGGTTTTAACTTTAGAAATTGTTCTACCAATTGGTGCATCTGCCTGTTTGCAACCATCTAGCCCTGTCCTTGTTGGGCATTATTTCCATTAATCGCAGTAGTCGTTGCAGCCGCTGCGGCTTCGACAATAGCGGCAGCCCTCTCTTGAGCCTGCATACCCATGACGTTCCCTATCTCTCTTAGGATTTCTATAACTTGATCCATTCTAGGGTCTCTGGCCTCTTGGCCACCTGCACTTGACTGACCCTAGGGTTCCTTTCCCCGTCTTCTGCTCATCTTGCAATCCTAGCAACTCTCTACCTGCTATAATTCTACTCAGGAATTAGAGACCTAAACTAATCTATACCGGTCTAAGGTCCTAGGCAGGTAATCAACACAACAGCAATTAAGCACTCAGCATGCGGCCTAGCACAGCAACACAGAACCTCACTCAAGGGTAAGCACACCTACCTTAGGTCCTGCCATACCTGCATTTCACGGGTCAATCAATCACTCAATCAAACACACACAAACAGTCAGGAGGTACACTTAGCACACGCGGTCACCCTACTGGCTGACTGCCCAAAGTCTCATCGCTCCTTATCACTTCAAGTACTCTGATACCACTTCAACGAGGGTTGTCACGTCCCTAAATCCCAAGGCACGCGACATCACAACCGAGGTCGAATTGGTGCAATGCTCCCAAGATGCGTCGCCGACCCAACACCCAACACAGAGATCAAGTCACATGCGGAAGAACGAAATATAAATAAATATATCACCCAGACAAAACATATGAGACAAGGGTACCACAACAAAGTTTATCAAAGACACAAACTTTGCATTACACAGAACCTTTACAATATCTCTTTACAATATGCTATGAACCCCACCTACTAGTGACCAACCAAAAATGGGTCTAAGGCCACCACGATCCAAAAAGAAGTAAGTGGCCTGAGGAGTCTGGGAGTACTGCCTAAGGTGAGCTTCAGTAAAAAAGTATCAGTCTCACCTTCTCGCGTCCTAAGCCTATCCTAAGGTTCCCAATCGGGGTCAGACCTCGATGCGTCCAATGAACCCGACGTCATCTCCAGCACGGAATCCATCTCGGTACCTGCCTCGGAGGACTCTCCACCTGAACTCCTCCCCTCGGGCTCATCCTCGATCTCCGGATAAAGTGCTGCTAGCTCCAGCTCCCTCATGTCTATCTCCTCCTCCTCGACCATCGGGTCCGGATCTACAACCATCGGCTCGTCATCCGCCACAACTGGCTCCTCGGCTCCCCAGACATCAGGCATCTGCTCATCTGAACTTGTACTTCCCTCGATCGCAGTCTCAAAGTCCTCCACATCTCCATCAGGGCATTGCTCGTCAAACTCGCCCTGATCACTATACGGGGCCTCAAAGGACTAGAGGGGTCCGTGCTCTTCACCAAAACGATCTCGGAAAGTCCAAGCCACATACTCGTGGGTCTCATAATGTGTCTTCCCCACATCGACCCATACTAGACAATAATGTCGTAAATATATTTCCCCATTCCCTATGGGGTACGCTGACATAGTCCTCTCTATCTGGTGGGGAATACCAAAACGTACGGGCACCTCTCCCATCTCAGGTCCGGGGGTCTGAAAAGTAGGGTTTTGAACAACTATGAGACGAATCTTAGTAAGTAAGCCCTCTAAACCTAAACTAGGCAAACGTGCACCTCATGACAGGAAAACAATTACACACAACTATAAACAACAATAAATGTCCCGGGCCCTCGGGCGCCGGGTTGTCACATTCTTGACCCTGCAGGTTAGACAATTTATATAAAATGCCCGAGGCACACACGTGTACTCATTTAGTCACACGTACGCCATACGCATGCTCATGTACAATAATGCTGGTCTTGCACAGAATTCACCGAATCGCACACATGCCAATGCACACAAATGCCATCAATATATTAGGCTCAAGACTTGGCTCAATTTATTACTCGACCCGCGTAATACACATCAGGTCTAACTTTCCACAACAACACTTCATGGCCCGCGTAAAACGCATCAGGCCCGGTGTCTCTAGCCCACGTAACACACATCAGGCGCAATATCGATCTCCATATATGGACCACACCCGCGTAAAACGCATCAGGTTGGCCGTCTTCCGGCAATCCGAGCATCGTCCCACGTAAAACGCATCAGGACGGACTTTAGGTGATCACACGTGCACACTAATAATTTTTATCTGGACCCCGCGTAATACGCATCAGGGCATTTTAGTGATCACATGCTCATTCTCGACTTGTAGAAACACGTGACATGAAATTCTCGCACTCGGACATGCCGCAATGCAAAATGAGCAAGTAAATTTTCTTTGGCACATAATCACTCAATGTCACAACATTGCACAATCCATACCACAACGTGTTCAATTTTAAGTCCAAATAGTCCAATTTTGCACGGAATATTTTTAACATTCACAATTCACGCAATTTGGACAACATAGATAAGCACGACCAAGGCCCGCCCTACTAGGACATATTCGGCCACTATTCACACGGCATGGCATCACTCAAATTCAGTCACAATTCACCCAAACAAGTCAATTTCCAACAAATATTACAATATCTAGACTAAGCCTAACTATTAGCCAAACTTGGCTAATTCGGTTTCCCCCATTGACCAAACCAGAACAGCCCCTCACGGGCCTTAATTTACGTCCAAAATAATATTTTAAACCCGTTAGATCATTACCTAAACAGCCAATGCCAATTCAGCCCGTAACTAACCTCAATTAACCCTTAAAACCCACTAATTACACTAATCCTATCTAGAAATGCAATTAAGCCTAATTTGGGTTTAGGGTTTAACTTACCTAATCCTAAAGCTTCGTTTAGCGCCTAAACGACGGGAAACGGGCGGCCAATCACCGGCGAGCGGTGGAATCGGCGGCGGCGTTCCGGTGGACTCTCCGGCAGCTCACGGCGGCGACGGTGGGGCTCACGGCCACCCACGGCTGGGGAGAGAGAGAGAAGTGATCGGATGGGGTGGTGGTGACGGCGAGGCTAGACGGCGGCGTGGCTTGGACGGTGCTCCGGCGGCCGGCGGTGTGCTCCGACCGAGAGAGAGATTCCGGCGGGAGAGAGAGAGAGAAAGAAAGAGAGAGAGAAAGCTTGGGGAAGAAGCAAATGAGGAGAGAGAGAGAAGATAAGGTCTGGTCTTATAAGGTCAAAAAGGCAAGTGACAAGTGTCACTCATCCATGCTATTCCCAAAAAGTCTTTGATCCAAAGGCTATGATTCATGCTTATCCAAAAAGAGAGGGGCAGTTGGGTAATTTCCATGGGCTGAATTATTATCCTCTAATAGCCCACTAAAATAACCCAATTTAATCTCCAAAATCCCCAAAAATTCGGAATAACCTTTTTAGGCCTAAGGGTAAAATGATAATTTTCTAATTTCGGATCGAAATCCCAATTTTTATCCATACCAACCCCAAATATGTGTGGCTGCTCAAAAAATGGTGTCGGCCGCGCAAAATAGTCACTTACGCCCTCGAAAATCTGCTTCAAAGTCTTGAGGGGCAAAACCGTAATTTTCCACTTTCGGGTCGAAATTTCATTTTTCGACCATGCTCCCTCCAAATATACATGGCCACCCTAAAACGGCATCGGCCTCAAAAAATAATCACATACGGCCTCGAAAATCGACATCGGAGTCCAGAGAGGCAAAATCGTAATTTTTCCGATTTCGGTAGAAATTCCAATTTTCGGCTGTACTAGCCCCAAATGTTTGTGGTCACTCCAAAACGACATTGGCCACGGAAAATAGTCACATACGGCTTCAGAAATCAACGACAAAGTCTAGAGGGGTAAAACCGTAATTTTTCACTTCCGGGCCGAAATTCCATTTTTCGACCGTACCCACTCCAAACCTACGTGGCCACTCTAAAACGACGTCGGCCTTGCAAAATAGTTGTATACGACCTCGAAAATCGACGCCTAGGTCCGGGTCAATTTTCCGTGATCAAAATCGCTCAATTTCAAATTTTAAAGTCTCTGAATAACGGGCGGCTGTTTAGGGGTTACGCGTATCGACCTAGAGATACTCGAGTCATGACGGTCTCGATTACCGAGAAAACATGAGAATTTATCACTAGTGCCGGAGGTCACGATCGGTCGATTTAAATTCAGGATTTATTCGCCACGTGTACTTTCGATCGTGCGGAATTACCCGTGATCCGATCGTATATCGTTGGCCAAACCATATCCGTCACTTCCCTAGGATCAGCCCACATTGGCCCAAAATATTTCCTCGCCGTTTCTCGAAATCGGTATCCAATTCGTGATCAGGTCCTTGGTCCACGTACCGTTTCCTAATTAGCCATTCCCTTTCGGTTAGTATCCCGAGAGTGATCAATTCCGGGCGAGACTTACCAAAATGAAATGAGAAATAATATCTACTCTATTGATCTCGGAAATGGGTCGAAAATCAGGATGTTACACAAAAGGCCCGACTCTTCCAATGATAATATCGTACTCCTCAATTGTAGGGGTCAACTCATTTCGACCAAACACAAAAGTGGATGTATTTGAGTTCCAAAAATGGGACGATGCTTTGATCATAGCAACATGAGGCTCGATGTATAAAAGTTCGGGAAGATATCCAATCCTCTTTTCCACGTAGTCTTTGTGCTTTGACTCGAGACTTTCCCACATGACCACGAGAGCTCTAGGTATGGGGATGATTCGAATCTCTGACATATCCATTTTGACTAACCCTAATTTGGGGTATCGAGATTAATCACCACGCATTATAGAATGGAATATAACGTGGAATTGAAATGGCGTAATTGAAATTGTAGAACGATACAATCAACCTTACCACGAAGAGAAAATGACAAACACATCGACACATCGCATGAGGATATGTGAGTTATAACATCTAAGAGTAGGATTCTAAAGGTTTAAGGTCCCCATCTTAATTAGATAAGAAGAGTTTACCCACCGCTACTAACGTCGGTCGGTGCACTTCTTACTAATCAAGATGAGCGGTATTGAAGAATGGATTACCACATGCATTCACATGTGGATTCCACTCTTAATACCTCCTAAAGGTGTCTTAAAGCGATCCGAGGTTTTAGACCGAGGGACGTGGGTGCGTTGTGTCATGCTAAAGCAAGTAAACATGCATTTAAATCTAAAGTAAACAATACTTCAACATAATCTCATACATTCGACATTCATCCGAACGCCACCTACAAAACAAAGGGTTTGCATTCACTCCACCCCTTATGTCTCCCACCTACAAAACCATTTAACACATGGTTAGTGGACTAACCTCATTTTCCACGCGCCTTCGACATGCAGTCGATGCTACAAAATGTAGACAAGTGAGATAACAATCAACAAGTTTATTACGGCTTTAATCCACTTAGGTTTGTAACCTAGTCCCCAGTGGAGTCGCCAAGCCTGTCGCGACCTACCCCTCAAGGGCCGAACTCGATGAGGCGGGTTTAGAGATAAGTGTTCATGAAACGGTTCATATGGCACATCATAAAAAATGATTTTACTTGAAGTATAAATCTTTTGGTTATCCATATGACCCATTAATCATGAACGTGGATTTTCCCTAAATCCATATCTCGCGTGACAGCAGATTGATTTTATCTTTTTTAGGAGTCGCCACTAGCCTAGGTCGGGGGTCGGCTAGAATACCCAATCGAAACGTGGGAATTACGTTTCGGTTTCTACGAAAACCAGAGATCAAAGGTTCGGGGACTAGCTTACGTTAATATTTCTATCAATGCCCTTTCGGTACCACTAAACTTAACATGGTTGTTATTTAAATCGTCATGCATTTGTTCTTTACCATTTTCATGTTAAAATCTTAGTCCACTAGGTGATCATGCATCTTGTTTTTGTATTTTCATTTAAGATTCTAAACTAATCCTATCTTAGTCTAGAAAAAGAAAAAAATAATCAATTGTATTGAAAAACATTGCGTAAAGTAAACACTCGAAGTATTGAAAAGACGAGCTAATTCTAAGTGCTAGAAAGTAAAAAACCCGCAACTCGTCGGGTGTTTATTACAACACAAATTGAAAAGACCCGAAACATGATCGGGGATGAATGAATTGAATTTGAAACCGGATCGGACATCGGTTTATCGCCACCATCAAATGAGTACAAATTGAGATCGGATTGGACATCGGTCAATCGCCTTGGCCTTTTTCAATTTTGGATTATCTCCCATGGACCGCCTCTCGGGTGTCGGTGTTTACATTCACAACATTCATTCACGATAAACAATGCACAAAGGAACAACCAAAGAAAAACAATGGTGCAAACAATTCACTAATTAAGCACGGGCCTCGAGATCGGCCTTTGTTTTTCATGCGTTTCGATTCACCACCCACCTATTCATCTAACATTATTTGATTAATGGTTAACGATAATGGGCTACCATTTGCATTTACAAAACGGCAACTCATATCAATTAACCCCTAAAGTCGGGTTCTAAGTGACCATAATGGGCTACCCACCGAACATGTACCGGGCCTAACATTCATCTAACAAACACATGCATAGCAATGAAATAAGCATGCATTCAGGCCCATGGGCCTTATTTCGAAGTCAATCAAGCAATGAGAAGTGGGCTTCACAAAAAGACCACTTATTCAGTTATTATCTAATTCGGATTGCTTCTGTTCAGATGTGATTAACTAACCTAATGATGTCCCAATGAAGTGATTTAGGTGTCATTAGAAAGCTTATGACACTAGGATCAAAAGTCAAGAAGACTATTTTTTCTAAATCCTCACCGATTTTCCCGAAAATGACAAATTTACCCTCGGTGACAGGCTGGACTCGGTTCTGTTAAGGATTTCAAAATAATGGCGGGAAAAATAACAAACCTTATCAAAACCACGTGAAAATTTTTAGGCAGTTAGGATTCTCCGTGTGCAACGAATTTCATGTTTTGAGTTTTTTGATAAAAAATCCTCCAATTTTTTATAAAATTCGGTTTTCGTGAAGGGCTCAATTGCAAATCAAATTTTAATCTGAGAAGACCTTTTATGAAATTTTAAGCAAATTGACCCTCCAAAAATTGATATTAGGCCCTCAAAAATTTTAGTCAACATAATGAGACCCCAATGAACAACTTTGTAATTTTGACTTTTTGCAAAAAAGGACTCTAACTTTATCAAATTCGGAAAAACATCTTTTAGATTCAAAAGGAATGAAAATCAGATCTGAACACAGATACTGATTCGATCATAAAAATTCCTTTTGAAAATTAAAATGAACTCCGATTTTGATGAAATTAGTATCAATGGAAAGATCTCGATCTCAATGTGGACTTTTGTGAAGAAAATTTTTTCATATTTTGAACACACGAATTTATGAAAATCGAAGAACACGCGAAGATCAATCAACAACCAGTCTGTCACCCGATTCATGCATAGATGATGTTCCACATCGTGCAATGCTAGCATGCTTGGAATTTTATGAAACTTTTTATGATGAATAGATTAAGATGTGATTTACAACTTTCATGAAGAAAGTTTTTTCAAAAAATGATCATAGAAAATCAGAAAAAATCATCAAACAGCACAACGTCAATCAGGAATACATCAGAATAGACTTGAACATCACATTCCAGATTCTGATCCTAACTTCCGAAAGAGTTTTGACATAGTAAATTAAGTCCGATTGAGGCATACAATATATCAAATCGAAGCTTAAGACGTGTTTTACGATTCTCTAGTTTGTCACTTCGCGAGATTTCGACGTTAACGAGCTGAAATCGGCATCTCAAACATGCAGGTTTTTCTGGACGAAATTACAGAACAATATCCAAGAGCACTTACCTTGTTTAACGATGCTCCGACGCGTGATCGAGCGATCTGGCCTCCGTATTCAGATTAAGAACAGTACGGAGAAATCTCAGAAAGCTCGGCCAACCTATGAGAAGAGATTGCACAAACTATAGTGAGAATCGATTCGATCTCGCACTAGTGAACTAATAATGGAGAATCAAATCAAAAGACGCGATCCGGTGGCCGTTCAACGAGAATCCGGCCACCACAGCGACATGAAGACGCCGAGGAATGCTGCTGGAGGTTCTGGATCGCCGGAGGGAATGCCGGTTGGCCGGTTCAGCCGCTTGAACCGGCGGATCAGATCACCGGCAGCGAAACCGGTGATGCTACCGTGAAGGAAAACTCGCCGGAATGTGGAGCTCCGGCCACTAGCAGGCTTGGCTAGTGTTACGACTAACTTCGTGACACCGTGGGGGACGACGGTGTGGCGGTGATCCGCCGGAAAATGGCCGGCGATGAGGTGGGATGGCTGGCAACCGAGAGAGAACGAGAGAGAGAGATCATGAGTTTAGAGAGAGAGAGAGAGAGAGATTGAAGAGAGAGTCTGCCCCCAATTTTGGAGGGAAAAAACACTATATACCCCCCTCAACTTTGAATCTTGGCTCTTAGATTAATCCAATAGCCCAAAATGCATCCTTAATGATTAAGAATATTCTTTAGAGGCTAAGGATTGGTGACGTGACAACATGGATGACCATGATCAATTCTAAATGAATGGCCACGATTGATTTGCTTATCCCCTAATTAATTTGCTTAATCCTCAAAGAAGGGCATTTTAGTAATTTCGCTTAGGGGCATTTTCGAAATTTTCAATTAAGGGCCTTTTTGTCATTTTTGGGCTCAAAAGGATGTGGCCGGCCTCGGCTGGTCGGAATAGACCGTCGATCGCTGAACTTTCGACCGGAAAATGGCTAGTCCAACCAGACCGGTTCAATTTGAATCAAACCGGGTTAAGCCGGTTAGCCCCGAATTTGGCCTGATTGAGCTGGTTCAATCCTTGATTCCTTTTGTTCCAATTTGGTACAATTTGATCTCTATCATGATTAATTGACTCCATTAATATCGAATTCAATCAAATTAGATTGAATCGATTTGAAATTCATGCACATATTGATCAAATTTAACTTGTTTAGCTCAATTGTTCTTGAATTTGAGTAATTGCATAGCCAAGCTAGACTAACAAATTTAATTGAAATCCAATCAACTAAATTGAGTCTCAATTCATCAAATTGAATATTAGTCTAGAGTGGATCAAGTTGAATTGCACTGATTAGACCAATTACTCTTAGACTTCTTAATAATTGGATCACTAAATTGATCAAATTGACTCAAATTCATGTGAATCTTCTAAAATTGATTTTGAATTTGGATTTCATATAAGAAATTAGGCTCATTCGTGCCTCAATTGCGCAAATCATGAAAAATCGATCAAAATCACTGATTATGGCCAAAATTTGGGGGTTTTTGTGTTTGGCTTGGAATCACAAAATTGGTTCCAAAATTGAATATAAGATGACCTCTAGATCAAATGTCATGAAGGAAACTAACCTAAAAAATGACTAGAAATGAAGTAATTTTATTTTTGGCCGATTTGAACCAAATTCCGCAAATTGGGAAAAAGTTGATTCTAAATTGATTTTTGTAAAATTTCAAATGCCAAAGGTAAATTGAATGTAAAATAAGATGATTTTTGGATTTTTGTATCTTTCAATTTTTTTGGTCAAACGTTTGACCAAAAGTCAAACCCTAGTTGACTTTTCACTAGGAGCTTGATTTTATGATCAAATCTTTGAATTTTTCTGAAATTTTCACTTCTAAAGTGAAATTGAACTTGAAAGGAATCTTTTTATGTGAAAAGCCCCAATTTGATCCAGGGTTGACTTTTGGTGAAAGGGTTGACCAAAAAGTCAACTCGAAAGTCAACCGTTTGACTTTTTGAGTTTTTGCATGAAATGAAGAGAAAATCATCTACAGAAGCTAGGCCAATAGACAGAATTAAAAAATGACACTTTTTATTCAAGAAACGGGTTCCGTCGCGATCGAAAATCATAATATCGAATTTTCTATTTTTAATGACGCATCGGCTAAAAATTAGGTGTCAACACTAGTGCCATTGGCAAGCCCCTGTATGTTGATGTCCAAATAGAGAAGATGAGGATGATCTCATTTGCTAGAGTCTGCATTCATATTAAAGCAACCCAGAATCTGCTGGACTCGATTGATGTCATTCTGAATAATGATACCTGGTCCATTAAGGTCGAATATGAGGGGCGACCTATATCCTACTCTATATGTGGTACGTTTGGCCACAAGTGCACGCCTGCAAGTCAAGATCTTTCTATTTCTCAGAAGCCTCTAACTCAAGTTGAACAGACAGAGATTGTTCCTTCACCAGGCGAAGGTCAATGGGAAACTGTTGGCAAGAGGCAAGCTGGGGTGCAACCAAAAGTCTACACCAAGGCATCCTCCTCAAACCAAGGGTAGAGTCTCCCTACACCTAGGAACATTGTTGCCCCACTGGCTCTTCAGCCTCCTCCCGATCTAGCTTTGAATTCCCCGGCTTCTTTGGGCGACCACTCTGACTCAGAGGAAACTGAAGCCGGTACAGCTAGTAATATGGGTAGTAATGTAGATGATGACTCCCCATCGCCTTTCCCTACCCCTCCGAGCACCAGATCTAAACCCGGAATGCACCAAGGAGGAGACTCTCAAGCAAAAGCCCTTCAGGCCCCTCCTGTGCCTGAAACGATGGTGCCTATTCCTCGAAGCAGTCCTACTATGCCTAAGAAAGCCTACCCTAAAGCTAGAAAACGGGGTGGCCCTAAGAAGAGGTAATCTTACCCCTTCTTGTATATATGTTTTTTGCCGTATAGAATATTAGGGGCCTTATGGCCTCCTTGAAACAGGCTGAGATTAGATCGTTAGTCAGATCTAAAAATCTTTTTTGCATTAGTATCCTGGAAACTAAGGTCAACCCAAACTCTTTTGGTGACATCTCTACGGGGCTGCTTCCTGGTTGGTCTTGGTCCTCTAACTATAATTCCTCTCCTCGGGGGTAGACTTTGGATTGGCTAGAACCCCCGGGAGGTGCAAATAGATGTCCGCTCGGAATCCTCTCAGGCTATTCACTTGTGCACGAGTCTGCTGGTAATGAGCAAGTCTTTTCATGTGTCTATAATTTATGGTGAGCATACTTTTACTGCTCGCCCGTCCCTATGGACTGATCTTGTCCAAACCAGTATGGCCCTCTCCGATGAGCCTTGGCTAGTGGCTGGTGACTTCAATGCCATCTGGGACCACTCGGATAGAATGGGCAGCTCCAATGCTTGGATTCCAGCATTTGATGAACTTGCATTGTGTCTAGACCAAGCTGGATTGGATGATCTGAGATATGTTGGCCATCGATTTACTTGGTCAACCTCTACTGGTGTAGCTCGGAAATAGAGAAAGATTGATAGAGTCCTTGTTAATGATTAGTGGACTAGCACTTTCTCTTATTCGGAGGCTTCTTTTTTGGCTCCAGGGGTGTCCGATCACACTCCTATGATTATTCAGATTATGCTTCCCTCTCTGGCTAGAAAGCCCTTCAAGTTCTTTAATTATTGGGTGTCTCACCCTTCCTTTTGGACTATTGTCACTCAGACATGGGAATCCCGAATCACTGGTACTCCTATGTTTGTCTTATGCTGTAAACTGAAGATACTCAAAGGAAGACTCAAACAGCTTAATAAGGACTCTTTCTCTGATATTTCGGTATGCACCGAACAGGCAAGAGTGGCTTTGTCTTTAACTCAAGATGCTTTGGTTGGCGACCCCTTAAACCTGTCCCTAGCTGCTCTAAAGAAGGATCAGCTTCATGAATTCGTGGCCCTTAGGCTCCAGGAGGAATCGTTCTTTAAACAAAAATCCAGGATCAAATGGCTGAAGGAAGGTGATCGGAATACCAAGTATTTCCACCATTTTGTCAACGGAAGACATATCCTCAATTGTATAATCTCGGTTTCAGATGACAATGGAACTGTCCTTACTGAACCGACACTTGTCCATAATCATATTGTTAATCATTTCCAGGATTTACTTGCTCCCAGTTCTTCGCTTGATCTGCCTTCTTCTCTGGATATCCATGCCGTGATTGGTCGGTCGCTCACTGAGGACCAGGTACAGTTTCTTACTCGGCAGGTCATTGAATTGGAAATCAAAAACACATTATTCTCCCTTCCTAATGGCAAAGCCCTGGGGCTGGATGGGTTTAATGTTGAATTCTTTTTAGAAGCTTGGGAAATTGTCTGACCTTCGGTTATCTTGGTGATCAATGATTTTTTCATTTCTGGCACCCTTCTTAAGGAGACCAATGCCACCATCCTTACACTTGTGCCTAAGGTTCCTAATGCATTGGCCTTAAATGATATTAGACCTATTGCATGTTGCAATACGATCTACAAGTGCATTACCAAGATACTGGCTAACAGAATTGCTTCGGTTCTGCCTTCGATCATTAGCCCTCCGCAGAATGCGTTCGTAAAAAAGCGGAGAATAGGTGACAACATACTTATTGCCCAAGAGTTGTTTGCCGGATTCCATCACCAACCTTATTTGCCCAAGTGCGCTATCAAGGTAGATTTTCAAAAGGCATATGATACTGTTGCTGGGGGATTTTTTGCAGCAGACATTACAAGCATTTGGCTTTCCCCAAGTGTTTATCAAGCTTCTTATGGAGTGCGTGACTACCCCAAGTTCTCGGTTGCCATCAATGGGACTATCCATGGTTTTTTCTCTAGTGGTAAAGGCATTCGCCAAGGGGACCCTATATCTCCTTACCTATTCACCCTAGACATGGAAATCTTCACCGACATTCTCAATACTCAAACTCAGCTCCTAGGCTTCAAATTCTTCTGGCGGTGTAAGGCAACCAGACTCACTCATTTGTTTTTTGCTGATGATGTTCTCTTGTTCACGGAAGCAAATTTGGTGTCAACCACACTTTTGAAGGACGCCCTAGACCAGTTCTCTCGGTGGTCGGGCCTCAAGCCGAATGTCAACAAGAGCGAAATTTTCTTCTCGGGAGGGACACCCCAACTGCGGGACCAAATATTGCATTCTTTCAGATACCTCGAAGGTACGTTACCTTTTCGATATCTTGGCGCTCCTATCTCTGCCTCTAGGTTGAGGAAGGCCGACTGTACAATGCTTGTCAATTCTATTACGGCTCGTGCTTGCTCATGGGCCCATCGGTTTCTCTCCTTTACGGGACGACTATAGCTGATTAAATCTATTCTCCACGCCATACATGTCTTTTGGGACTCTATTTTCACCCTCCCCCGTTCGGTCATAGTGAGGATAGAACTGATTTTCAAACAGTTCCTTTGGAAAGGTCCTGATTTAGGGGTTGGTGGGGCCAAAGTATCCTGGAGTCGTGTTTGCCTCCCCAAGTAAGAAGGCGGTCTGGGCATATGTAGGCTCATTGTTTGCAATCAAGCGGCTATGCTCAAACATATTTGGATCCTTTTCACGGATAAGGAATCCCTTTGGTGTAAATGGATTCACTCAAACTTCCTCAAATCAAAAAATTTCTGGGTTACAACCACACCGACCTTTTGCTCCTGCACATGGAAAAAGATACTGGATTTACGCCATACATTCCAATCGCAATTCAAATGGCGAATAGGTAATGGCAAGATCACTTCCTTTTGGTTTGATTCTTGGCATCCAAAAGGCCCACTTCATATGATCTTCTCGAATAGGGATAGTTTCTGTTCTGGTATCCTACGTTCGGCCTCGGTTTGTGAGTTCCTTTCATTGGATTGGCACCATTCGAATGTGCTGCAATCATTCAAGTCTTGGGCATCTCCTCTCCCCATACTTAATGTTGACATACCAGACCAATTTGTCTGGCTTGGACACTCATCGCGGACTTTGTCTATTACCTCGACTTGGGAACTAGTTCAGGCAAAAGGACAAGCAATTTACTGGGATTGTCATATTGCACCGCGCCATGGCTTTTTGATGTGGTTGATGACCCTTAATAGGCTTCCCACGTAGGTACTCCTTCTGAACTATCATAGAATTTCTGAAGGATTATGCGCCTTTTGCCACATTAGACCAGACTCGATCGATCATTTGTTCTTTGGGTGCAATGTTACAGGCTCCCTAGCTCAATTTTGGGCTTCTAATTGTCATCTTTCTTGGCATAATGGGTCCTGGGAGCAGAACCTCCGATGGGGTACTCGTTTCATCGGTGGAGATAGCTATTATCGCCGCATCTCTCTGTTTGCTTTTGGGGCATTATGCCATCTCATCTGGATTGAACGGAATAATATCCTCCTCAGAAATAGTGCCCATTTTATGCCTGCTCTCCACAACCATCTTGCCAATGTAGTTAGAGACAAAGGCCTTTCTCTCAAGCCGGTCCAAGACAATCCTCGTAATAGAAGGATTCAAGCCAGTTGGGGCATATATGATTCCATATTCAGCTAACCCGCTTTTGTAGTCTATGCTGTTGATTTTTGTTGGCTGCCGTGTAGCCTTCTTTGTATAGCGCTTCTTGTGCATCTTATATTAGTCGTAACACCTTTGCACCTGTCGGGACACTTTTTGTCTCCTCAAGTACGAGATTTTTGTATTCGGCCTCTCTTGCTGTAAAATGCGCGTTGAAAAGTTATATACTACTTACCTTATCCAAAAAAAAAAAAACAACTGCGAAAGCATTTGCCAAGGATGTTTTCATTAATCAAGAACGAAAGTTGGGGGCTCGAAGACGATCATATACCGTCCTAGTCTCAACCATAAATGATGCCGACTAGGGATCAGCGGATGTTGCTTTTAGGACTCCGCCGGCACCTTATGAGAAATCAAAGTTTTTGGGTTCCGGGGGGAGTATGGTCGTCAGGTTGAAACTTAAAGGAATTGACAGAAGGGCACCACCAGGAGTGGAGCCTGCGGCTTAATTTGACTCAACACGGGGAAACTTACCAGGTCCAGATATAGTAAGGATTGACAGACTGAGAGCTCTTTCTTGATTCTATGGGTGGTGGTGCATGGCCGTTCTTAGTTGGTGGAGCGATTTGTCTGGTTAATTCCAATAACGAACGAGACCTTAGCCTGCTAACTAGCTATGTGGATGTACATCTCTACGGCCAGCTTCTTAGAGGGACTATGGCCGCTTAGGCCAAGGAAGTTTAAGGCAAAAACAGGTCTGTGATGCGCTTAGATGTTCTGGGCCACACGCGCGCTACACTGATGTATTTAACAAGTCTATAGCCTTGGCCGACAGGCCTGGGTAATCTTTGAAATTTCATCGTGATGGGGATAGATCATTGCAATTGTTGATCTTCAACGAGGAATTCCTAGTAAGCGCGAGTCATCAGCTCGCGTTGACTACGTCCCTGCCCTTTGTACACACCACCAGTCGCTCCTACCGATTGAATGGTCCGGTGAAGTGTTTGAATCATGGCGACGTGGGCGGTTCGCCGCCGATGACGTCGCGAGAAGTCCATTGAACCGTATCATTTAGAGGAAGAAGAAGTCGTAACAAGGTTTCTGTAGGTGAACCTGCGGAAGGATCATTGTCGAATCCTGCCTAGCAGAATGACCAGAGAACCAGTAACAAACTTAATGGGGACGGTGGGCCTGGCCCAACGTCTCTAGAACGCTTGGATGGCACTGGTGTGACGCCCCGACCTCGGGGTCATAAACGTGACGTCATGTTCATTATTATCTTTCTTTAAACACAAGCGGAAGCATTTCTCGGGACAATCACATTGAAAACAAACAGCGGGATTCAAACAAACAGCATCATGAGCAAACCTTGTATTTATAGGACACGCAAACATATTTTACAAGCCAACTTAGCCGAAGCCAATTTACACACAACACATTATGGCTTGGGTGCCCTAAGCCCACTACTTCGGATTCACCGCTCCAAGCTTTCCCTGAACTTCAACATGGCTCAAACTTCCCCTGTCGCTGCCGTCCATTTGACCATCCTATGGACCTGAGGGTGGGAAAAATGGGGGATGAGTCGGGGAGACTCAGCAAGTGAAAACACTAATATCAAGCGAGGATATATCAATCGCCGTTAACATAAGTCGGCTCTTACTGCACCCACATCGATGGCAGATCAATAGCAAAGTTCAAACAAGAGAACATCACGCACGACTATAACATGTGCACTTTACCAGCCAACTCTCGGTTACCAACCAAGGCTCGGTTCTATCTCATGTACACTTTACCATTCAAGGCTCGGTTCTATCTCAAAACAACATCAAACATGAAACATGATCAAACCAAGAAAATGAACCAACTACGACCAACCAAACGACCGAGAAACGGTCCAAGCAAACCACGTCACAACGCATCTCAACATCCTTTCCCGATATTAAGGAATTCACTTACACAATGATATCAAATAAGAACTAGAGAACAAGTTTCGAGATGGGTGAGCTCGGGAACATTTCGTGCTTGAACACGAACACTCGGGCCTTGGGGTCTCGGCAACTCACGGCGGTTGCCCTTTTCTTTTCTCTCCCTCGGCTTCTCTTTCTCTCTCTATTTCTCTCTCCCTTTGGCCGAATGGCCTTGTTTCTATTTATAGGGAGGCAAAACTTGGGGCCAAAGCTTGGATGAGGTAAGCGCACGTGTCATCGGGGAGTATGAGGTAAGCGCACGTGTCATCAGAGCATGAGGTAAGCGCACGTGTCATCGGAGCATTAATAGCATAGGTCAAAAAGTCATGATGGTGGTACCTCTAAAGTCTTTGGTCATTAATGCATGACATCATGAAGGGCCACTAAAGTCCAAACAATTAATACAAGTCATTATGGTGGGGCATCAAAGTCCAACTTTAATAAATAAGGGTCATAATGAAGCTTGGAGGATAAGCTTTGACTTGGTCAAGGCCTTATCCTCTAGATTCTTCCATCAATTTCCCGACCGTGGACTCCCTAGAGTCTTCTGGATTTACTGAATTCTCATGCAATTGACTCGGGTCAATCGGGCCACACGAAATATATCATTTAGCACAAAAATCACAACCCGTGCCATACTTACTCACAAGATTTTCTGAAGGTTTTCCGCGATAAACACGCATAATAATTCCATCTAACCCGAGGTTTGGCGTGGAAAATCCTCTAAATATGCCTCAAATATCACCAAAAGACATCAAGTCGAGATTCCAACGTTTTTCACAAAGAAAATGCCAAATCTTTGAAATCTGACAAAACCGAACAGCATTGCACTGTTCACGAAATCGAACTTGAAAATATAGTAAATGGACTCCGAAAATTCTCAATTTCGGATATGTCATAAACAAGGCCTTAACAAACATTTCTTGTGAAGAACACAAAATCAGAATCTTTCTATAAACACCATTTTTAGTAGCTCAAAGACAGACTAAAAACAGTTCACTGGAACAGCATTTTTGTTTCTCAAAATAAGCTCTGTCCAGAATCCAAATCATCTCAAAAAATTCCCAAATTTATACACGTTATAGAAAAGGACGTTCTCAACAACTTTCATGAAGGAAACTTTTTCAAAATCGGCCCAGAAAAGCTTGTAGAAAATAAAGACGGTGTAAACATCACCGAAATACCCATTCTGGGCAGTTTCACACAGTCCGAAAATCAAGCCATTGTACCATTCATATCAACTCCAAAAATTATGAAATTAAAGTATGTAAAACTTCATGACGTTTGGAACAACTTTCAAGAAGAAAGTGTTTGGAAATTCGGACCACAAAATTCTCCCCAAAAATAACAAAATGAAGGGGTACAAAGGATCCGAAACTAGGTTTTCCAAAACAAGAGAAAACAATTTAGTTCCGATTGGAAAACCACCGAACTAAAACTATAGCCATTTCCCAGGGACCGAAATTGAGGATATTACAATTTACCTGCGGCTTCCTAGGCCCAAAAATCGGGATGTGACAACTGGTGCCTACGGGCGCTCGAGCTTTTTCTCGTCGATACAACAAACCCCGGCGCGGAATGCGCCAAGGAACCTTAACAAGAGAGCGATGCTCCCGCCGCCCCAAACATGGTGTGTGTGCGGGATGCCATGCAATCTCCTATTATTCATAACGACTCTTGGCAACGGATATCTCAGTTCTCGCATCGATGAAGAACGTAGCGAACTGCAATACTTGGTGTGAATTGCAGAATCTCGTGAACCATCGAGTCTTTGAAAGCAAGTTGTGCCCGAAGCTTCGGTTGAGGGCACGTTTGCTTGGGTGTCACACATGGCGTTGCCCCTAACCCCTCGCCTTGAATTGGGCGGGTGGGACTTGGGTGCGTATGTTGGCCTCCCGAGATGACCTTATCTCGGTTGGCCCAAAATCGAGCGTTGGAGCGATTAGCACCACGATATTCGGTGGTTGATGAGACCCCAATAATCAATGTCGTGTGTGTCGCTCGTGCACATGCTCCACGAATCTACCTTTCACCAACGCGACCTCAGGTCAAGCGGGGCTACCCGCTGAGTTTAATCATATCAATAAGCGGAGGAAAAGAAACTAACAAGGATTCCCCTAGCAACGGCGAGCGAATCGGGAAGAGCCCAGCATGAGAATCGGGTGCCCTCGGCATTCGAATTGTAGTCTGGAGAAGCGTCCTCAGCGACGGACCGACCCCAAGTTCCCTAGAAGGGAGCGCCAGAGAGGGTGAGAGCTCCGTCGTGTCCGAACCCTGTCACACCACGAGGCACTATCAGCGAGTCGGGTTGTTTGGGGATGCATCCCTAATCGGGCGGTAAATTCCGTCCAAGGCTAAATATGGGCAAGAGATCGATAGCAAACAAGTACTGCGAGGGAAAGATGAAAAGGACTTTGAAAAGAGAGTGTGCTTGAAATTGTCGAGAGGGAAGCGGATGGGGGCCGGCGATGTGCCTCGGTCGGATGTGGAACGGTGTGAACCGGTCTGCCGATCAACTCGAGGCATGGACCGATGCGGATTGTAGTGGCGGCCCAAGCCCAGGCCTTTGATACATCCGCAGAAACGTCGCCATTGCGATTGTGGAATTCAGCACGCGCCTTCTAGCGTGCCTCGGCATCTGTGTGCTCTAGGCATCGGCTAGTGGACTCCCCATTCGGCCCGTCTTGAAACACGGACCAAGGAGTCTGACATGTGTGCGAGTCAATGGGTGGCAAACCCGTAAGGCGTAAGGAAGCTGATGGGTTCGAGTGAGAGCATGCTTGTCGAGATCCGAAAGATGATGAAGCTCGCCCCCGCTGACCCCTAGCTGGGCGAGGTTGCCTTGCCTAGCAAAGGCGAGGCCGACCTTGCCATCGCAATCCATCTCCCTCGCTTGGGTCGCGACGGCGAGGTTGAGCCTCGTCCAACCAAGGTGAGGCTCGGCGAGGTCGACCTTGCCGTCGCAACCCAGGCAACGGTGAGGTCAGCCTCGCCTTTGCTAGGTGAGGCGATCTCACCCAGCCAGGGGCCGGCAGCGGCGAGCTTCGCTAGAGGCCAGTGAGGTCGACCTCGCCGGTCCTTTCCTCTGGCGGGTCACCGGTCACCGAACTGGCAAGAGGAAAGAAGTCAGGAAAAAAAGATTAAAAATATTTAAAAAATCAAAAAAATATTTAAAAATTCCCATGTCAGCGTTGGCTAGACGGCTAGTGTCGGGCGGCCAAAATTGGCCTGATGGACTCAATTGGCAAGAAGTGAAAAGGTTTAGGGCTAAATTGGCAAATTTAAAAAGTTTAGGACTGAATTGAAAAAAGTGCAATAGGTTTAGAACTTTTTGGACAATTTTCCCAGAAATCTTATCCTATACTTGTTTGCCAACTTAACAAAATCATGGCTTCAAATGTTGAGATTAATGCAAATCAATATCATAAGACGCTACCTTGCCAAAAAAAAAATATCATAAGACGCTCCCATTCAATTTAAAATTTCAAGTTCATTTTGGGAAAAGGAAAGTTTTTGGTTGGTATGTCCAAAAAATATCATTAAGCTTTTCCTCTTATTTTAACACATTCAAAACATAAATCTTTTCACTATGAATTGAAACTTTTAGTTTCATACTTGCCCGATGCATATTTTCTATTATTACTGCAATATCACCAATTCGAACAGAATTTAAGAAAGATAATCAATTGAATCTGCTAGAAGTATGTCACAAAAGTATCTCAATAATGAAATTACCAAAGGTGTAAGAGTTATGTTTTAACACATTCAAAACATAAATCTTTTCACTATGAAAGATCTCGAGAACTTCTCACCATCAATAATTGAATTGAAACTTTTAGTTTCATACTTGTGCAATGCATATTTTCCATTATTACTGCAATATCACCAATTTGAACAGAATTTAGGAAAGATAATCAATTGAATCTACTATAAGTATGTCACAAAAGTATCTCAATAATGAAATTACAAAAGGTGATTCAAAACATAAATCTTTTCACTATGAAAAATCTCGAGAACTTCTCTCCATCAATAATTGAAGTGAAACTTTTTTAGTTTCATACTTATGCGATGCATATTTTCCATTGTTACTGCAATATCGCCAATAGAATTTAGGAAAGATAATCAATTGAATCTACTAGAAGTATGTCACAAAAGTATCTCAATAATGAAATTACCAAAGGTGTAAGATTTATGTTTTAACACATTCAAAACATAAATCTTTTCACTATGAAAAATCTCAAGAACTTCTCTCCATCAATAATTGAATTGAAACTTTTAGTTCATACTTGCGCGATGCATATTTTCCATTATTACTGCAATATCGCCAATTCGAACAGAATTTAGGAAAGATGAGCACTAGAATCTGCTCGAAGTATGTCACAAAAGTATCTCAATAATGAAATTACCAAAGGTGTAAGATAGGAAAAGCGATCACTAGATTTTGACATAAGTATGTCACGAAGGTGCCAAATGTGTAAGATAGAAAACTGAACATACAATTTAGTAACAATAATCACTAGATCATGCTAGAATTATGCCAATAAGGTATCTCATTGATGAAATTAATAAAGGTGTAAGAGAGAAATCTGAACATACCATTATCCATCAAATGCATTTAAGGGCACAGAAGATATTTCGAGTGTATAAATACTGAATAGTAGTGCACATGAACTTCATTGCATAGCACTCTCTGGTTTAGCATACCCAAACCATAGACCATTCATCACTCTATCAAGACCTAAACCCAAAGAAATCATGAAGCAAGCCTCCAAGTTGATGTTGGTCTTTCTCTTGGCAGCTCTAATTTGTAATATTCTCTCTCTCTCTCTCAATTATGAAACCCTGGCATGATTTTCTTATGTATTTATTCAATTTATCTCGTCTTGTTAATTGTTAGGAGGATATATAACATTTTTTGTTTCATAAGCTAACGCAAGGCCAAGAAACTACAAGGAATATCCCTATTCGCTTAATTTTGTAATTGCTTTCCCTCGTGTACATGGCATATGATACTTTAAAAATGAAAATATCTTGAATTTTTTTTAGTTTTCCTTTTTCAGACGAGCCATGGATAGTGACGAGAGTTGAAGCATGCCAGCAAGATTCTGATTGCGTGTTTCAATGTCCGAGGGGTAAGTTGGCAATCTGCGATGAGATGAAATGTTCGTGCATCGGAAGCGTATTAACTAGTTCCTCTAATGTCAATGTTGAAATCCCTAATTAGTCGGTGTGCAAAATCAACCTTCTGTTAATGTCTCTCAATAATCGAATCATCAATAAATTTGTTTGATCATATGAGCTTGCATAGGTCCTTACATTGCTTTAATTTTTCGACCTTCCTAAATAACTTTAATTGGAAGATGCTTTATATGATCCGAGATATCCGCATTTCGGCAATACCTAAAAAAACAATGAATGGGGATGCTGAAATGTGAATCGCTACTTGGTTCGACTTTTGCTCAAAAAGGGCAACGAGGATGTCCTGATGCTGTCATCATAATATAATCCTTTATGATGACCACATCATGCGCAGAACCAATCGTTTTATTTTTTTAAGCGATATTTTCCTCTTCTTCTTCTTTTCGATTTTTCTATTCAGGCCCTTTGACTAAGTGTTTTAATTTGTTGTATTAATTTCTTAATGAGATTAAATTTCATCAAAAAATCAAAGGCTTCGGAGTTTTAAAAAAGAAATGAAATTGAGAAAGAGCCTCAAGAAATCATATACTTTTAATCGCAATTCGACAATTTTTTGGGAAATGAATATGCAATGACCACTCAGCAGTGATACGACTTATTGAAAATTGTTTATTACGATCTCAAAGTTCCAAGATCGAGCAAGGAACGTGACTAATTGCACCTTGGGCTGAGAAGAATAAGAGATTTACAAGACCGTATTTGCTCAATAAGGCTATTAAACTTAAATAATTAACTAATGTGTTAATAATTAATCTCTTGCCCATAGATCGACGCTACTGAGCATTTTCTTTATTTTTAAATGACCAATATCGAAAAAAATAGGAACTTGAAACACCAAATTCCAAATGCTATAAAAGAAGGATTACACGTATTGAGGATTCTTTAGTTGCTGCAATGGAAGACTCGGAAAATTGCCACGAGGTCGAGGTCGAGTTCGAATGGAAAGAGCAAGAGCACAGTGAGAGCGAATGGGATAGAGAGGGAGGCGAAGTTAGGGTGTGAATGAAGCGAAATGGTCTCGGATGCCATGAAGGAGGAGTGGTGCAAAGGGTGGAAGTTGCAAAAGACGGAAGCTGAAGCCGCCGCAACTGCGTTGTTCTCCGGAAATTCTATCAGTGAGGAGAATAAGCTTGCAAGAATGAAGATGGGCTAGGCCTATTTACCTTTAACTTTGCTCTTTTGGTTATATGGGCTGAAAGTGGGTTTCTGAACAGACCCATTTAGACCCTTTTATTTTGAACTTTTCTTTTTAAAACACATTATGATCTACATGACAAATTTGAGCTAACCAAGTGGCACTCACTTTTTTTTTTGGTCAAAAAGTGGCACCCACTTTAATTGAGTTAAAACATGGGCTGGTGACCCATTTTGACTGTCCTATTTGTAGGGAAGTTGTAGTTCTTGTAATAAAGTATTGCGCTCAAAGAAAGCTATACAAAATCTTCACATGAGCTCTCTTGTCCTTGTCCTGGGCAGATAGTAAATTCATGCAGGAATAACGCCGGGTCTATCTATACCAATTAAAATGCTAGGCCAATCCTTTTACCAACCAAACCTACTTGTCATCCTTACATTATCTAGCTATTGAATGGTTTATTAACTCATGATTCATGATTTCGGTAGTAACACTTGCTTTCTTAGTCTAAATTAGTTTGACAGCAGAGGTAGGATATGAACAATTTGTTCCCTTTGCTATTAATTTAATGATCCTTCACAGTACGCACAATCACTACTCAGGTAAACCATTGCTCTACCAAAGGGGGTATACTAATGAACCGCAATGTTGAAACTTGCTTTCTTATGTAATATACTTCATTCTTGGCTGATGATGGATTATTAAAGTCGAGAGCAAACCATATTTGCTACAGAAAGTAAGGCTTCTTCTAATCGCAACCGATGTGGACATCATAAAGGTTGCATCACGAGATTATTATCTGTTTAAGAGTTAACCATGCTAGCTTTGGCTTTTTCCTGCACTGCCCCATTTACTTTTGTTTAGCATATGGGGCTTCCCATTAAATGATTGGACTGAGCAGGAATCTCTCGCTAATTGAGTAGGAAGATCACGGTAGTTTTATGACTCGATCATCCATCGGATATTTTGGTCAAATTTGGTTTAGCAACACCAATATCAAAAACTCCATTTCTGATGTGCAGGTTAACTTGGGGCTTCATTCGCACGCTTTGTTCAACATATCAGATTAGTTGGATTTTTATTACGGAATTGAGAGCTCCAAGTGGGCCATTTTTTGTAAGCAGAACTGGCGATGTAGGATGAACTGGAAGTCAAGTTACAGTGCCCAACTACGCGCAAACCTAGAACCCACAAAGGGTGTTGGTCGATTAAGACAGCAGGACGGTGGGGAGTTTGGCTGGGGCGGCACATCTGTTAAAAGATAATGCAGGTGTCCTAAGATGAGCTCGACGAGAATAGAAATCTCGTGTAGAATAAAAGGGTAAAAGCTCATTTGATTCTGATTTCCAGTACGAATACGAACCGTGAAAACGTGGCCTATCGATCCTTTAGATCTTCGGAATTTGAAGCTAGAGGTGTCGGAAAACTTACCACAGGGATAACTGGCTTGTGGCAGCCAAGCGTTCATAGCGACGTTGCTTTTTGATCCTTTGATGTTGGCTCTTCCTATCATTGTGAAGCAGAATTCACCAAGTGTTGGATTGTTCACCCACCAATAGGGAACGTGAGCTGGGTTTAGACCGTCGTGAGACAGGTTAGTTTTACCCTACTAATGATAGTGTCACAATAGTAATTCAACCTAGTATGAGAGGAACCGTTGATTTACACAATTGGTCATTGCGCTTGGTTTAAAAGCCAGTGGCGTGAAGCTACCGTGCGTTGGAATATGACTGAACGCCTCAAAGTCAGAATCTGGGCTAGAAGTGATGCATGCGCTTGTCGCTCGATTGCCGACCTGCAGTAGGGGACTTGTTCCCCCAAGGGCACGTGTCATTGGTGAAGCCATCACAGTGGATGAACCGTGCGGGCCGCCTTGAAGCACAATTACTATTGAGCGGCGAGTAGAATCTTTTACAGACGACTTAAATACGCGACGGGGTATTGTAAGTGGTAGAGTGGCCTTGCTGCCATGATCCACTGAGATTCAGCCGTTATCGCTTCGATTCGTCCCTCCCCCCAAATCCTAACTCCACAAACAAACCAATAAATTTCTCTTCCCCAAACTAACATCGAGGGTCGCTATTCATAACGTGACACTTGGGACTAAGTACAAGTTCCGAGCATATGCATCGATCATGCCCACCATGACTTGTGCCAAGGCACAATAGGAAATGGTTCGAGGAACTTGCTTCAGCCTAAGTGGACGTGGATCGTGTGCCTAGTGTGACGCCGGTCATGTTGTACCAAGGCACATGAGGAAATGCTCCAAGCAACTTGGATGGTTCGGACGGCAATGTGCCTTTGGAATGTGAATGGTGTGCCTGACCGTGTGCCCAGTGGATGTGGATCGTGTGCCTTGGTCCGTGTGGATCTTGTGCCTAATTAAGTAGCTAGCGTGCCTAGTGGATGTGGATCGTGTGCCTTGGTCCGTGTGGATCTTGTGCCTAATTAAGTAGCCAGTGTGCCTAGTGGATGTGGATCGTGTGCCTTGGTCCATATGGACATTGTGCCTAATTAAGTAGTCAGCGTGCCTAGTGGATGTGGATCGTGTGCCTTGATCCGTATGGACATTGTGCCTAATTAAGTAGTCAACATGCCTAGTGGATGTGGATCATGTGCCTTGGTCCGTATGGACATTGTGCGTACCTAGTGGATGTGGATCCTGTGCCTTGGTCACACACAGACAAAACGTGACTTGAGAGAATGCATCATAAGACACGAGGAAAATGCTCCGAGGAACTTGGTTGGTTCAACCGGCAATATGCTTATGGAATGTGAATAGTGCGCTTGGTCGTGTCCCGAGTGGATGTGGATCATGTGCCTTGGTCCGTGTGGACCGTGTGCCTAAGTAATCAGTTGTTTTAATAAAGCGAAACGAAAATTCTCTGAGTAACTTGGTTCGACCAACATGCCAACTCTTGACATGACTCAAGTGCAAAAAATTAAGTCGCGTTTTCATAAGCGACCCCCGTATCCGTTGTAAATGGAAATTTTCGTATTCCTTCGACTAATGATGGTGGTGTGGTAGCTCATGATATGCTAAGTTATATGTTCCGACCGTATGCTATGACTTGTGTGCACAAGAAGAAGTCTCGTACAATAAACAAGTGTCAACTCTTCACGTGGCCCAGTCGTGCGCTAAAATTGTGTCCCTGTGCCTCGCATCGTGCCCATATTCATGGTTCGTGGCCGTGCGTTGTGCCCGTGTGCATCGTGCCACGCCTTGCCTCGTGCCTGTGTGCATGGTTCGTGGCCGTGCCTCGTGCCCATGTGCATGGTTCGTGGCCGTGCCTCGTGCCTCTGTGCATGGTGCTCGTGCCTCGTTCGTGGCCGAGCGTATTGCCCGTTTGCATCGTTCGTGGCCGTGCCTCGTGTCGTGCATCATTCGTGGCCGAGCTTCGTGCCCATGCATCGTGTCCGTGTATCGTTCGTGGCCATGCATCGTGCTCGTGCATCGTGTCCGTGTATCGTTCATGGCCGTGCATCGTTCGTGGCCGTGCGTTTGCCCGTGCATCGTGCCTGTGCTTCGTTCATGGCTGTGCTCGTGCTCGTGCTCGTGCTCGTGCATCGTTCAAGGTCGAGGGTCGTGCCCGTGCATCGTTCATGGCCGAGCGTCGTGCTGTGCATCGTTCATGGCCAAGCGTCGTGACCGTGCATCGTTCAAGCCCGTGCATCGTGCCGTGCATCATTCATGGCCGAGCGTCGTGGCCATATGTCGTGCCCGTGCATCGTTCATGGCCATGCATCGTGCCTGTGCATCGTTCATGGGCGAGCATCATGCCCGTGCATCGTTCATGGCCGTGCATTGTGCCTGTGCATCGTGTCGTGCATCGTTCATGGCCGTGCTCGTGCCCGTGCATCGTGTCGTGCATCGTTCGTGCCCGTGCGTCGTGCCGGGCATCGTTCATGGCCGAGTGTCGTGACCGTGCATCGTTCATGGCCGTGCATCGTCCCCGTGCAACGTGCCGTGCATCGTTCATGGCTGAGCATCGTGGCCGTGCGTCGTGCCCGTGCATCGTTCATAGCCATGCATCGTGCCATGCATCGTTCATCGGCGAGCATTATGCCCGTGCATCGTTCATGGCCATGCATTGTGCCCGTGCATCGTGCCGTGCATCGTTCGTGACCGTGCTCGTGCCCATGCATCGTGTCGTGCATCATTCGTGCCCGTGCGTCGTGCCAGGCATCATTCATGGTTGAGCATCGTGATCGTGCATCGTGCCGTGCATCGTTCATGGCCGAGCGTCGTGCCCGTGCATCGTTCATGGTCGAGCGTCGTGGCCGTGCATCATGCCCGTGCATCATTCATGGCCGTGCATCGTGCCGTGTATCGCTCATGGCCAAGCATTGTGCCCGTGCTTCGTTCATGGCCGTGCTCGTGCTCGTGCATAGTTCATGGCCGTGCTTGTGCCCGTGCATCATGCCATGCATCGTTCATGGCCGAGGATCGCGCCCGTGCATCATGGCCATAGATCGTTCATGGCCGAGCAACGCGCCCGTGCATCGTGGCCACGGATCGTTCATGGCCGAGCAATACGCCCGTGCATCGTGCCCGCGGATCGTTCATGGCCGAGCAATGCACCCGTACATCTTGCCCGCGGATCGTTCATGGCCGAGGGTCGCACCCGTGCATTATGCCAGTGGATCGTTCGCGGCCGAGGGTCGCGCCCATGCATCGTGCTCGTGGATCGTTCATGGCCGAGCATCGCGCCCGTGCATCGTTCGTTCATGGATCGTTCATGGCCGTGCATCGTGCCATGCATCGTTCACGGCCGAGGGTCACACCCGTGCATCATTCACGACTGAGGGTCGCTCCCGCGCTTCGTGCCCGTGCATCGTTCACAGCCGAGGGTCGCGCCCGTGCATCGTGTCCGTGGATCGTTCATTGCCGAGCATCGCGCTCGTGCATCGTGCCTGTGGATCGTTCATGGCCGTGCATCATGTCCGTGCATCGTTCATGGCCGAACGTCACGCTCGTGCATCGTACCCGTGGATCATTCGTGGCCGAGCATCGTGCCCATGTATCATTCGTTCATGGCCAAGGGTCGCGCCCGTACACTAATTGGATCGTCCCTTCTACCGGCGATATGCTCCTGGCCTTAATTGGCCAGGTCGTGCCTCCGGTGCTGTTACTTTGAAGAAATTAGAGTGCTCAAAGCAAGCCTACGCTCTGTATATATTAGCCTGGGATAACATCTGAGATTCTGGTCCTATTGTGTTGGCCTTCGGGATCGGACTAATGATTAACACGGACAATCGGGGGTATTCGTATTTTATAGTCAGAAGTGAAATTCTTGGATTTATGAAAGATGAACAACTGCGAAAGCATACTTTTCATTTTCACCATTTCGCGGGCACTGTTCACGTGAGCAGGATGCTCTCTGGTGCGTTGCTCTTGCGGGTACTGTTCATCCGCCGGCGGTGAGGCTTTCTCTGGCTGTTTCCGGCGGAGGTTGAAGCTGGGATTTGGTGACAAGGTCACTTAGACTCCCCTCTCCCTTCCCTCCAAAGGAATTCCCTTAATTCACAGCATAGCGGACGGATTTCCAGATCTGGATTTGGTCTTCTGGTGCGTGTTCTTCACGGGTACTGTTCACCCGTCGGAGTGAGGCGGATTCCGGCTGATTCCGGTGGAAGATGGAGCTGGTTTTCGGTAGCTAGCTACCTTAGACTCCCTTCTCCCTCCCCTTCAAAGGATTTCGCTTATCTCCCAACACAGAGGGCCGAATACCAAATCTAGAAGTGTTCTGCTGGTGTGTTTCTCTTCGAGGATACGTTCCACCCGACTGACTGTAGCTGCTTCCGGCGAACTCTGATAGTGTTTGGGGGTGTTCTGGAGGCAAGAGTAGGTTATGTAACCCCTACACTTCCCCAAGGGACCCGTATTCCATCAGCATTGAGGTGCGTATTTCCTTCTGGTATGAACCCCTGTACTGGTCGTTGCTGTTGGTAGGCTGACTGAGTTAGAGTTGCTGATTTTGCTGGAACTGAATTGTCCTCCTGGTTAAGCTCTGCCGTTCAACTGACTGATAGGAGTTGTGGATGAGGCTGTGTGTCGGCTAGGATACTTGCTGTAGTGTACGCTGTTCTAGTCCCTAATGCTGGTGGTTGACTGGTAGGTATTTGTAGTAATGCCCAAATGGCTGAGACTATAGTCTCTTCCTTACCTGGTCCTTTCCCCGATATTGCAATTGACCCCCCTGTTGAGGGAGGCATTCAGACGGCAGTAGCTGATGGAGTGAACAGAAAACCTGGGATTGATAATGCTGCTTCCTCTAAGACAGCCCAGCCCAAGGGAAAATCGGTTGCTTTCACTAGAACAAGCCCCTCTCCGGGGTCCAGACCTATCCACAGAGGAAATGCTAGGCGTAGTCGCAGTAGAGGACGGTCTAAAAGTCGTTACATCTCTCCTAGACATGGCCACATTGCTAGTCCTCCTGCTGGTTCTGACCTTAGAACAAATGTAGCAGGCCATGGTTATAAGATAAAGCCGAGCTCAAGCACTCAACCTACTCCTGCTCAGGCGTCCAGATCCTGGGTTAATGTGGCTAAGGCCTTGACAAAAGGTTATAACCTGGCATATGTCCCTCCCTTGGTTGAGAATGGTGAGCTCATTGTCGACATAACACCTGAGGTTGCTGCTGCAGAGAGTCCGAGGTGGCTGGAATGCCTAGTTGGTCACTATATAGGGAAGAAAGTCCCTTTTAAGTTGACTGAAGAGGCCATTAAAAAGTCCTGGGGCGACCAAGTAGTCGATATTAAATTGCATGAGAATGGCTTTTTCTTCTTCCATGTTCCTAATGTTGAATTCCGAAAGAAGATCCTAGATATGGGACCGGTATCCATTTTTAGTTGCACTTTAGTTCTTCAGCAATGGCATCCGAAAATGACACTCAAGAAGGGCAAGATGGATTCTATTCCGGTTTGGGTCAAACTAAGGGACATCCCCTTCTCCCTATGGTCTCCGATGGGCATTGGGCGTATTGCGAGTGCAATTGGTAAACCACTTTATGTGGATGCACAAACTGAACAGCTGTCCAGAATATCCTATGCTCGAGTATGCATAGAGATTTCAGCCACAAGTCCTCGATTGGAGCTCGTCAAGTTCAGGTGGGATGGTGAAGTAAACTCGATAAGTGTTGAATATGAATGGAAACCGCTTGTATGCCCTTCATGCGGAGTTTTTGGCCACAAACCAGGAACTTTGGGATTTGGTTGTGCCCCTCAACAGACTGATACCCGTCCTGAGTCTGCCTCTCGGTCCCAAGCAGCAGACGAATGGACCTTGGTTAGGAGGAAGAAAGGCAATGCTTCTTCTGTTCTGGTCTCAGATTAGCGGCAACACACCCTAGCCCCTAACCTGAATTGTCACAAGGACGTAGAGGGCCCCCTGCCTCCTACTTCCAGGCCGACTGTACCCATGCCATCTGAAGTGGACTCGGTTGCTGATCCATACCTTGACAGAACTGATCTGTCTAAATCCATGAACCGTGAGACAGGTCCTAGTGTCTCTCATTCCCGGCGACCAGCAAACACTATGGCTCAGTAGATTCTGGATTCCTCCTCTGTTCTATGCCCAGCAGGTCCTGGTATGTCCAAAACTACACCCGGTCTTTCTCTAGTCACGAACTCAGGGGGGGAGGCTCCTTTGGTGCATGGTTTGCCTTCCACTCTTGATCAAGACCCGCCTAGGCCTGATCCGATGTTCCTGGAAGGACCAAATGAAGTGGTACCCCCTTTGGCTGCCACTGATACTCAAGGACGCCAACAACAGCAAATTGAGGACTGTGATACCAATTCTCATTCGTCCTCTGCAGTTTCTTATAGTTCACACGCCGAGGGAGAAAACAGTGACTTGGAAGAGCAATTGGGGGGAGAACTGCTCATATCCCCCCCAAATACACGTTCCCGAACCTTGGCTTCCCAAATTGTGGAAGATCCTTCCAAGGCTTCCTTGGGGCTGATCCCCAGCACAAGCTGCCTCGGTATGACCCCTGGGCCGTCCTCCTCAAAGAAGAAAGATAAGAAGAGGAGGGCTAGGAGATCTCGGAGATAATATCTCCCACTCTTGGTATGTTTTTTGGTATTTGGAACATTAGGGGACTAGTAGATCCCCTAAGACAAGCGGAAATTCGTACCTTTATCAGGGTCAACCGCCTTTCTTGTATCGGTATTATCGAAACAAAAGTTAAAGACTCTCTTTTTGCTGGGATTTCGCGAGGTCTTTGTGGTAACTGGTGCTGGCATGCTAACTATGATTCTTCACCCTTTGGTAGGATTTGGTTTGGTTGGAATCCTGATGAGTTGGAAACTAATCTCCTATGCTCTTCCACCCAAATGATCCATGTTCAGCTTAGGCTCCTGAATATGAATAAACTTTGCCTCTTTACAATTGTTTATGGCGAGCATTCTTTTGTCAAACGGCGTCCCTTATGGACTGACCTTGTCTCTTTCTCCTCCTGCGACTTACCTTGGGTCGTTGTCGGGGATTTTAATGCAATCAGAGACCCAACTGATAGAGTGGGAAGTACTACTCCTTGGATCCCGTCTTTTGACGAATTTGGGGAGTGTCTAAACCAGGCAGGGTTGGAAGATATTCGATATGTGGGGTTCAGATATACTTGGACCCATTCTTCTGGTGATAGTCAGAAACTCCGCAAGATTGATCGGGTTCTTGCAAATGACATATGGATGCAACAGTTCTCATACTCGGAAGCCAGTTTTCTACCTTCGGGGATTTCAGACCACTCTCCCATGGTGGTTAAAATTCTTTCGCCACTCACTTCCAAGAAACCTTTTAAGTTTTACAACTTCTGGGCTTCCCACCCCAAATTCTTGGAACTTGTGAAGCAAGCGTGGGATACACAGGTAGTCGGAACGTCAATGTATACTATTTGCTGTAAACTACGAGTGCTTAAGCAGAAATTGAAACAACTAAACAGGAGTTTCTTCTCTGAGATCTCTACAAGAACTGATCATCTTAGATCTGATCTCTATGCCGTTCAGGCGGCCCTTGAGCAACATCCTTTTGACTAGAGGCTTCGAGACAGAGAAGCAGAACTCACTCGAGCCTTTTCTACGATGAGAATGCAGGAGGAATCCTTCTACAGGCAGAAATCCCGGATCCAATGGCTCAAGGAAGGAGATTTAAACACGCAGTATTTTCATCATTTTGTTAACAAAAGGCGTGTAACAAATCGAATCCTCTCGATCTCAACTGAGGATGGGTTGTTAATTACTGAACCTCAGGCAGTAAAGGCCCATATTGTAAATCACTTCCAGGAGATACTTAACGGTGGATTTGCTTCCACTTGGCCCTCTGTTATCGAGATGGGTGCGTTCCTTGGTCGAGTCCTTGATGAGAACCAAAGGAATGTGCTGGCACTTCCGGTCTCAGACGAGGAAATCCGGTCCACACTCTTCTCGCTTGCTAAGGGCAAGCCCCTGGACCGGATGGTTATAATATTGATTTCTTTAAATCTAGCTGGGAGATCATTGGACCCTCCACCCTTGTAGCAGTATGAGACTTCTTTGAATCAGGACGCATGCTTAAAGAGATCAATAACACCATTCTAACTCTAGTCCCGAAATCCCCAAACGCTTCAACTATGTCAGAGTTTCGTCCTATTGCCTGTTGCAATACCTTATATAAGTGTATCGCCAAGATCTTGGCTAGGAGGATAGCGCGTGTACTTCCTACATTAGTTGGCCCTGCCCAAACGGCGTTTGTTAAAGGACGTAGGATCAGTGACAATATCTTGATAGCCCAAGAGCTATTTGCGGACTTCCACCACCAGCCATACCATCCTAAGTGTGCTATTAAAGTGGATTTCCAAAAAGCGTATGACACTGTCGATTGGGGCTTCTTAGAAAAGACTCTAATGGCCTTCAACTTTCCTGTTTCCTTTACCAAGCTGGTGATGGCTTGTGTTACGACAGCAAAATTTTTAGTGTCCATAAATGGGGAACTGCATGGCTACTTTGGGAGCTCTAGGGGCATTCGCCAAGGAGACCCCCTATCGCCTTACCTTTTTATTTTGGTTATGGAGATTTTCTCGGGCATTCTCCAGGCTAAAACTGATATGTCGGATTTCCATTGGTTCTGGCGATGCAAAAAGACCCAGCTATCGCACCTCTTTTTTGCGGATGATGTACTGCTGTTCTCAGAAGGTCACTTGAGGTCAGTTCAACTGATAAATGAATCTCTCCTCTTGTTCTCTGATTGGTCTGGTTTAAAACCGAATAAGGCGAAAAGCAATATCTTCATCTCGGGAGGAACTCAAGCGATGCAAGACCAGCTAATCCAATGCCTCGGATTTCAGCAGGGTACATTGCCTTTTCGTTATCTTGGTGTGCCTATTATCTCAACTAGGTTGCGCAAGATGGACTGTAAGGCCTTGATTGATTCTATCACGGCTCGTGCCCGTTCCTGGTCCCAACGATTTCTTTCCTTTGCTGGCCGCCTACAGCTTATTAAGTCGGTCTTGCATTCCATTCAAGTCTACTGGGCCACCACTTTCTCTCTACCCAAATCAGTATTGCATAGTATTGAGGCTGTTCTGCGACAATTCCTATGAAAAGGCCCTGACCTTGGAGTTGGTGGAGCTAAAGTAGCGTGAAAGGCTGTTTGCTTACCCAAAGAGGAAGGCGGTCTAGGTATCCGGAGACTTGAAGAATACAATAATGCTATGATTTTAAAGCACATTTGGCTCCTTTTTACTAACAAAGAATCGTTGTGGTGTAAATGGATACACTCTAATTTTTTAAAGAAGAATAATTTCTAGGTAGTATCCAAACCTACCTTTTGTTCATGGACATGGAAGAAAATCCTTGATATGCGCGTCTCTGGCCAAACTATGTTCCGATATAATATTGGAATTGGGCGGTCTACCTCTTTCTGGTTTGACTCCTGGCACCCTAGGGGGCCGCTTTACCGACTCTTTAGTGATGTCGAGATCTACCAATCGCGCATTCCTCGGGAAGCTACAGTTTGGTCCTTCTATGAAGGGTCCTAGCAACCTTCAACTACCCTAGACACCATTATGAGCTGGAACGACTCCACTCCGACTTTTATGGACAGTACGATGGACAGTTTTGTCTGGTCACCTCATCCATCTAATTCCTTCTCTGTTAATCGTGCTTGGAATCATATTCGAAGGAAATGACATCTAACCCCATGGCATTCCTTCATTTGGGATCGACATATAGCTCCCCGCCATGCCTTCCTTCTATGGCTAATTTCTCTTAACCGATTACCTACCCAGGTATTCTTGTTACAAAATCGCAGGATTGACGATGCCTTGTGTGTTTTTTGTGGTGCTACTCCAGACTCTATCAACCACCTTTTTTTTTAATGCACCTCCACCATAAGACTGGCTTCTCTTTGGGCGACAAAATGTAATCTACCCTGGCGAAACCGTCCATGGCAAGAACATATTATGTGGGTGAAGTAAGTATGCGGTGGATCCTCGTTTGCTCACTGTATCTCTAGATTCTCCCTTGGGGCTTTATGCCACATAATTTGGACCGAAAGGAACAATGCCATCTTCAGGAATAAGAGCGTCTTCATCCCTGGTATGCGCAAGCACCTCTTCAAAGTCGTCAAGGACAAGGCCATCTCTATGGGGAGAGTTGAGGACACCTTCAGGAACCGCATTCTACAGAGGAAGTGGGACATGCCTTCTTCTATTTTTGGATAGTGCTGCCCCCTGCTGTTTCCGGAGGCCTTTTCAGCGGTTTTCCGGAATCTTGGCGTAGATCATCCTGGCTGCGGCTGGTTTGTTTGTTTTGCTCCATCTTTTTTCCCCCCTTGCTCTTAGCCGCCCTTCGGCTTGTTGTATAGTTCCTGCTGGACCCACCTGACCCTGTATGGACATTACCATGTCCTAATATGGTCACGTGCTGGTTTGGGCTTAGGTTGTACTTGGTGATTTGAAAAGTTATACTTACTCTTACCTTACCAAAAAAAAAAAAAAACAACTGCGAAAGCATCATACTTTTCATTTCACCATCTTGCGGGTTACTGTTCACTCGGGCAGAATGCTCTCCCTACTTGTGCTCTCGCGGGTACTGTTCACCCGACTGTCTACCTCCGATTCCGGCTGACTCCGGCGGCCGTTGGAGTCGATTTTTGGAGGCAAGGCCCTCTGAACCCTCCTCTCTCACCCCTCCTACGGAATCCCCTTATATTCAAGTGTAGAGGGCGGACCAACAGATCTGGTTGGTCATCGTGCACCTCCTTCCGACTGGAAATCCGACCCTGCTAATTCTGGTTCTGCTGGTCGTTCCCTTGGAGGACGCTCACTCCCTTGAAGGTATACTCCTTGTAGTCCTCCTTCGCTTGTGGTGGGGCTGGATCTGGTAGTTTGGTGGACGAATTAACTCTGGCTGCTGCTGATGTACTGTTGTCTGTTCCCGAATTAGGTTGTGCTGCGGGAGTGTTTGACTGGTTGGTGGCTGGTAGAATTGGTGTACTAGACCCCTAACTCGACCATATGGAGTTGGATTCCAGGAACCCCCCGGCTGAACACTCCCCTGTTGTTGTGAATCCTCTGGTGACAGATGGAACTGTTGCAACTTCCTTGACAGCAAAGGCCAAAGACAAATCTATAGCCTTTAACCATAAGAACAATCCCTCCTCTGGCCCCAGGATTAGTCTGAAGGGTAATGCCAGTCGTAGCCGTAGTAGAGGCCGCTCTAAAAATAGAAGTAGCTCCAGTCGCGCACACTTTGCTGGACCTTCTGCTGGTGCTGATCACAGGACTAATTCTGAAGGCAATACCAATAGGAAGAACCAGGTTACTGGTACTCAAAATACTTCTGCTCCTGCAACCAGAACTTGGGCTAATGTTGCGAAGGTTATGACAAAAGGGTACAACCTTGCTTTTGTTCCGCCTATGGTAGAGAATGGTGAAGTCATTGTTGACATCACTCCTGAAATAGTGGCTGCTCAGAACCCTCGGTGGCTGGAATGCATAGTGGGACACTATATTGGGAAGAAAATCCCTTTCAAGATCACTGAGGAAGCTATTAAGAAATCCTGGGGTGACCATGTAACTGATATAAAACTACATGAGAATGGCTTTTACTTCTTCCGTGTTCCAGATTATGAGTATCGCAGGAAGATAATTGATATGGGGCCTATTTCCATTTTTAGTAGCACTATGATGCTACAACAATGGCACCTTAAAATGAAGCTCAAAAAAGGAAAGCTAGACTCTCTCCCGATCTGGGTAAGGTTAAGGGATATCCCTTTCTCCCTCTGGTCCCCGGCGGGTATTGGCCGCATAGCTAGTGCCATCAGGAAACCACTTTATGTGGATGTTCAAACCGAACAGATGACTAGGATTTCGTATGCACGTGTCTGCATTGAGATGAAAGCAACAGATCCTATAGTCGAAACAGTCAAGTTCCGATGGGATGGGATGGTGAACCTGATCAGTACTGAATATGAATGGAAGCCCTTGGTGTGCGCTGTATGTGGCATTTTTTGTCACAAGGTGGGTTCCAGTGGATATGAATGTGCTGCTGCACATCCTGAACACCGGGAGGACACTTCTATGCAACCTCCAGGAGCCGATGGTTGGACATAGGTCAGCCGCAAAAAAGGCATTTCAGTATCTGTTAAGCCTTCTAACCAGGCCCTATCTATACCAGATCTTCAACTGGTCTCAAACCTGGAGGAAGTTGAACCCCAGCCTCCTGCGTTGAACTCTGTTGCTGATCCTGTCCTGATGGGTTCTTATATATCTCAGCACAATCTAACAACCACTGATCCAAGCCCCTCCCCTGCACCGTGTCCTATAGGCTCACTAGAACAGCAGGAAGAGGACTCCTCTCTCAACTCCCACTCTTTGACAGAGGACTCCTCTGACTCTCGCCCAGTAGGGGATAATTCTAATGCTCCAGACGAATTGGGGGAGCTAGATCCTGCTGGTGTCTCCCCCCCCAACACCCGGTCTAGAACCATGGCATCTAGCGCCACAGGAGAGGTTACCAAACCTTCCCCTGGATCAACGCCTATCTCAACTCATCCTTCCAAGACACCTGGTCCCTCCTCCTCAAAGAAATCAAAGAGGAGGAGACCTAGGATTTCTCAGAGGTAATTCTACCCACCTTTTGTGATGTTTTTTGGTATATGGAACATAAGAGGACTAGTAGATCCCCTTAGACAAGCAGAAATTCGTTCCTTCATCAGGACGCATCGCCTCTCTTGCATTGGCATAGTCGAAACAAAAGTCAAAGTTTCCCATTTTGCTGAGATTTCTGGAAGCTTATATGATAACTGGAGGTGGATATCCAACTACGATTTCTCCCCCTTGGAAGAATTTGGTTCGGATGGGACCCAAGTGAGATCGAGATGAGTCTCATTTCCTCTTCTGGCCAAATGATTCATACCCAAATTAAACTACTGAATTTGCATAAATCTTGCCTTCTCACTATTGTTTATGGCGAACATACCTTTGTGCTCCGGCGCGCACTATGGGCTGATCTTATTCGGCTCTCTTCGAGTGACTTGCCATGGATTGTGGTTGGTGATTTTAATGCCATTAGGGCCCCGCAGGATAGAGTGGGTAGCACAACCCCTTGGATACTGGTTTTTGAAGAACTTGGGGATTGCCTCAACCAGGCGGGACTGGAAGACCTCCGGTATGTGGGCTATAGATTCACATGGTCGCATTCCTCCGGTGACAACAGGAAACTCCGTAAGATTGATCGGGTCCTCATCAACAACCTTTGGAACCAGTTCTTCTCCTACTTGGAAGCCTCCTTCCTTGCACCAGGTATTTCGGATTACTCCCCTATGGTGATTAAAATCCTTTCACCTGGCAGCTCAAAGAAACCTTTCAAGTTTTTTAACTTTTGGACTACTCACCCGAATTTCTTGGAATTAGTAGCCCAAGCCTGGGATACTCGTGTGGTGGGTATCCCTATGTTTCAGATCTGTTGCAAAGTAAGATTGCTTAAAGAGAAACTGAAACACCTGAACAGGAGTTCCTTCTCAGCTATTTCCGAAAGAACTGAACAAGCCAGAGCTGACCTTTATTCAGTTCAGGAAGCTTTGGAACTCCATCCCTTCGACCAGAGACTGCTCGAAAATGAAGTTGAACTCTTAAGAACTTTTTCTACTCTCAGACTCCAAGAAGAATCCTTCTTCAGGCAGAAATCCAGAATTAGATGGCTTAAAGAAGGGGACCAGAATACAAAATTCTTTCATCATTTTGTCAACAAACGGCGCTTACAAAATCGCATTCTCTCAGTTGCCACAGAGGATGGTGTTCTCTTAACTGAACCACAAGCGGTCAGGAACCACATTGTTTGCCACTTCCAGACGCTACTCAATGGCAATTCTACTTCAGTCCAGCCATCTATACAGGAGATAGGTGATTTCATTGGCCGGGATCTAGATGATAATCAAAGATATTACCTTGAGCAACCGGTGTCTGATGAAGAAATTAAATCTACTCTCTTCTCGCTGGCTAAAGGCAAAGCCCCTGGGCCGGATGGGTACAATGTGGATTTCTTTAAAACTTCTTGGGAGATCATTGGGCCCTCCATTCTTATGGCGGTAAGAAACTTCTTTGAGTCTGGATGTATGCTCAAGCAGTTAAATAATACCATCCTCACCCTAGTGCCGAAGTCCCCCAATGCCTCGGCCATGACTGACTTCCGTCCAATTGCATGTTGCAATACCCTCTATAAATGCATTTCTAAAATTTTGGCTAGGCGTATCGCGCATGTTCTTCCCTCTCTGATTAGCCCTTCTCAAACGGCTTTTGTCCGAGGGCGCAGAATTAGTGACAACATCATGATAGCACAAGAGTTGTTTGTGGACTTTCACCACGAGGCTTACCTCCCAAAGTGTGCCATCAAAGTGGATTTCCAGAAGGCTTTCAACATAGTAGACTGGAAGTTCATTGAAAAGACACTTTTAGCCTTTAAGTTCCCGGTCTCCTTTATCAGGTTGATTATGGCTTGCGTGTCTTCAGCCAAATTCTCGGTTTCAATCAACGGAGAACTACATGGGTTCTTTGCTAGTAGCCGAGGAATTCGACAAGGAGATCCGCTATCGCCATATCTTTTCATACTAGTTATGGAAGTCCTTTTGGGCATTATCAAGACTAAGACTGAGTCCCCGGAATTCCGCTGGTTTTGGCGTTGCAAAAGAACCCGATTATCTCATTTATTCTTTGCGGATGATGTGCTACTCTTTTCTGAAGCTCACTTGAAGTCGATAGAGATAATCAAGGAATCTCTACAACTATTCTCCAACTGGTCTGGTCTTAGACCTAATAGCAGGAAAAGTAATATATTCCTCTCTGGAGGGACCCCGGCATTGCATAGACAGTTACTACAATGCCTTGACTTTCAACAAGGTACTCTCCCCTTTCGTTTTCTCGGTGTGCCTATCATCTCCACTAGAATGCGCAAAGAAGACTGTAAGATATTAGTTGATGCTATTACTGCACGGGCCCGCTCATGGACCCAACGTTTCCTGTCCTTTGCTGGGAGATTGCAACTCATCAAATCTGTGCTATACTCTATCCAAGTGTACTGGGCCACCATCTTCTCTCTACCGAGATCTGTTCTGAATAGAGTTGAGGCTATCTTGCGACAATTTCTATGGAAAGGACCTGACCTAGGCATAGGAGGAGCCAAGGTAGAGTGGAATACTGTTTGCTTACCCAAAGAAGAAGGCGACCTTGGGATCAGACGAATTGCTGATTATAATAGAGCCTTAACTCTAAAGCACATATGGCTTCTCTTTACGGATAAGGAATCCTTGTGGTACAAATGGATCCATTCAACCTTCTTAAAATCCAACTTTTGGGTTGTTTCCAAACCAACCTATTGTTCTTGGACCTGGAAGAAGATCCTGGATTTGCGTGCTTCTACCCACTCTCTTTTTCGGTGGAAGATCGGCAATGGACTCTCGGTTTCTTTTTGGTTTGATTGGTGGCATAACAAAGGCCCCCCATACCTTATTTTCAGTAATATCGACATATACCAATCGCGGATCCCCATGGACACCACAGTTCGAAAGTTTTATGATTGTTCATGGCAATCCTCAAACACACTTGACTCAGTCCTCAGTTGGGCGGACCCACCACCTAACTTTGAGGATAACACTCCGGACAAGCTGATTTGGACTCCACAACCTTCTCATCCCTTCTCGGTGGCAACTGCGTGGAATCACATCAGAAGAAAAGGGCATACAACCCCATGGCACACATTCATCTGGGAACGTCATATTGCTCCCCAGCATGCTTTTCTCTTATGGCTCGTAACTCTTAACCGTCTGCCATCCCAGATGTTCCTTTTACAAAATCACAGGATTAACACTGCTTTATGTGCCTACTGTGGCTCTAGACCAGACTCAGCTAACCACCTCTTTTTTGAGTGCTCTTCTACTAGCAGGTTGGCTTCCTTCTAGGCTACCAAATGCAGCCTCCCATGGCGCAACCGACCTTGGCAAGAGCATGTTTTATGGACTATGAAAGTCTGTGGCGGACATTCCTTTGCACACTGCCTATCTCGGTTTTCCTTTGGTGCTCTAGTTCACATTATCTGGACGGAAAGGAATAATGCCATCTTCAGGAACAAGACTGTTTACATCCCTGGCATGCGCAAACATCTTATTAAGGTTGTGAAGGATAAGGCCATTTCCATGGGGAGAGTGCAAGAAACTCCCAAGAACCGCAAATTTCAACTGAAGTGGGGACTTCCTCCTTCCATCTTTGATGAAATCCGGATGCCCTCCTAATCCGGTCTCCTTGTTCCTTTGTTTTTAGTTAGGTTTTTTTGGCTTATTGTATAGTTCCTGCCGTTCCTTTCTTGACCATGTTGGGACATCTCTATGTCCTTATGGGGTCAGGTGATGGTATTGGCTCAGGTTGTATTTGGTGTGTTGGAAAGTAATACAAATTTTACCTTACCAAAAAAAAAACAACTGCGAAAGCATATATATCTTCTCATTTTTCACCATCTCGGGTTACTGTTCACGCGAGCAGAATGCTCTCCCTTCTGGTGCTCTCGCGGATACTGTTCACCCGCCAGACTTCCTCCGATTCCGGCTGACTCCGGTGGCCGTTGGAGCTGATTCTTGGAGGCAAGGCCCTCTGAACCCTCCTCTCTCTCCCCTTCAACGGAATCCCCTTTTTATTTAGTGTTGAGGGCGGACCAACAGTTCTGGTTGGGCTTCGTACGCCTCCTTCTGACTGGTGCGTTCGCGGGTACTGTTCACCCGCCCGACTTCCTCCGATTCCGGCTGACTCTGGCGGCTGTTGGAGCTGATTCTTGGAGGCTAGGCCCCCTGAACCCTCCTCTCCCTCCCCTTCGACGAAATCCCCTGTTCATTTAGTGTTGAGGGAGGACCAACAGATCTGGCTGGTCTTCGTGCCCTTCCTTCCGTATGGAACCCAACCTTACTGAATCCTGTTCTGCTGGCTGTTCCCTTGAAGGACGCTCACTCCCCTGAAGGTATCCTCCTTGCAATATCCTTTCTCTTGTGCTGGGGCTGGATTTGGTAGTCTGGTGGACATATTAATTCTGGTTGCTGCTGATGTACTTGTGCCCTTCCCCGTCTTGGATTGTGCTGCGGGAGTTGGTTGACTGGTTGGTGGCTGGTAGAATTGAATTACTAGACTTTTATTGTCCCCATGGAGTTGGATTCTAGGAACCCCCCGCCTGGAAACTCCCCTGTTGCTGATCCTCTGGCCATTGATGGAAATGTTGTAGCTTCTATGATAGCAAAGGCCAAAGACAAATCTATAGCCTTTTCTCACAAGAACAACACGTCCTCTGGCCCCAGGATCAAGCTGAAAGGTAATGCTAGTCGTAGCCGTAGTAGGGGCCGTTCAAAATATAGAAGTAGCTCCCATAGGCAAGCTCACATTGCTGGTCCTTCTAATGGTGCGGAACTCAGGACTATTTCTGATGGCATTACCAACTTGAGGAACCAACATCCTGGTAGTCAAAATACCTCTGCTCCTGCAACTAAATCCTGGGCTAATGTTGTGAAGGTGTTGACAAAAGGATACAACCTTGCTTTTGTTCCACCCTTGGTGGAGAATGGTGAAGCCATAGTAGACATCACGCCGGAGATAGTGGCTGATCAGAACCCTCGATGGCTGGAATGCATAGTTGGTCACTATATTGGGAAGAAAATCCCTTTCAAGCTCACTGAGGAAGCTATAAAGAAATCCTGGGGTGATCGAGTGGCTGACATAAAATTACATGAGAATGGCTTTTACTTCTTCCATGTCTCGAATGATGAATTTCGCAAGAAGATTATTGATATGGGGCCCATCTCCATCTTTAGTAGCACAATGATGCTACAACAATGGCATCCCAAAATGAAGCTCAAAAAAGGGAAGCTAGACTCCCTTCCGATCTTGGTTAGATTAAGGGATATCCCTTTCTCCCTTTGGTCCCCGGCGGGTATTGGCCGTATTGCGAGTGCCATTGGGAAACCACTCTATGTGGATGTCCAAACTGAACAGATGACTAGGATCTCATATGCTCGTGTTTGTATAGAGATGAAAGCTAAAGATCCTAGAGTGGAAATTGTCAAGTTCCGATGGGATGGGGAGGTGAACCTGATCAGTACTGAATTTGAATGGAAACCCCTGGCCTACTCGGCATGTGGCATTTTTGGCCACAAGTTAGGATCTAATGGATATGAATGTGCTACTACACATCCTGTACACCGGGAGGACACCACTCTGCAACCTCCAGGAGCTGATGGATAGACACAGGTCAGCCGCAAAAGAGGCAATGCTGCATCTGTTAAGCCCCAAATCCAGCCTCTATCTATTCCAGAACTTCAACTGGATTCAAACCTTGAGGAAGTCGTCCACCGACCTCCTGTGTCGAACCCTGTTACTGATCCTGTCCTGATGGGTTCTGAACTATCTCAGCCTGTTGATACAAACACTAGACCAAGCCCCTCCCCTGCTCTGTGTCCTACAGGTTCGCTGGATCAGCAGGATATAGACTCCTCCCTCAACTCCCAATCGCTGACAGAGAGCTCCTCTGACTCTCGGTTACTAGTGGACAAATCTAGTGTTCCAGACGATTTGGTGGAGGTAGAACCTGCTGGTGTCTCCCCCCCAACACCCGGTCTCGAACCATGGCATCCAGCGCCACAGAAGAGGTTAAAAAACCTTCCCCTGGTTCAACGCCCATCTCTTCTCATCCTGCTAAGGTACCTGGTCCCTCCTCCTCGAGGAAAAAATCCAAGAGGAGGAAGCCAAGGTTTTCTCAGAGGTAATACTACCTGCCTTTTGTGATGTTTTTTGGTATATGGAATATAAGAGGACTAGTTGATCCCCTTAGACAAGCAGAAATCCGTTCCTTCATCAGGACTAATCGCCTTTCTTGCATTGGCATTGTTGAAACTAAAGTCAAAGTCTCCCATTTTGCTGATATCTCTGGGAGCCTATATGAAAATTGGCGGTGGACTTCCAACTATGATTTCTCCCCCTAGGAAGAATATGGCTTGGATGGGACCCAAATGAGATCGAGATGAGCCTTATCTCCTCCACGAGCCAAATGATACATTCACAGTTAAAACTTCTGAATATGCATAAATCTTGCCTTCTCACTATTGTTTATGGCGAACATACCTTTATGCTCCGGCGTACACTATGGGCTGATCTCGTTCGGCTCTCTTCTTGTGACTTGCCATGGATTGTGGCCGGTGATTTCAATGCCATCCGA
Source organism: Syzygium malaccense (assembly GCA_031216405.1). Taxonomy (NCBI): domain Eukaryota; kingdom Viridiplantae; phylum Streptophyta; class Magnoliopsida; order Myrtales; family Myrtaceae; genus Syzygium; species Syzygium malaccense. The sequence continues at coordinate 15,560,636 of CM062254.1, forward strand.
GACCCACAGGATAGAGTGGGTAGCTCGACCCCATGGATACCGGTTTTTGAAGAACTTAGGGATTGCCTCAACCAAGCGGGACTGGAAGACCTCCGGTATGTGGGCCATAGATTCACATGGTCTCATTCCTCGGGAGACAATCGAAAACTCCGTAAGATTGATCGGGTTCTCATTAACAACTTATGGAACCAGTACTTCTCCTACTCGGAAGCTTCCTTCCTTGCACCAGGTATCTCTTATCACTCCCCCATGGTGATCAAAATCCTTTCGCCCTACAGCTCTAAGAAACCCTTCAAGTTTTTCAACTTCTGGACTTCTCATCCTAATTTCCTGGAACTAGTAGCCCAAGCTTGGGAAACTAGAGTTACGGGCCACCCTATGTTCCAGATCTGTTGCAAACTTAGATTGCTTAAAGAGAAACTGAAACACCTGAATAGGAGTTCCTTCTCAGCTATTTCCACTAGAACGGAACAAGCCAGAGCTGACCTTTATGCAGTTCAGGAAGCTTTGGAACTTCATCCCTTTGATCAGAGACTGCTCGAAAATGAAATGGAGCTCTCAAGATCATTCTCTACTCTGAGACTCCAAGAAGAATCCTTCTTCAGACAGAAATCCAGGATTAGATGGCTTAAGGAAGGGGATCAGAATACAAAATTCTTCCACCATTTTGTCAACAAACAGCGTTCACAGAATCGCATTCTCTCAGTGTCCACAGAGGATGGAGTTCTTTTAACTGAACCACAAGCGGTCAGGAACCACATCGTTTGCCACTTCCAGACGCTACTCAATGGCAATTCTACTTCAGTTCAGCCATCTATAAATGAGATAGGTGATCTCATTGGCCGGGTCCTAGATGATAATCAAAGGTATTTCCTTGAGCAACCGGTGTCCGATGATGAAATCAAGACTACTCTATTTTCGCTGGCTAGAGGCAAAGCCCCTAGGCCGGATGGGTATAATGTGGATTTCTTCAAAGCTTCTTGGGGGATCATTGGGCCCTCCATACTTATGGCGGTAAGAGACTTCTTTGAGTCTGGACGTATGCTTAAGCAGTTAAATAATACCATCTTCACCCTCGTGCCGAAGTCCCCCAATGCCTTGGCCATGACTGACTTCCGCCCTATTGCATGTTGCAATACACTTTATAAATGTATTTCGAAAATTTTGGCCAGGCGCATTGCACATGTTCTACCTTCTCTGATTAGCCCTTTTCAAACGGCTTTTGTTCGAGGACGCAGAATTAGTGACAACATCATGCTTGCACAAGAGTTGTTTGTGGACTTCCACCACGAGGCCTATCTCCCCAAATGTGCCATCAAAGTGGATTTCCAGAAGGCTTTTGACATAGTAGACTGGAAGTTTATTGAGAAGACACTTTTGGCCTTCAAATTTCCGGCCTCCTTCATCACTATGATTATGGCTTGCGTGTCTTCAGCCAAATTCTCGGTATCAATTAACGGAGAACTACATGGGTTCTTTGCTAGTAGCCGTGGAATACGACAAGGTGACCTGTTATCGCCATATCTTTTCATACTAGTTATGGAAGTACTCTCTGGCATCCTAAAGTCAAAGATTATGTCCCCGGAATTCCACTGGTTTTGGCGTTGCAAAAAAACCCGATTATCTCATCTATTCTTTACCGATGATGTGCTGCTCTTTTCTGAAGCTCACTTGAACTCGATAGAGATAATCAAGGAATCTCTACAGCTCTTTTCCAACTGGTCTGGCTTGAGACCTAATAGCAGGAAAAGCAATATATTCCTCTCTGGAGGGACTCAGGAGCTACATAGACAGCTACTTCAATGCCTTGGCTTTTAACAAGGTACTCTCCCCTTTCGCTATCTAGGTGTGCCTATCATCTCGACTAGAATGCGCAAAGAGGACTGCAAGATATTAGTTGATGCTATAACGGCTCGGGCCCGTTCCTGGACCCAACGTTTCCTGTCCTTTGCTGGGAGATTGCAACTCATCAAATCGGTCCTATACTCTATCCAAGTGTACTGGGCCACCATCTTCTCTCTGCCGAAATATGTTCTGAACAGAATTGAAGCTATCTTGCGACAATTTCTATGGAAAGGTCCTGACCTTGGCACGGGAGGAGCTAAGGTAGAGTGGAATATTGTATGCTTACCCAAAGAAGAAGGCGGCCTTGGGATCAGGCGAATCGCAGATTATAATAGAGCTTTGACTTTTAAGCACATATGGATCCTCTTTACCGATAAGGAATCCTTGTGGTGCAAATAGATCCATTCAACCTTCTTAAAACTAAACTTTTGGGTTATTTCCAAACCAACTTTCTGTTCTTGGACTTGGAAGAAGATTCTGGACTTGTGTGCTGCTGCCCACTCTCTTTTTCGCTGGAAGATTGGTAATGGACACTCGGTTTCTCTCTGGTTTGATTGGTGGCACACCAAAGGCCCTCTTTTCCTTATTTTCAATAATGTTGACATATACCAGTTGCGGATCCCCAGGGATACCATAGTTCGAGAGTTTTATGATTGTAGTTGGCAACCCTCAAACACACTCAACACAATCCTCAGTTGGTCGGACCCACCACCTAACTTTGAGGATAATACTTCAGATAAACTGATTTGGACTCCACAACCTTCTGATTCCTTCTCGGTGGCGACTGCATGGAATCACATCAGAAGGAAAGGGCACACTGCCCCTTGGCACTCATTCATTTGGGAACGCCACATTGCTCCCCGGCACGCTTTTCTCTTATGGCTTGTAACCCTTAACCGTTTGCCTTCCCAGACCATCCTCCTACAAAACCACAAAATAGACACTGCATTATATGCCTTCTGCGGCTCCAGACCGGATTAAGCTAATCACCTCTTTTTTGAGTGTTCTTCTACTTGCAGGCTGGCTTCCTTCTGGGCTACTAAATGCAGCCTCCCATGGCGCAACCGACCTTGGCAAGAACACATTCTGTGGACTATGAAAGTCTGCGGCGGACCCTCCTTTGCACACTGCCTTTCTCGTTTTTCCTTTGGTACTCTAGTTCATATAATATGGACTAAAAGGAACAACGCCATCTTCAGGAATAAAAGCATCTACATCCCTGGTATGCGTAAACATCTTCTCAAGGTTGTGAAGGATAAAGCTATTTCCATGGAGGGAGTACAAGATACTCCTAGGAACCGCAAATTTCAAATGAAATGGGGACTTCCACCCTCCATCTTCGATGTTAACCGAATGTCCTCTTAATTCGGTCTCTCTGTTCTTTTATCTTTAGTTAGCCTATCTGGCTTGTTGTATAGCTCCTGCCGTTCCTTTCTTGACCATGTTTGGACATCTCTATGTCCTTATGGGGTCAGGAGTGGGTATTGGCTTAGGTTGTATATGGTGTGTTAGAAAGTAATACAAATTTTTACCTTACCAAAAAAAAAAATAACTGCGAAAGCATACTTTTCATTTTCACCATCTCGTGGTACTGTTCACGCGAGCAGAAATGCTCTCTCCTGGAAATCTCGCGGGTACTGTTCACCCGCCTGTATTTTGCTGATTCCGGTGGAATTTGAAGCTGATTTTTGGAGGCAAGGTCCTCTGTAACCTCCTCTTCCTCCCCTCCAAAGTGCTCCTCTTAACTCCTCCTGTAGAAGCCGGGCCATCAGATCTGAATCTTCAACCCCGCGTGCTTATTCTGAGAAGGCTGGCCACGCTAAGTGCTATACTGGGCTGGCCTCTTACAGGTCGATTTTCCTTTCTGTAGGTACTCTCCCACTGATTCTTCTGGGGTGGGGTTGGTTTGATTGCATTTATGCTGGTAGTTGGAGACCTACTGTTGTTATGCTCTTTTCTGGGTTGCTGCTGGGTCGATTGACTGGTTGGTGAATTCGGTGGGTTGCTTACTTAATATTGACCTTATGGAAGAGAATATAAGGATCCCTTCTCCCTCCCCTGCTGCTGGGTCTCATCTGGTGGTAGACGGGCAAGCTGGAACCTCTAAGGCAGCTAAACACAGAGGCAAAGCGATTTCCCAGACTCTGGAAGGTGAACTTCCTTCTGGCCATAGAGATGTCCCGAAAGACAAATATAACCGTAGCCTCAGTAGGGGCCGACCAAGAAGCAGGGGCCGATCTAATAGGCATACCCAAAATGTAGGTCTTCCTCCTCGCTCTGGTTCTAGGCCTAATGCAGAAGGAAAAACTAATATGGCAGGACAGAACTCTTCTCGTCCTTTAGGCCATCCCAACCCTGCCCTTGTACCTAGAACTTGGGCAAATGTGGCGAAAGCTTTAACCAAAGGTTACAACCTTGCATATGTTCCGCCACTCATGGAGGATGGTGAAGCCATTGTGGACATTACACCGGAAGTAGTTGCTGATATTAATCCATTATGGATGGAATGTATTGTTGGTCACTGTATTGGGAAGAAAATCCCCTTCAAGTTAACTGAAGAAGCCATTAAGAAATCCTGGGGAGACCAAGTAATTGATATTAAACTACATGAAAATGGATTTTTCTTCTTCAGGGTGTCGAATGATGAGTTCCGCAGGAAGATTGTGGACATGGGACCAATCTCCATTTTTAGTTGCACTATGATAGCTTCAATAATGGCACCCAAAGTTGAAGCTGCAGAAAGGTACTCTTGATACTATCCCGGTATGGGTCAGACTTAGAGACATACCTTTCTCTCTATGGTCTCCCGCTGGTATTGGACAAATAGCTAGCGCCATTGGGAAACCACTATATGTAGATGTGCAAACGGAACAGATTTCTAGGATTTCCTTTGCCCGTGTCTGTGTGGAAATCACAGCCACTAAACCCCGTGTAGAAGCAGTGAAGTTTCGATGGGATAGTGAAGTGAATTTGATCAATATTGAATATGAATGGAAGCCCCTGGTGTGTTCCTCTTGTGGTATTTTTGGCCATAAACTGGGTTTCAACGGTTTTAAATGTGCCTCTGCTCATCCAGAACCTAGAGCTGAGACTAATGTTCAAACTCAACGAACATATGGTTGGACTCAAGTCGCTCGTGGGAAAGGTAAAACCACTTCTAACAATCTACCCCATCCTGGTGCAGAACCATTACTGGCATCGAACCTGGAGAAGGAAGAATCCCTGCATCCTGTTTTGTATTCCTCTATGGAACTCGGCCGGGAAGGTACTGATCTGAACCATCCTAAGGACCTTGAGGCAGGACCGAGCATGTCACTAGCACCGTATACAGCGGGGATAAGTGTACAGCAGGATGAGGATTCCTCTCTGAACTCTCAGTCTTCCACAGCAGAATCTGCTGACTCCCCGGAAATTCTGGAAAAGACTAGCGCAGCTGAAGATCGGGTGGAGGAGGAACCAGCTTATATATCCCCCCCAACACTCGCTCAAGAACAATGGCGTCTAGTGCCACTGATGAGACTACCAAGGCCTCTCCCAGTTCTGCACCTAGCTCGATGTGCCCTGACAAGGCACAAGGCCCGTCCTCCTTGAAAAAGAAGGCAAAGAGGAGGCGGCCAAAGAAATCTCAGAGGTAACATCCTTCGTCTCTATATATGTTTTTTGGTATATGGAATTCCAGGGGCCTAGTTGAACCCCTTAGACAAGCTGAAATCCGGGCCTTTATTAGGATGAACCGGCTCTCCTGTATTGGTCTTATTGAAACTAAAGCCAAAGCCTCCCTTTTTGCTGGTATATCTAGAGGCCTAAATGCTAATTGGAATTGGATTTCCAACTATGAATTTTCCCCTTTTGGTAGAATTTGGTTCGGATGGGACCCGAATGAGATAGAGATGAGTCTTATCTTCTCTTCTTCCCAAATGATACATACTCAGTTAAGGCTGTTGAATATGCAAAAATCTTGTCTCCTCACAATTGTCAATGGTGAACATACATTTGTGAATCGGCGTCCTCTTTGGGCTGACCTTATCCGGCTTTCCTCGTGTGAGCTACCTTGGACCGTTGTTGGAGACTTTAATGCTATCAGAAACCCAGATGATAGAGTGGGAAGCACAACTCCATGGATTCCGGCTTTTGAAGAACTTGGGGAATGCCTAAATCATGCTGGTCTTGAGGACCTTCGTTATCTGGGATGTAGATACACTTGGTCCCACTCTTCAGGCGACAATAGGAAACTTCGCAAGATTGACCAGGTTCTCATAAATGATCTGTGGAATCAGCACTTCTCCTTCTCTGAAGCCACTTTTCTTGCGCCAGGTATCTCTGATCACTCTCCTATGGTGATTAAAATCTTACCACCACATAGTTCCAAGAAGCCTTTTAAGTTTTTCAACTTCTGGACTTCGCATCCTAAATTTCTGGACTTAGTTACTCAATCTTGGGATACTCAGATAGTGGACACGCCCATATTCAGGATCTGTTGCAAACTTAGGCTACTTAAAGCCAAGCTGAAATGCTTGAACAGAAGCTCTTTCTCCGACATTTCCACTAGGACTGATAAGGCCAGATCAGACCTATATGATGTCCAGACAGCCTTGGAACTCCTTCCTTATGATCAGAACCTGATCCAAAGAGAACTAGAACAGTCACGTTCCTTCTCTGCTTTGAGAATTCAAGAGAAATCCTTCTTCAGACAGAAATCCAGAATACGATGGCTTAAGGAGGGAGACATGAACACTAAATACTTCCACCATTTTGTTAACAAAAGGCGGCTCCTCAATCGTATCCTCATGGTCTCTACAGATGATGGTGTATTACTAACTGACCCTCCTACGGTCAGCAACCACATTGTTGCTCACTTCCAGGAGCTTCTCAACGGAAGTCCTCCTTCTATTCAGGCCTCTCTTCCGGAGATCAGCATCTTTGTCGGCCGGGCCCTAGATGAGAATCAGCGGAACTTCCTAGCACAACCAGTTCTGGATGAGGAAATACAGTCTACATTATTTTCGTTGGCTAAAGGCAAAGCGCCGGGGCCGGATGGATATAACATAGATTTCTTCAAGTCCTCTTGGGAGATCATTGGACCCTTCACCCTCATGGCGGTAAGAGATTTCTTTGACTCTGGATGTATGCTCAAGGAGTTAAATTCCACCATTTTGACCCTAGTACCGAAGTCCCCTAATGCTTTGGCTATGAGTGACTTTCGTCTGATAGCATGTTGTAACACCCTCTACAAATGTATTTCTAAAATTCTGGCTAGACGCATTGCACATGTCCTTCCATCTCTAATTGGCCCTTCTCAAACGGCTTTTGTCAAAGGGCGCAGAATTAGTGACAACATTATGATTGCTCAAGAGCTATTCTCGGATTTTCACCATGAGGCCTACCTTCCTAAATGCGCCATCAAAGTGGATTTTCAGAAAGCTTTTGATACAGTAGACTGGAACTTCATTGAAAAGGCTTTAAAGGCCTTCAACTTTCCAGATTTCTTCATCAAACTGGTTATGGCTTGCGTCTCTACGGCTAAATTCTCGGTGTCAATTAATGGGGATCTTCATGGGTTCTTTTCGAGCAGCCGAGGCATACGACAAGGTGACCCCCTTTCTCCGTATCTTTTCATTCTGGTAATGGAAGTCCTCTCTGGGATTATCAAGGCCAAAACAGATGATCCGGACTTCCATTGGTTCTGGCGCTGCAAAAATAACCGGATATCTCATCTTTTTTTTGCGGATGATGTGCTCCTCTTCTCACAAGCCCACTTGAGGTCGATTGAACTAATCAAGGAATCACTTGATATGTTCTTCGATTGGTCTGGACTAAAATCTAATGCAAGAAAAAGTAATATCTTCCTTTCAGGAGGAACTCCGGAACTACATGAACAACTTCTCCAATGCCTCGGCTTTCAACAAGGTACACTTCCTTTTCGCTATCTAGGCGTGCCCATTATTTCGTCTAGACTACGTAAAGAGGACTGTAAAAACTTGAACGATGCCATGACTGCTCGAGCCCGTTCCTGGACTCAAAGGTTTCTGTCCTTTGCTGGTCGACTGCAACTCATTAGTTTAGTCCTAATTTCCATACAAGTATATTGGGCCACTATTTTCTCCATACCGAAAACTGTACTTCATAGAATTGAGACTGTTCTTCGGCAATTTCTATGGAAAGGTCCTGATTTAGGCATTGGAGGAGCTAAGGTAGCGTGCAATACTGTTTGTTTACCTAAAGAGGAAGGTGGCATTGGGTTACGGAGACTTGTAGATTACAATAGAGCTCTGACTCTTAAACATATCTGGCTCCTCTTCTCTGATAAGGAATCTTTGTGGTGTAAATGGATACACTCAAACTTCTTGAGAAAATCTAACTTTTGGATTGTACCTAAACCCACATACTGCTCTTGGACATGGAAGAAAATCTTGGATATGCGAACCTCTGCCTAAGCTCTATTGAGATGGAAGATCGGAGATGGTCGCTCGGTCTCCTTCTGGTTCGACTGGTGGCACAACAAAGGGCCTCTCTACCGTATTTTCAGTAATGTTGACATATATCGGTCGAGGATTTCTCGGGATATTTCTGTTCGGGAGATCTATGATAATACATGGCAGGCTTCAATCGCACTGACTACTATCTTGAGCTGGACAGAATCACCTCCAATATTTGAGGACAATACTCCGGACACATTGATTTGGGCACCGTACCCATCTGAATCATTCTCGGTAGCGCTAGCATGGAACCACATCAGGATAAAAGGACAACCAGCCCCCTGGTACTCCTTTTTCTGGGACCATCATGTTGCCCCCCGTCATGCTTTCCTATTATGGTTAGTATCTCTAAACCGGTTGCTTTCCCAGGTATATCTCCTTCAGAACCACAGGATTCTTGCTGCAAATTGCGCCTTTTGTGGTACTACACCGGATTCGGTCAATCATCTCTACTTTGATTGCTCTTCGACAAGTAGATTGGCAACATTCTGGGCAACAAAATGTAACCTCCCGTGGCGCAATAGACCTTGGCAATACCATATTAAGTGGGCAATGAAAGTATGCGGGGGCTCCTCTTTTGCTCACCGCCTCTCTAGGTTCTCCTTTGGAGCATTATGTCACATCATATGGACTGAACGAAACAATTCCATCTTCAGGAACAAGAGTATCTATATCCCGGGTATGCGTAAGCATCTTATCAAAGTGGTGAAGGACAAAGCCATTTCCCTTGGGAGAATTGCCGACACACAGAAACCGGAGACTACAAAGAAACTGGGGACTCCCTCCTTCCATCTTTGAAGCGTTCGGTTAAACTGGTATTGTGATGTAATAGTTCTATTTGTTTTGGGTGGCCTTCTGTGGGCTAGTTGTATAGTTCTGCCTGAGTCATCCTTGACCCCACTCGGACATCTCTATGTCTTAGTTGGTTCGAGATTGTCTTTGGTGTTCTTTTGTATATGGTGTTTGGAAAGTAATACATATTCTTACCTTACAAAAAAAAAAACAACTGCAAAAGCATTAACTGTTCATCGTAGGCACCCAAGTTCTCTCTCGGTCTTGTTCCCGTTTTACTGTACACCCGACTGGATCTGCTTTGATTCTGGGTGTTTTGTGGTCCGATTCATCTGAAATTTGGAGGCTAGGGTCGTAAGGTGCTCCTCCCAAACATACTCCTTGGATTCTTCGTACGGTGCTCTCTCTGGGTTGCACGAGCAGATCTGGGTTTGTTCGTTTGACGATACTGTTCACCCGACTTGATTTGCTGAGTTCCTGGTGTTCTGCTGGTTTGTTTCTCTTGGAAATTGAAGGCTAGTGCCACCAGGTACTACTCCTAAACATACTCCTTTGGCTTATCGTGCGGTGCACTCCTTTGGTCGGGCAAACAGATCTGGGTAGTATTGCTACTGTTGGTTCTGTTCTTTGCCATTGAATGCGATACTGTTCACCCGAAGGGGTTCTGGAATTGCAGGGAGGTTGAGCCGCTGGCTTTAGTTGAAATTTGGTGATTAGAGTTGCTAGGTGGGAGTATTCCTCTCTTCGGTTGGGAATCTCCACCAATTGTGCCTACTGTGCTGGAAAGAAGTCCTGGGTTTCTGGAAGACAGTCTGGGTTTTCTGGGTTTTTCTGCACTTTGGCTTCTATTCGTGGAGTCTTTTGGCTGATTTAGCCTGTGGTTTGCTGGATATTCCTCTCGGATTCACCCCTTTGCTTTATGGATTTCTTGGTCTGAGGATCTCTATGGCTGGGCATCTCGTTCCTGTGGAGCCTCCTGGGCAAACGCAAGCTGTGGCTTCGGCAAGCACCAAGCAACCTGAGGCCCCTTCCAAACAAGTGCTTGGGTCCAATGTTCGCTTGCCTGGAAATCTGGTGCAGCCTTCTTCGGAGGCTATTGTAAAGTAGAATTCTCACATGCTTGATGCTAATGTAGGAGGCTCTGCTTCTGTTCATCCGATTGATCCAAAACAGCGTCAGCGCAGTAGAGGGCGTAGTAGAGTGAGATATGCTTCCAACTTGGCTCGGGCTGGGTCCACTGGAGAAGGATCTTTGAGTCACCAGCAAGACTAAGCCGTGGAAAGGCGAAGCCAAAACAATAGGAAGTCACCAGCCAAAGTACCTCCTCGAGAATCAATTCCGCAGAATACCCAACGATCTTGGGCGGTTGTGGCAAAATTTGCGAAGAAGGGCTACAACCTCTCCTTCATCCCACCTACTATTGTTGATGGGAAACCAATTGTTAGAATCTCTCCAGAGATCCTTAGAGACACGAACCCAAAATGGCAGGAATGCCTTGTGGGCTATTTTGTTAGGAAGAAACTCCCATTCAAGATGACTGAAACTACAGTCAAAAGCATTTGGAGGACACAAGTGGTGGATGTTCTTGCGAATGGGGATAGTTTTTTCTTCTTCCATATCCCTGATAGCACCTTTCGCCGGAGAATTCTCGATAGTGGCCTACTCACGATTCTTAGAGTTCCCATGATCCTGCAACAATGGCATCCGGATCTCAAACTGAAGAAAGACCAACATGAGTCTCTTCCCGTGTGGGTTAAGCTGAGGAACATCCCATATGCCCTCTGGTCTTCGACTGGCATCAGTGCGGTGGCTAGTGCCATTAGCAAGCCCCTTTATGTTGATGTCCAAACAGAGAAGATGAGGATGATTTCATACGCCCGAGTGTGCATTCAGATTAAAGCAACTCAGAATTTGCTTGACTCGGTTGACGTCATTCTCAATGATGATACCTGGTCCATTAAGGTCGAATATGAATGGCGACCTATGTCTTGCTCGATATGTGGTACGTTTGGCCCCAAGTGCACGCCTGCCAGTCAAGATGTTTCTATCATTCAGAAGCCTCCAACTCAAGATAAACAGGCAGAGGATAGTCCTTCTTTAGGCGAAGGTAAATGGGAATCTGTTGGCAAGAGGCAAGCTAGGGTGTAACTAAAAGTCTCCGCCAAGGCATCTTCCTCAAACCAAGGGCAGAGTCTCCCTACCCCCAGGAACATTGTTGCCCCATTGGCTCTTGAGTATCTTCCCAATCCAGCTTTGAATTCCCCTGCATCTTTGGACGATCTATCTATTTTAGAGGAATCTGAAGCTGGTACAACCAGTAATGTGGGTAGCGATGCCGATGACTCCCCATCGCCTTCCCCTACCCCTTCGAGCACTAGATCTAAAGCTGAAATGCACCAAGGAGGAGGCTCTCAATCAGAAGCCCCTCAGGCCCCTCCTGTGCCTCAAATGGTGGTGCCTATTCCTCGAAGTAGTCCTGATACGTCTAAGAAGGCCAACCCTAAAGCTAGAAAATGGGGTGGTCCTAAGAAGAGGTAATCCTACCCCTTCCTGTAAATATGTTTTTTGCTATCTGGAATATTAGGGGCCTTATAGCCCTCTTGAAACAGGCTGAGATTAGATCTTTAGTCAGATCTAAAAACCTTTTTTGCATTGGTATCCTGGAAACTAAGGTCATCCCTAACTCTTTTGCTAACATCTCTGTAGGGCTGCTTCCGGGTTGGTCTTGGTCCGCTAACTATAATTCCTCTTCTCGGGGGAGAATTTGGATTGGCTGGAACCCCCGGGAGGTACAAATAGATGTCCACTCGGAATCCTCTCAGGCTATTCACTTGCGCATGTGTCTGCTAGTAATGAACAAGTCTTTTCATGTGTCTATAATTTATGGTGAGCATACTTTTACTGCTCGCCAGTCCCTATGGACTGATCTCGTCCAGACCAATATGGCCCTCTCTGATGAGCCTTGGCTAGTGGCTGGTAACTTCAATGCCATCCGGGACCACTCGGATAGAATGGGCAGCTCTAATGTGTAGATTCCAGCATTTGATGAACTTGCTTTGTGTCTGGACCAAGCTGGACTGGATGATCTGAGATATGTTGGCCATCGATTTACCTGGTCGACCTCTTCTGGTGCAGCCCGGAAATAGAGGAAGATTGATAGAGTCATCGTTAATGATCAGTGGACTACCACCTTCTCCTATTCGGAGGCTTCCTTTTTGGCTCCAGGGGTGTCCGATCACACTCCTATGATTATTCGAATTATGCTTCCCTCTCTGGCCAGGAAGCCCTTCAAGTTCTTCAATTATTGGGTGTCTCACCCTTCCTTTTGGCCTATTGTCAATCAGACATGGGAATCTCGGATCACTGAAACTCCTATGTTCATCTTATGCCGCAAGCTGAGAACACTCAAAGGAAGACTCAAATAGCTTAATAAAGACTCTTTCTCGGATATTTCGGGTCGCACCGAACAGGCAAGAATGGCTTTGTATTTAACTCAAGATGCTCTGGTTGGTGACCCCTCAAACCTATCCCTAGCTGAGTTGGAGAAGGATCAACTTCATGAATTTGGGGCCCTTAAGCTCTAGGAGGAATCGTTCTTTAAACAAAAATCCAAGATCAAATGGCTGAAGGAAGGCGACCGAAATATCAAGTATTTCCACCATTGTGTCAATAGAAGACATGCCCTCAACCATATAATCTCGGTTTCAGATGACAATGGAGCTATCTTTACTGAACTGACACTTGTCCACAATCATATTGTCAATCATTTCCAGGACTTACTTGCGCCCAGCCCTACGCTTGATCTGCCTTCTTCTCTGGATATCCAGGCTGTGATTGGTTGGACGCTCACTGAGGACCAGGTACATTTTCTTACCCGGCAGGTCACTGAATTGGAAATCAAAACCACATTGTTCTCTTTGCCTAAGGGCAAAGCCCCAGGGCCGGATGGGTTTAATGTTGAATTCTTTCTAGAAGCTTGGGAAGCTATTGGACCTTCGGTTATCTTGGCGGTCAATGATTTTTTCATTTCTGGCAACCTTCTTAAGGAGACCAATGCCACCATCCTTACACTTGTACCTAAGGTTCCCAATGCATCGGCCTTGAATGATTTTAGACCTATTGCATGTTGCAATACGATCTATAAGTGCATTACCAAGATACTGGCTAACAGAATTGCATTGGTTTTGCCTTCGATCATTAGCCCTTCGCAAAATGCATTCGTCAAGAAGCGAAGAATAGGTGACAACATACTTATTGCTCAAGAGTTGTTTGCCGGATTCCATCACCAACCTTATTTGCCTAAATGTGCTATCAAGGTAGATTTTCAAAAGACATATGATACTGTTGACTGGAGTTTTCTGCAGCGGACTTTACAAGCATTTGGCTTTCCCCAAGTGTTTATTAAGCTTCTTATGGAGTGCATGACTACCCCAAAGTTCTCGGTTGCAATCAATGGGACTCTCCATGGTTTTTTCTCTAGTGGTAGAGGCATTCGCCAAGGGGACCCCATATCTCCTTACCTATTCACCCTAGTCATGGAAGTCTTCACCGGCATTCTTAATGCCCAAACTCAGCTCCCAGGCTTCAAATTCTTCTGGCGGTGTAAGGCAACTAGACTCACTCATTTGTTTTTTGCCAATGATGTCCTATTGTTTGCGGAAGCAAATCTGGTGTCGACCACACTTTTGAAGGACGCCCTGGACCAGTTCTCTCGGTGGTCTGGCCTCAAGTCGAATGTCAACAAGAGTGAAATTTTCTTCTCCGGAGGGACACCCCAATTACGGGACCAAATATTACATTCTTTCGGATACCTCGAAGGTGCGTTACCTTTTAGATATCTTGGCGTTCCTATCTCTACCTCTAGGTTGAGTAAGGCCGACTGTACAATGCTTGTCAATTCTATTATGGCTCGTGCTCGCTCCTGGGCCCATCGATTTCTCTCCTTTGCGGGACGACTTCAGCTGATCAAATCTGTTCTCTACGCCATACATGTCTTTTGGGCCTCTATTTTCACCCTCCCCCGTTCAGTCATAGCGAGGATAGAACTGATTCTCAGACAGTTCCTTTGGAAAGGTCCTGATTTAGGGGTTGATGGGGCCGAAGTATCCTGGAGTCGTGTTTGTCTCCCCAAGCAAGAAGGAGGACTGGGCATACATAGGCTCAATGATTGCAATCAAGCGGCTATGCTCAAGCATATTTGGATCCTTTTCATAGATAAGGAATCCCTATGGTGTAAATGGATTCACTCAAATTTCCTCAAATCAAAAAATTTCTGGGTTGCATCTATACCAACTTTTTGCTCTTGGACATGGAAAAAGATACTGGAGTTACGCCAGACATTCCATTCGCAATTCAAATGGCGAATAGGTAATGGCAAGACCACTTTCTTCTGGTTTGATTCTTGGCATCCAAAAGGCCCACTTCATATGATCTTCTCGGATAAGGATACTTTCTGTTCTGGTATCCCACGTTCGGCCTCGGTTTGTGATTTCCTCTCTTCGGATTGGCATCATTCGAATGTGTTGCAATCATTCAACTCTTGGGCATCTCCTCTCCCCATACTTAGTATGGACACACCAGACCAATTTGTCTGGGTAGGGCACTCGTCTAGAAATTTCTCTATTACGTCAGCTTGGGAACTGGTTCGGGCAAGAGGACAAGCAGCTTACTGGTATTCCTTCATCTGGGACTGTCATATTGCACCGCACCATGGCTTTTTGATGTGGTTGATGACCCTTAATAGGCTGCCCACGCAGGTATTCCTTCTGAACTATCATAGAATATCTGAAGGTCTTTGCGCCTTTTGCCACATTAGATCAGACTCGATCTATCATTTGTTCTTTGGATGCAATGTTACGGGATCCCTAACGCAATATTGGGCTTCAAATTGTCATCTTTCTTGGCATAATGGGTCCTGGGAACAGAACCTCCGATGGGGTACTCGTTTCATTAGTGGAGATAGCTTTTATCATCATATCTCTCGATTTGCTTTTGGGGCATTATGCCATCTCATCTGGATTGAGCGGAATAATATCCTCTTCAGAAATAGCGCCCATAATATGCCTGCACTCTGCAACCGTCTTGCCAAGGTAGTTAGAGACAAAGGCCTTTCTCTCAAGCCGGTCCAAGACAATCCTCGAAATAGAAGGATTCAAGCCAGTTGGGGCATATCTGATTCCATATTCAGCTAACCCTCTCTTGTAGTCTATATTGTTATTTTCTGTTGGCTGCCGTGTAGCCTTCTTTGTATAGCGCTTCTTGTGCTTCTTATCTTAGCCGCAACACCTTTGTACCTGTCGGGACACTCTTTGTCTCCTCAGGTACGAGGTTTTTTGTGTTCGGCCTCACTTGCTATAAAATGCGCGTTGAAAAGTTATATACTACTTGCCTTAACCAAAAAAAAAAAAACAACTGCGAAAGCATTTGCCAAGGATGTTTTCATTATTCAAGAACGAAAGTTGGGGGCTCGAAGACGATTAGATACTGTCATAGTCTCGACCATAAACGATGCTGACTAGGGATCGGCGGATGTTGCTTTTAGGACTCCGCCGGCACCTTATGAGAAATCAAAGTTTTTGGGTTCCGGGGGGAGTATGGTCGCAAGGCTGAAACTTAAAGGAATTGACGGAAGGGCACCACCAGAAGTGGAGCCTGCGGCTTAATTTGACTCAACACGGGGAAACTTACTAGGTCTATACATAGTAAGGATTGACAGACTGAGAGCTCTTTCTTGATTCCATAGGTGGTGGTGCATGGCCGTTCTTAGTTAGTGGAGCGATTTGTCTGGTTAATTCTGATAACGAACGAGACCTCAGCCTTCTAACTAGTTATGTGAATGTGCATCTCCACAGCCAACTTCTTAGAGGGACTATGGCCGCTTAGACCAAGGAAGTTTAAGGCAACAACAGGTCTGTGATG
>CM062254.1:15581666-15601666 GCA_031216405.1 Syzygium malaccense
TACCAAAAATAAATAAAAAAATTTCCGAGTTTCAAATTTTTTTCTGATGCATCCATAATTTAGTTCACATTTTTCTAAGCATCTCTGCAAAAAATCTCATCAAAATTCAATTTTTACATTTTTTTAGAGATGTGGTGACATCTCAAACATGATGAATGTCTCCTCCTGCTGAGAGCAAAATTGCTCGTAAGGCTCTTTAGGGGGGTAGAGGTGCTCAAAGGCTATGACCAGCCTTCGGGCAATTGTTGGGTAATGCATGGACCTATGTTATGGGCACAAGATTGAGTCGTAACATGGATTAATGATCGATGAAATAGGCCATGGCCGATCAAATTGAGCACCTCTAAACAAAGATGGATGGACGGAAGACCTGTGCATCGCGTGGCTCCCCTCACGCAGGCATTCATGGCCGAGCGCATGGGTCGTCGACAAACCAAGCAGCCATATAGGATGAATCGATGATCGAGTTCCTTGGGAATCGATGAATCCATGAGTCCCTTCGGTAAGATGAGACCATGCCTCGCGGCATGAATAAATGAGCTACAATGGTGCAATGATCGTCTCACGATCAGGCGAATGATCGAGTCTCGAATTGAGTCGAGATCAAGCCATGACCGAGGCCTCAATGGCTAAGGGGAGGCGAAATTGAGGCGAGATAGGGATGGAGATTGAATCGATGATCGAGTTCCTTGAGAATCGATGAATCCATGAGTCCCTTCGGTAAGATGAGACCATGCCTCACGGCATGAATGAATGAGCTACGATGGTGCAATGATTGTCTCACGATCAGGCGAACGATGGAGTCTCGAATTGAGTCAAGATCAAGCCATGACCGAGGCCTTAATGGCCAAGGGGAGGCGAAATTGAGGCGAGATAGGGACGGAGATTGAATCCATGATCGAGTTCCTTAGGAATCGATGAATCCATGAGTCCCTTCGGTAAGATGAGACCATGCCTCGCTACATGAATGAATGAGCTATGATGGTGCAATGATCGTTTCACGATCAGGCGAATGATTGAGTCTCGAATTGAATCGAGATCAAGCCATGACCGAGGCCTGAATGGCCAAGGGGAGGCGAAATTGAGGCGAGATAGGGACGGAGATTGAAGCCACGATTAGTGACAAGATCTTGCTGTTCTCGCATCTAACGGTGCGGATGTGGCCTCGTTCGATGAGTCCATGTACTCCTCGAGTTCTCATGCTTAGAGAGCTATGGATTAGTCAACTTGGTTTACTTCCAGTGTACGCGATGGCGTGTAAGAGATGACAAGAATGTGTGTGTTGGCAGGCTCTATATTGGTGCATCGAATTGCTTCCCTCACTTTCGATCAATTGTTGCTCCATGAATGAACGTTGGATGCAAAATGCGGGTTCCTGTGTTGCCTACCTATTGCGATGGAAAGTTGTACCTTTCGTTGTCCCTTCCATCACAACATCCCTTTGGATGCTTGGTTGGACTAGATAGCAGGGCTTGCATTCCACGAACATCTTATGTAATTGTTCGGATGGACTGCGAGTGCTTGCTTGTTTTCTCGGATGCGGAACTTTCTTCGTGGGTAAGGGGTCATTGGCCCTTGTTCCCAAATCTCTAAGTGTTTATCGCTTTACTGGAATGACGCTCTTGCCTCGTCTTTGACCACGTGGACCTCTCGGGCTTCATGATGGATCATGATTGGCGGACGTCGTGAAGGAATGCTACCTGGTTGATCCTGCTAGTAGTCATATGCTTGTCTCAAAGATTAAGCCATGCATGTGTAAGTATGAACTAATTCAGATTGTGAAACTGCGAATGGCTCATTAAATCAGTTATAGTTTGTTTGATGGTATTTGCTACTTGGACAACCGTAGTAATTCTAGAGCTAATACATGCAACAAACCCCAACTCTTGGAAGGGATGCATTTATTAGATAAAAGGTCGACGTGGGCTTTGCCAGTTGCTCTGATGATTCATGATAACTTGACGGATCACACGGCCATCGTACCGGCGACGCATCATTCAAATTTCTGCCCTACCTACTTTCGATGGTAGGATAGTGGCCTACTATGGTAGTGACGGGTGACGGAGAATTAGGGTTCGATTCCGGAGAGGGAGCCTGAGAAACGGCTACCACATCCAAGGAAGGCAGCAAGCGCGCAAATTACCCAATCCTGACACGGGAAGGTAGTGACAATAAATAACAATAACGGGCTTTTTGAGTATGGTAATTGAAATGAGTACAATCTAAATCCCTTAACGAGGATCCATTAGATGGCAAGTCTAGTGCCAGCAGCCGCGATAATTCCAACTCCAATAACGTATATTTAAGTTGTTGCAGTTAAAAAGCTTGTAGTTGGACCTTGGGTTGGGTTGACCGGTCCCCCTCACGGTGTGCACCGATTGGCTCGTCCCTTTTACTAGCAATATGCTCTTGGCCTTAACTGGCCGGGTCGTGCCTCCGGTGCTATTACTTTGAAGAAATTAGAGTGCTCAAAGCAAGCCTACGCTCTGTATACATTAGCATGGGATAACATCATAGGATTTCGGTCCTATTGCATTGACCTTCGGGATCGGAGTAATGAATAATAGGGATAGTCGGGGGCATTCGTATTTCATAGTCAGAGGTGAAATTCTTAGATTTATGAAAGACGAACAAGTGGCTAGCACGTAGGAACAAGAGTATCTTTATCTCTGGCATGCGCAAGCATCTCATCAAAGTGGTGAAGGACAAAGCTTTTTCTCTAGGAAGAGTAGCTGACACACAAGGAAACCGAAGACTACAAAGAAATTGGGATCTCCCTCCATCCATATTTGAAGAGTCCGGTTAAAAAATTAGCTTTTTGCTGGTTTGGTTGTCTTCTTTTCTTCTTCTTTTCTTGCTCCTTGCCGTCCTTCGGCTTGTTGTATAGTTCCTGCTGGACCCTCTTGACCTTGTTGGACATTACTATGTCCTAATACGGTCATGTGTTGGTCTGGGCTTAGGTTGTACTTGGTGTTTTGAAAAGTAATACAAATTCTTACCTTACCAAAAAAAAAAAACAAGTGGCTAGCATGTTTTTTGTACTTTGGTAGCCTTCTTAGGCTTATTGTATAGTTCCTGCTGAACCTCTCTTGACCTTGTATGGACATCCCTATGTCCTAATAGGGTCAGGTACTGGTTTGGGCTTTAGGTTGTATTTGGTGTTTTGAAAAGTTATATACATTCTTACTATACCAAAAAAAACAAGTGGCTAGTACGTGTCGCCCCCAGGGTTTACCTCCCGGCTGTCGGCCGTGCGGGGGTTCCCTGGATTATCAAAAAAAAAAAACAACTGCGAAAGCCTAACCACTTGCCTGGGTGGCGCTGCTGGAGAGGGCACTCTTCCTCTCGCAAAAGGTTGAGTGTTCGGATCTCGGAAGCCGCAGGGTGACTTAACCGGTGCACGTGTGTGGTGGCTAGCACGTGTTACCCCCAGGGTTTACCTCTCGGCTATCGGCCGTGCAGGGGTTCCCTGGGTTATCAAAAAAAAAAAACAACTGTGAAAGCCTTTTTTTTAGTAATGTGGACATATACCAGTCGCGGATCCCCAGGGATACCACAGTGCGACAGTTTTATGAATGCAGGTGGCTACCCTCAAACACTTTCGACACAATCCTCAGTTGGGCGGACCCACCACCTAATTTTGAGGATAATATTCCGGACAAACTGATTTGGATCCCACAACCTTCTACTTCCTTCTCGGTGGCGACTGCTTGGAATCACATCAGAAGGAAAGGGCATACTGCCCCTTGGCATACTCTCATCTGGGACCGCCATATTGCCCCCCGGCACGCTTTTCTATTATGGGTAGTTACTCTTAACCATCTGCCTTGCCAGATTTTCCTCCTACATAATCACAGGATTGACACTGCTTTATGTGCCTTCTGCGGCTCCAGACCGGACTCAGCCAATCACCTCTTTTTTGAGTGCTCCTCTACTAGCAGGCTGGCTTCCTTCTGGGCTACTAAATGCAGCCTCCCATGGCGCAACCGACCTTGGCAAGAGCACATTATGTGGACTATGAAAGTCTGTGGTGGACCTTCCTTTGCACATTGCCTTTCTCGTTTCTCCTTTGGTGCTCTAGTTCATATTATCTGGACGGAAAGGAACAACGCTATTTTCAGGAACGAGAGCATTTACATCCCTGGCATGCGTAAACATCTTCTCAAGGTTGTGAAAGATAAAGCCATCTCCATGGGGGGAGTTCAAGATACACCCAAGAACCGCAAATTCCAAATGAAGTGGGGACTACCACCTTCCATCTTTGATGTAAACCGGTTGCCCTCTTAATTCGGTCTCTCTGTTTTCTGTCCTTTGGTAGCCTTTTTAGGCTTGTTGTATAGATCCTGCCGCCCTATTCTTGACCATGTTTAGACATCCCTATGTCCATATGGGGTCAGGAGTTGGTCTTGGCTTAGGTTGTATATGGTGTGTTGGAAAGTAATACAATTTTACCTTACCAAAAAAAAAAAACAACTGCGAAAGCCTATGATGTTACCTCAAGTAACTCCTTTCGATTACTTGAGTAATCTTTCGATTACTTCATACAAGTAACTCCCCTTCCATTTTTTAGTAATATTTTCGATTACCTTGTAAATATTTTGTAACTCCCGGTTTTGTTGGCCTTCTTTGTGGCCTTGGTGTTGTGCTCTCTTGCTTGTAACTCCTTTCATTAGTCGCTACACCTTTGTACTTGTTGGGACACGTGATGCGTCACCTCAAGTGCGAGGTTTTTGTGTACGACCACTTGTATGAAGAGCGTTGAAAAGTATATAAACTTCTTACCTTATAAAAAAAAAACAACTGCGAAAGCATACTTTTCATTTTTACCATCTCGCGGTACTGTTCACGCGAGCTGAAAATGCTCTCTCCTGGTACTCTCGCGGGTACTGTTCACCCGATGGTGTTTGTTGATTCCGGTGGATTCCGGTGGCGTTTGGAGCTGATTTTTGGAGGCAAGGTCCCTTGGACTCTCCTCTCTCTCCCCCCCAAAGGGCTCCTTTTCTTTCTTGGTGTAGAGGCTGGGCCATCAGATCTGAATCTTTCACCCCGTACGCTTTTTCTGAGAAGGCCAGCCATGCTGAGTGCTCTCTCTGCTGGGTTGTCCTCTTGGAGGTCGCCTTCCCCTCCTAAAGGTACTCTCCCCTCGGTACCCTCTCTTTTGGGGTGGGGTTGGATTTTGTGATTCTGTGAATGCATTTATGCTGGTAGTTGGAGACCTACTGTTGTTACGCCCTGATCTGGTTATATGCTACTGGTTTGGGTTGACTGGTTGGTGAAATTGGTGTGGTAGCTTGCTAAGTATAGACCCTATGAAGGAGGTTATAAGGATCCCCTCACCTGGCCCCTCTCCTGTTGATGAATCTCAACCGGCGGTAGATGGTCATGCAGTAGAGCTCAAAGGAAAATCTACCTCCCTGACTCATGAGGTTGAACTTCCTACTGGCCATAAACTTTTCCTGAAAGGTAATTCTAGTCGTAGCCGAAGTAGGGGCCGACCGAAGAACAAGAGCCGCTCTATTAGGCATACCCACAATGCAGGTCATCCATTTCGTTCTGATTCCAGGCCTAATACAGATGGGAAACTAATGTGGCGGGACATAACTCTAATCGTCCTCAAGGCCAACCCATCCCTGCACCCGTAACTAGAACGTGGGCAAATGTGGCGAGGGTATTGACTAAAGGATACAACTTAACATATGTTCCACCGCTGGTGGAGAATGGTGAAGTAATTGTGGACATTACACCAGAGGTAGTTGCTGATGAGAATCCATTTTGGCTGGAATGTATTGTTGGCCACTATATTGGGAAGAAAATTCCCTTCAAGCTAACTGAAGAAGCCATTAAGAAATCATGGGGAGATCAAGTAGTTGATGTAAAACTACATGAAAATGGGTTCTTCTTTTTTCGAGTTCCGAATGTTGAGTTTCGCCAAAATATTATTGATATGGGACCGGTTTCCATCTTTAGTAGCACAATGATGCTCCAACAATGGCACCCGAAGTTGAAGCTTAAGAAAGGTACTCTAGATACTATTCCGATTTGGGTCAGACTCCGAGACATTCCTTTCTCCCTTTGGTCTCTTGCTGGTATTGGACTTATAGCCAGTGCCATTGGGAAACCAGTATATGTGGATGTGTAAACAGAACAGATGACCAGGATCTCCTTTGCACGTATCTGTGTGGAAATTACGGTCACAAAACCCCGAGTGGAAGTAGTGAAGTTTCGTTGGGATGGCGAAGTGAATTTGATCAATATTGAATATGAATGGAAACCTCTGGCGTGCTCTTCTTATGGCATATTTAGCCATAAATTGGGTTCCAGTGGATTTGAATGTGCCTCTACACATACTGAATATAGAGCTGAGACTATTGTTCGACCTCAAGGAGCAGATGGCTGGACTCAAGTCATCCAGAAAAAAGGCAAATCTACTTCTGGTAAGTCAATCAACCTGCTCTAACTTGCACCAGATTCACAACTGGCACCGAACCTGGGGGAGGAAGAACTCCTGCCTCCTGTTTTGAATCCCTCTGTGGAACCCGGCCTGATAGGTACTGAACTGAATCATCCTAAGGACTCTGAGGCAGGACCGAGCCATTCCATAGCACCGTGTCGTGCAGGGCTGATTATCTAGTAGGATGAGGATCCTTCTCAGAACTCACAGTCTTCCACAGCAAAATCTGCTGACTCCCGGATTATATTGGAGAAGACTAGTGCCTTAGAATAATTGGTGGAGGAGGAACCAGCCTGTGTATCCCCCTCCAACACTCATTCACGAACTATGGCGTCCAGTACCACGGATGAGATTACTAAGGCCTCTCCTAGTTCTACACCTAGCTCGATGTGTCCTGTGAAGGCACCCAGCCCGTCCTCCTCGAAAAAGAAGTCTAAGAGAAGGAGGCCAAAGAAATCTCAGAGGTAACCTTCATCGCCTTTACATATGTTTTTTGGTATATGGAATATCAGGGGTCTAGTAGAACCCCTTAGGCAAGCTGAAATTCGGGCCTTTATCAGGACAAACCGCCTCTCCTGTATTGGTCTTGTTGAAACTAAAGCCAAAGCCTCCCTTTTTGCAGATATTTCTAGAGGCTTATGCTCTAATTGGCGGTGGATTTCTAACTATGAATTCTCCCCACTTGGTAGAATTTGGTTCGGTTGGGACCCGAATGAGTTAGAGATGAGTCTTATCTTCTCTTCTTCCCAAATGATACATACTCAGGTATGGCTTTTGAATATGTAAAAATCTTGTCTTCTCACAATTGTATATGGAGAACATACTTTTGTGAATCGGCGTCCGCTATGTGCAGACCTCCTTCGGCTTTCTTCGTGTGATATACCATGGATTGTTGCTAAAGATTTCAATGCTATCAGAGACCCGGATGATAGAGTGGGAAGCACAACTCCGTGGATTCCGGCTTTTGAAGAATTTGGGGAATGTCTAAACCAGTCGGGATTAGAGGACCTTCGTTATGTGGAATGCAGATACACATGGTCTCATTCTTCAGGCGATAATCGGAAACTCAGCAAGATTGACCGGGTGCTCATTAATGACCTTTGGAATCAGCTTTTCTCCTTCTCCGAAGCCACCTTCCTTGCACTAGGTATCTCTGATCACTCCCCCATGGTGATTAAAATCTTACTGCCACATAGTTCCAAGAAACCTTTCAAGTTTTTCAACTTCTGGACTACACATTCAAAATTCTTGGACTTAGTAGCTCAAACTTGGGATAATCATATAGTGGGCACACCTATGTATATGATTTGTTGCAAACTCAGGTTACTTAAAACCAAGTTGAAACACTTGAATAGAAGTTCCTTCTCAGATATTTCTACAAGGACTGAACAGGCCAGATCAGACCTCTATGCTGTCCAGGCAACCTTGGAACTTCATCACTTTGATCAGAACCTGCTTCAAAGTGAATTGGAGCACACACGTACCTTCTCTGCTTTGAGAATATAAGAGGAATACTTCTTCAGGCAGAAATCCAGAATTCGATGGCTTAAGGAGGGGGACATGAATACTAAATTTTTTCACCATTTTGTTAACAAAAGGCGGCTTCATAACCGTATCCTCACGATGTCTACAGACGAGGGTGTATTAGTAACTGATCCTCATGCGGTCAGGAACCACATTGTTAGTCACTTTCAGGAGCTTCTCAATGGTAATTCTGCTTCTATTTAGCCCTCTGTCCGGGAGATCGATGATTTTGTTGGCGGGGTCTTAGATGAGAATCAGAGGAACCTCCTAGCACAACCAGTTTCGGATGAGGAAATCCAGTCTACTCTATTTTCGCTGGCTAAAGGCAAAGTGTCTGGGCCGGATGGGTATAACGTTGATTTCTTCAAAACCTCTTGGGAGATCATTGGACCCTTCATCCTCATGGCGGTAAGAGATTTTTTTGAGTCCGGATGCATGCTTAAAGAGTTAAACAATACCATCTTAACCTTAGTGCCGAAGTCCCGTAATGCTTCGACCATGACTGATCTTTGTCCGATTGCATGTTGCAATACCCTATACAAATGCATATCTAAAATCTTGGCTAGGCGTATTGCACAAGTCTTACCAACTTTGATTGGCCCCTCTCAAACGGCTTTTGTTAAAGGGCGCAGAATTAGCAATAACATCATGATTGCCCAAGAGTTGTTCACGGACTTTCATCATGAGGCTTACCTTCCTAAATGGGCCATCAAAGTGGATTTTCAAAAAGCATATGACACTGTTGACTGGAATTTCATTGAAAAGGCTTTAAAGGCCTTCAACTTTCCGGATTTCTTCATCAAGCTGGTTATGGCTTGTGTTTCAACAGCCAAATTCTCGGTGTCAATCAATGGGGAATTACATGGGTTTTTTGCTAGTTGCCGAGGTATATGACAAGGTGACCCACTATCGCCGTATCTTTTCATTTTGGTTATGGAAGTCCTCTCTGGGATTATAAAGGTCAAAATAGATGATCCGGATTTCCATTGGTTTTGGTGCTGCAAAAAAACCCGAATATCTCATCTATTTTTTGTGGATGATGTGCTCTTATTTTTAGAAGCTCACTTGAGGTCGGTTGAACTAATCAAGGAATCGCTTGATCTGTTCTTCGACTGGTCTGGCCTAAAACCAAATACTGGGAAAAGCAATATCTTCCTCTCGGGAGGGACTCCGGTTTTACATGGACAACTTCTTCAATGCCTCGGCTTTCAACAAGGTACACTCCCCTTTCGCTATCTAGGCATGCCCATTATCTTGTCTAGACTACGTAAAGAGGACTGTAAAATCTTGATTGATTCTATAACTGCTCGAGCCCGTTCCTAGACTCAACGGTTTTTGTCCTTTGCTGGTCGTCTGCAACTCATTAAATCAGTCCTGCATTCCATTCAAGTGTATTGGGCCACTATTTTCTCTATTCTGAAATCAGTATTGTATAGAATTGAGGCTATTCTGCGGCAATTTCTATGGAAAGGTCCTAATTTAGGCATAGGTGGAGCTAAGGTAGCGTAGAATGCGGTTTGTCTACCCAAAGAAGAAGGTGGCCTTGGGATACGGCGACTTTTAGAATACAATAGAGCAATGACTCTTAAACATATATGGCTTCTCTTCACTGATAAAGAATCCATGTGGTGCAAATGGATACACTCAACCTTCTTAAAAAAATCAAACTTCTGGGTTGTATCCAAACCTACATTTTGCTCCTGGACATGGAAG
The DNA here is from genome assembly GCA_031216405.1 of Syzygium malaccense. Taxonomy (NCBI): domain Eukaryota; kingdom Viridiplantae; phylum Streptophyta; class Magnoliopsida; order Myrtales; family Myrtaceae; genus Syzygium; species Syzygium malaccense. The sequence continues at coordinate 15,591,355 of CM062254.1, forward strand.
AAAATTTTGGATATGCGAGCCTCCGTTCAAGCCTTATTTCGATGGAAGATTGGTAATGGCCACTTGGTTTCCCTCTGGTTTGATTGGTGGCATAACAAAGGCCCTCTCTACCTTATATTCAGTAATGTGGACATATACCAGTCGCGGATCCCCCGGGATATTTCCGTTCGGGAGTTCTATGATTGTATATGGCAACGTTCAGCCACACTGAATACTATCTTGAGCTGGACGGAATCATCTCCAATCTTTGTGGACAATACTCCGGACATACTGATTTGGACACCACATCCATCTGACTCTTTCTCGGTAGCACTAGCATGGAATCATATCAGGAGAAAAGGACAACTAGCCCCCTGGCACTCTTTCATCTAGGATCATCACATTGCCCCCCATCATGCCTTCCTTTTATGGTTAGTAACTCTTAACCGGCTGCCTACCCAGGTATTTCTCCTACAAAACTGCAGGATTGATACCGCTTTGTGTGCTTTCTGTGGTACTAAACCGGATTTGGTCAACCACCTCTTCTTTGAATGCACTTCTACTAGTAGGCTGGCATCATTTTGGGCAACAAAATGCAACCTTCCGTGGCCAATGAAAGTCTGCGGTGGATCTTCTTTTGCTCATCGCCTCTCTAGATTTTCCTTTAGTGCATTATATCATATCATTTGGATTGAAAGGAACAACTCCATCTTCAGGAACAAGAGTATTTATATCCCGGGTATGCGCAAGCATCTTATCAAAGTGGTGAAGGATAAAGCCATATCCATTGGGGGAATTGTGGATACACCTAGGAACCGGAAATTACAAAGGAATTGGGGACTTCCTCCTTCAATCTTCGAAGCGGGCTCGACGGCCTCTTAAATTCAATGTACTAGTTCCGTTCGTTTATGGGTGGCCTCCTTGTTGGCTAGTTGTATAGTTCTTGTTGAGTCATCCTTGACCCCATTCGGACATATCTATGTCTTAGTTGGTTCGAGGTTGTCTCTGGCGCTCTTTTGTATATGGTGTTTTGAAAAGTAATACATATTCTTACCTTTACCAAAAAAAAAACAACTGCAAAAGCATATACTTTTCATTTGTGCGGTGACCTTGCTTACGGTTACTATTCATTTTGTCTCTAATTAGCAGAACCTGCGGTACTGTTCATCCGACGGGATTCTAAAGTTGCTAGGAGATCAAGCTACTGATTTTAGCTGAATCTTAGAGGCTAGAATCGCCAAGTAGGAGTCTTCCTCTCCTCCGTTGGGATTTCCAATCCGTTGTGTTTGCTGTGCTAGAAATCAGATCTAGTTTTCTGGGTTTCGAGCTCTGCATATTCGCATTTCTGCTGGTCGTAGAGATTAATGGCTGGTTTAGCCTGAGATTTGTTATGGGTGATAGAATCCACCTGGGATTCGTGTTATTCGATGGATATCCGGTTGTTTTGGCAATCTATTCACTCTCTCTCTGATATGCAAATTCCCCGGTACTGTTCACCCGAAGGGGATTCTAGAGTTGCTAGAGTTTGAGCCACTGGTTTTAGTTGAAATTTGGTGACTGGAGTAGCCAGGTGGAAATATTCCTCTCTACGATTGGAATTTCCATCACTTATGCCTACTGTGCTGAGAAGAAGATCTGGGTTTTCTAGGTTTCAATTTCTGCACTTTAGTGTCTGTATGTAGAGCTTGCTGGCTGTTCTGACTAAGATTTGCTGTATACTCTTCTCGACTCCACCCGTTCCTAAATGGAGTTCTTGGACTAAGGATTTCCATGGCTGGGCAACTCGAGAGTCCTATGGAGCCTCCTGGGCAGTCGCAATCCTTGGCTTCGGCAAGTACAAAGCATCCTAAGGCACTGTCCAAGCCTGGAATTCTGGTGCAGCCCTCTTCGGAGGCTATTGTAAAGCAGAAATCTTACATGGTTGATTCTAATGTAAAGGGCCCTGCTTATGCTCATCCTGTAGATCCAAATCAGTGCCAGAGGAGTAAAGGGCGTAGTAGAGTGAGGTATTCCTCCAAATTGGCTCGGGTTGATTTCGCTGGTGGGGACCTTCAATTCACCAGCAAAGCCAAGCCTTGGCCGAGAGGCGAAGCCAAAGCAAAGGGATTTCCCCAGCTAAAGGACCATCCTGGGAGCCAATTCCGCAGCATACCCAACGATCCTGGGCGGCTGTGGCAAAATCTGCGAAAAAGGGATATAACCTTTCCTATATCCCACCGGCTATTGTTGATGGGAAACCAATTGTTAGAATCTCTCTAGAGATTCTTAAAGACACAAACCCGAAATGGCAGGAATGCCTTGTGGGCTATTTTGTTGGGAAGAAACTCCTATTTAAGATGACTGAAAATGCAGTCAAAAACATTTGGGGGGCACAAGTGGTGGATGTTCTTACGAATGGGGATGGATTCTTCTTCTTCCATATCCCCGATAGCACCTTTCGCCGGAAAATCCTAGATAGTGGTCCTCTCACCATCCTTAGAGTTCCAATGATCCTACAGCAATGGCATCTAGATCTGAAACTGAAGAAAGACCAACATGAGTCTCTTCCCATATGGGTCAAGCTGAGGAACATCCCATATGCCCTCTAGTCTTCGACTGGCATCAGTGCGGTGGCTAGTGCCATTGGCAAGCCCCTATATGTTGATGTCTAAACAGAGAAGATAAGGATGATTTCATTCGCCAGAGTGTGCATTCAGATTAAAGCATATCAAAATATGCTGGACTCGGTTGATGTCATTCTGAATGATGATACCTGGTCCATCAAGGTTGAATATGAGTGGCGACCTATATCTTGCTCGATATGTGGTACGTTTGGCCATAAGTGCATGCCTACAAGTCAAGATCTTCCTATTACTCTGAAGCCTCCAACTCAAGCTAAACAGATAGAGAATGTTCCTTCTTCAGGCGAAGGTAAATGGGAAATTGTTAGCAAGAGGCAAGCTGGGGTGCAACCAATGGTTTCTGCCAAGGCATCTTCCTCAAAATAAGGGCAGAGTCTCCCTTCCCCTAGGAACATTATTAGCCCATTGGCTATTCAGCCTCCCCCCAATCCAGCCATGAATTCCCTTGCTTCTTCGGGTGATCTTTCTGATTCAGAAGAATCTGAAGCCGGTATAACCAGCAATATGGGTAGCGATGCAGATGATGACCCCCCATCGCCTTCCCCTGCCCCTCTAAGTACATGATCTAAAGCCGAGATGCACCAAGGAGGAGACTCACAATCAGAAGCCCCCCAGGCCCCTCCTGTGCCTGAAGTGGTGGTGCCTATTCCTCGAAGCAGTCCTAATACATCTAAGAAGGCCAACCCTAAAGCTAGAAAACGGGGTGGCCCTAAGAAGAGGTAATCTTACCCTTCTTGTATATATGTTTTTTGCCGTATGGAATATTAAGGGCCTTATGGCCCCCTTGAAACAGGCTGAGATTAGATCATTAGTCAGATCTAAAAACCTTTTTTGCATTGGTATTCTGGAAACTAAGGTCAGCTCGAATTCTTTTGTTGACATCTCTATGGGGCTGCTCCTGGGTTGGTCTTGGTCCTCAAACTATAATTCCTCTCCTCGGGGTAGAATTTGGATTGGCTAAAACCCCCGGGAGGTACAAATAGATGTCTGATCGGAATCCTCTCAGGTTATTCACTTGCGGACGTGTCTACTGGCAATGAACAAGTCTTTTCAAGTGTCTATAATTTATGGTGAGCATACTTTTATTGCTCGCCAGTCCTTGTGGTCTGATCTCGTCTAAACCAGTATGGTCCTTTCTGATGAGCCTTGGCTAGTGGCTAGTGATTTCAATGCCATCCGGGACCACTCGGATAGAATGGGCAGCTCCAATGGTTGGATTCCAGCATTTGATGAACTTGCATTGTGTCTAGACCAATCTGGTTTAGATGATCTCAGATATGTTGGCTATCGATTCACCTGGTCGACCTCTTCTGGTGCAACCCGGAAACAAAGGAAGATAGATAGAGTCCTTGTTAATGATCATTGGACTAGCACTTTCTCCTATTCAGAAGCTTCCTTTTTGGCTCCAGGGGTGTTCGATCATACGCCTATGGTTATTCGTACTATGCTCCCATCTCTGGCCAGGAAGCCATTCAAGTTCTTTAATTATTGGGTGTCGCACCCTTCCTTTCGGTCTATTGTCACTCAGACATGGGAATCCCGGATGAATGGAACTCCTATGTTCATCTTATGCTGCAAGTTGAAGTCACTCAAAGGAAAACTCAAACAGCTTAATAAGGACTCTTTCTCTAATATTTTGGGTCGCATCGAACAAGCAAGAGTGGCATTGTCCTTAACTCAAGATGCTCTAGCTGGTGACCCCTTAAATCTGTCCCTAGCTACTCTGGAGAAGAACCAGCTTCATGAATTTGAGGCCCTTAGGCTCCAGGAGGAATCTTTCTTTAAACAAAAATCCAGGATCAGATGGTTGAAGGAAGGTGACCGGAATACCAAGTATTTCCACCATTTTGTCAACAGAAGACATATTCTCAACCGTATAATCTTGGTTTCAGATGACAATGGAGCTGTCCTTTCTGAACCGACACTTGTCCACAATCATATTGTCAATCATTTCCAGGATTTACTTACTCCCAGCTCTTTGATTGATCTGCCTTCTTCTCTGGATATCCAGGCCGTGATTGGTCGAACGCTCACTGAGGACCAGGTACAGCTTCTTACCCAGCAAGTCACTAAATTGGAAATCAAAAACACATTATTCTCCCTTTCTAAGGGTAATGCCCCGGGACTGGATGGGTTTAACGTTGAATTCTTTCTAGAAGCTTGGGAAATTGTCGGACCGTCGGTTATCTTGGCGATTAATGATTTTTTCATTTCTGGCAACCTTCTTAAGGAGACCAATGCCACCATCCTTACACTTGTGCCTAAGGTTCCCAACTCATTGGCATTGAATGATTATAGACCTATTGCATGTTGCAATACGATATACAAGTGCATTACCAAGATACTGGCTAACAGAATTGCATCGGTTCTGCCTTCGATTATTAGTCCTCAGCTAAATACGTTTGTCAAAAAGCGGAGAATAGGTGACAACATACTTATTACCCAAGAGTTGTTCGCCGGATTCCATCACCAACCTTATTTGCCCAAGTGTGCTATCAAGGTAGATTTTCAAAAGGCATATGATACTGTCGACTGGGGCTTTTTGCAGTGGACATTACAAGCATTTGGCTTTCCCCAAGTATTTATCAAGCTCCTTATGGAGTGCGTGACTACCCCGAAGTTCTCGGTGACCATCAATGGGACTCTCCATGGTTTTTTCTCTAGTGGTAGAGGCATTCGCCAAGGGGACCCCATATCTCCTTACCTATTTACCCTAGTCATGGAAGTCTTCGCCAACATTCTCAATGCTCAAACTCAGCTCCCGGGCTTCAAATTCTTCTGGTGGTGTAAGGCAACCAGACTCACTCATTTGCTTTTTGCCGACGATGTCTTATTGTTCGCAGAAGCAAATTTGGTGTCAATTGCACTTTTGAAGGACGCCCTGGACCAGTTCTCTCAGTGGTCTGGCCTCAAGCCGAATGTCAACAAGAGTGAAATCTTCTTCTTGGGAGGGACACCCCAATTACGGGACCAAATATTGCATTCCTTTGGATACCTTGAAGGTACGTTACCTTTTCAATATCTTGGCGTTCCTATCTCTGCCTCTAGGTTGAGTAAGGCCGACTGTGTAGTGCTTGTCAATTCTATTACTGCTCGTGCTCACTCCTGGGCCCATCGATTTCTCTCTTTTGCGGGACGACTTCAGCTGATTAAATCTGTTCTCCACGCTATACATGTCTTTTGGGCCTCGATTTTCACCCTCCCCCGGTCGGTCATAGTGAGGATAGAACTGATTCTCAGACAGTTCCTTTGGAAAGGTCCTGATTTAGGGGTTGGTGGGGCCAAAGTATCCTGGAGTAGTGTTTGTCTCCCTAAACAAGAAGGCGGACTGGGCATACGTAGGCTCATTAATTGCAATCAAGCGGCTATGCTCAAGCATATTTGGATCCTTTTCATAGATAAGGAATCCCTATGGTGTAAATGGATTCACTCAAATTTCCTCAAATCAAAAAATTTTTGGGTTGCATCTATACCAACTTTTTGCTCTTGGACATGGAAAAAGATACTGGAGTTACGCCAGACATTCCAATCGCAATTCAAATGGCGAATAGGTAATGGAAAGATCACTTCCTTCTAGTCTGATTCTTGGCATCCAAAAGGCCCACTTCATTTGATCTTCTCGGATAGGGATATTTTCTGTTCTGGTCTCCCACGTTCGGCCTCGATTTGTGAGTTCCTTTCTTCGGATTGGCACCATTCGAATGTGATGCAATCATTTAACTCTTAAGCATCTCCTCTCCCCGTACTTAATGTTCACATACCAGACGATTTTGTCTGGCTAGGACACTCTTCTGGAACTTTCTCTATTACCTTGGCTTGGGAGCTGGTTCGGGCAAGAGGACAAGCGGTGTACTGGGATTCCTTTATTTAGGACGGTTATATTGCTCTACGCCATGGCTTTTTGTTGTGGTTGATGACACTGAACAGGCTTCCCACGCAAGTATTCCTCCTGAACTATCATAGAATATCTGAAGGTCTATGAGCCTTTTGCCACATTAGACTAGACTCGGTCGATCACTTGTTCTTTAGGTGCAATGTTACGGGTTCCCTAGCACAATATTGGGCTTCAAATTGTCATCTTTCCTGGCGTAATGGGTCCTGGGAACAGAATCTCCGATGGGGTACCCGTTTCATTGGTGGAGATAGCTTTTATCACTGTATCTCTCGGTTTGCCTTTGGGGCATTGTGCCATCTCATTTGGATCGAGCAGAATAATATCATCTTCAGAAATAGCGCCCATTTTATGCTTGCTCTCCGCAACCATCTTGCTAAGGTAGTTAGAGACAAAGGCCTTTCTCTCAAACCGATCCAAGACAATCCTCAAAATAGAAGGATTCAAGCTAGTTGGGGCATTTCTGATTCCATATTCGGCTGACCCACTCGTGTAGTCTATGTTGTTGTTTCTATTGGCTGCGTTATAGCCTTCTTTGTATAGCACTTCTTGTGCTTCTTATATTGGCCGCAACACCTTTGTACCTATCGGGACACTCTTTGTCTCTTCAGGTACGAGGTTTTTGTGTTCGGCCTCACTTGCTATAAAATACGCATTGAAAAGTTATATACTACTTGCCTTACCCACAAAAAGCAACTGTGAAAGCATTTGCCAAGGATGTTTTCATTAATCAAGAACGAAAGTTGGGGGCTCGAAGACGATCAAATACCATCCTAGTCTCAACCATAAATGATGCCGACTAGGGATCGGCAGATGTTGCTTTTACGACTCCGTCGGCGCCTTATGAGAAATCAAAGTTTTTGGGTTTTGGGGGGAGTATGGTCGCAAGGCTGAAACTTAAAGGAATTGACGGAAGGGCACCACCAGGAGTGGAACCTGCGGCTTAATTTGACTCAACACGAGGAAACTTACCAGGTCTAGACATAGTAAGGATTGATAGACGGAGAGCTCTTTCTTGATTCTATGGGTGGTGGTGCATAGCCGTTCTTAGTTGGTGGAGTGATTTGTCTGGTTAATTCCGATAACGAACGAGACCTCAGCTTGCTTACTAGCTATGTGGATATACATCTCCACGCCCAGCTTCTTAGAGGGACTATGGCCGTTTAGGCCAAGGAAGTTTGAGGCAATAACAGGTTTGTGATGCCCTTAGATGTTTTGGGCCGCACGAGCGCTACACTGATGTATTCAACGAGTCTATAGCCTTGGCTGACAGGCCTGGGTAATCTTTGAAATTTTATCGTGATGGGGATAGATCATTGCAATTGTTGCTACCCGCCGAACATGCACCGGGCCTAACATTCATCTAACAAACACATGCATAGCAATGAAATAAGCATTCATTCAGGCCCATGGCCCTTATTTCTCAACCAATCAAGCAATGGGAAGTGGGCTTCATAAGGAGACCGCTCATTTAATTATTATCTAATTCGGATTACTTCTGTTCAGATGTGATTAACTAATCTAATGATGTCCAAATGAAGTGATTCAGGTGTCATTAGAAAGCTTATGACATGAGGATCAAAAGTTAAGAAGACCATTTTTTCCAAATCCTCACCGATTTTCACGAAAATGACAAATTCAATCTCGGTGACAGACTGGACCCGGTTCTGTTATGGATTTCAAAATAATGGCGGGAAAAATAACAAACCATATCAAAACCAAGCGAAAATTTTTAGACAGTTAGTATTCTCTGTGTGTAATAACTTTCAAGTTTTGAGTTTTAGCCAAAAAGTACTCCAAATGTTTATAAAATTCGATTTTCACAAAGGACTCAACTGCAAATCAAATTTTAACCTGAGAAGGCCTTATATGAAATTTTAAGCAAATTGACCCTCTAAAAATTGCTATTAGGCCCTTAAAATTTTCAGTCAACATAATGAGACCCCAATGAACAACTTTGTAATTTTGATTTTTTGCAAAGGAGGACTCTATCTTTATCAAATTCGGAAAAACATCTTTTGGATTCCAAAGGAATGAAAATTAGATCTGAACACAGATACTGATTAGATTATAAAAATTCCGTTTGAAAATTCAAATGAATTCTGATTTTGATGAAATTAGTATCAATGGAAAGATCTCGATCTGATGTGAACTTTTGTGAAGAAAACTTTTTCATATTTTGAACACACGAATTTATGAAAATCGAAAAACACATGAAGGTCAGTTAGAAACCAATCTGTCATCAGATTTATGCATAGATGACGTTGCAGATCGTACAATACTAACATACTTGGAATTTTATGAAAATTTTATGATGAATAGATTAAGATGTGCTTTACGACTTTCATGAAGAAAGGGTTTTCAAAAAACGATCATAGAAAATCAGAAAAATCATAGAACAGAACAACGTCAATCAGGAAATCATCAGAACAGACTTGAACATCATATTCCATATTCTGATCCTAACTTTCAAAAGAGTTTTGACATAGCAAAACTAAGTCCGATTAAGGCATGCAATATATCAAATCGAAGCTTAAGACATGTTTTACAATTCTCTAGTTCATCACTTCGCAAGATTTCGACAGTAACGAGCTGAAATTAGCATCTCAAACATGTAGGTTTTTTTGTACACGAATTTACAGAACAACATCCAAGTGTACTTACCTTGTTTAATGATGCTTCAACGTGCAATCGAGCGATCCGGTCTCCGTATTCATATCAAAAGCGGCACAGAGAAGTCTCGGAAAGCTCAACAAACCTATGAGGATAGATTGCACAAACTATAGTGAGAATCGACTTGATTTCACGCTAATGAACTAATAACGGAAAATCAAGTCAAAAGAAACGATCTGGTGGCTGTTCAACGAGAAGCCGGCCACCACAGCTACATGAAGAAGCTGAGGAACGCTGCTGGAGGTTCGGGATCGCCAGAGGGAATGCCGATCGGCTGGTTCAGCCACTTGAACCGGCTGATCAAATCACCGGTGGCAATGCCGGTGATGCTGCCGTGGAAGAGATCTCGCCGGAATGTGGAGCTCCGGCCACCAGCAAGCTCGGCTGGTCTTGCGATCGGCCTTGTGACATCGTGGGGGACGACAGTAAGGCGGTGATTCACCGGAAAATGGCCGGTGAATAGGCGAGGTGGCCAACGGCCGAGAGAGGGCGGGAGAGGGAGAGTTACGTGAGCTTAGAGAGAGAGAGAGAGAGAGTGAGGAGAGAGAATTCAGATATGAAAATGAGAGTCTCCCCCCAATTTTGGAGGGAAAAAAAACTATATACTCCTCTCAACTTTGAATCCTAGTCCTTAGATTAATCCAATGGCCTAAAATGCATCCTTAATGATTAAGAATATTCTTTAAGGGCTAAGGATTGATGACATGGCATCATGGATGGACATGATCAATTCTAAATGAATGGCCATGATTGATTTGCTTATCCCCTAATTAATTTGCTTAATCCTTAAAGAAGGGCATTTTAGTAATTTCACTTAGGGGCATTTTCATAATTTTCAATTAAGGGCGTTTTTGTCATTTTTAGGCTCAAAAGGATGTGGCCGGCCTTGGCTGGTCAGAATGGACCTCCGGCCGCCAGATTTTCGACTGGAAAATGGCCAGTCCGATCAAACCGGTTCAATTTGAATCAAACTAGATTGAACGGGTTTGTCCCGAGTTTGGCCGGGTTGAACAGGCTCAATCCTTGGTTCCATTTGTTCCAATTTTGTACAATTTGATCTCTATCATGATTAATTGATCCAATTAATATTGAATTCGATCAAATTGGATTGAACCAATTTGAAATTCATGCACAAATTGATCCAATT
>CM062254.1:15606666-15711666 GCA_031216405.1 Syzygium malaccense
AGCCCTCATGCTGGTTCTGATCTTAGAACAAGTGCAGCAGACCATAGTAATAAGATGAGGCCGAGCTCAAGCGTGCAACCTTCTCCTGGCCAGACATCCAGATCTTGGGTTAATGTAGCTAAGGCCTTGACAAAAGGGTACAACCTGGCATATGTCCCTCCCTTTGTTGAAAATGGTGAGATCATTGTCGACATAACACCCGAGGTCGCTGCTGCTGTGAGTCCGAGGTGGCTGGAATGCCTAGTCGGCCACTACATAGGGAAGAAAGTCCCTTTTAAGATGACTGAAGAGGCTATAAAAAAGTCCTGGGGCGACCAAGTTGTCGATGTTAAATTGCATGAGAATGGTTTTTTCTTTTTCCATATTCCTAATGCTGATTTCCGCAGGAAGATCTTAGATTTGGGGCCGGTTTCCATTTTCAGCTGCACCTTAGTTCTTCAGCAGTGGCATCCAAAAATGACACTTAAGAAGGGCAAGCTGGATTCAATCCCGGTTTGGGTCAAACTAAGGGACATCCCCTTCTCTCTCTGGTCTCTGGCAGGCATCGGGCGCATTGCTAGTGCAATCGGTAAACCACTTTTTGTGGATGCACAAACTGAACAGCTATCCAGAATTTCCTATGCCCGGGTATGCATAGAGATTTCAGCCACTAGTCCTCGACTGGAGCTCGTCAAGTTCAGGTGGGATGGTGAAATAAACTCGATAAGTGTTGAATATGAATGGAAACCGCCGGTTTGCCCTTCATGCGGAATTTTTGGTCACAAAACAGGAACTAAGGGCTTTGGTTGTGCCCCTCAATAGACTGAAACCCGACCTGAGCCTGCCTCTCGGCCCCAAGCAGCAGATGACTGGTCTCTGGTCAGGAGGAAGAAAGGTGCTACTTCAATTGGCCTGCCCTCATAACAGCGCCAACACACTCCAACTCCTACCCTGAGTCATCACATAGACGTAGAGGCTCCTCTGGCTCCTACTGCTAGGCCGATTGCCCCTGTGTCTTCTGGTGTGGACTCGGTTGCTGATCCAGTCATAGTCAGGACCGTTCTGATCAACTCCATGAACCCTGAGACAGGTCTTTGCTCTTCTCCTTCCCGGTGTCCAGCAGTACTCTGGCCCAGCAGATTCTGGATTCCTCCCCTATTCCGTGCTCAGCAGGGCCTGGTGTACCCATTACCGCACCTGGCCTTCCCCTAGACACGAACTCAGGGGGGGTGGTTCCTCTGGCGATTGGTCCGATCCCCGCTCATGACCAGGACTCGTCTAGGCCTGCTCTGACGTTCCCAGAAGGACCTGATGTAGTGACACTCCCTTTGGCTGCCTCGGGGCCTCAAGGACATGTTCAACAGCAACTGGAGGACTCGGGTTCTATTTCTCATACGTCCTATGCAGGTTCGTCTAGCTCTCACGCCGGAGGAGATAATAGTGACTTGGAAGAGCAATTGGTGGGAGAATCGGTTATTTCCCCCCCAAATACACGTTCTCGAACCGTGGCTTCCCAAACTGCGGACGATCCTCCCAAGTCCTCCTTGGGGCCGTCCCCTAGCATAAGTTGCCTCGGTATGATCCCCGGTCCGTCCTCCTCAAAGAAGAAAGAAAAGAAGAGGAGGGCTAGGAGATCTCGGAGATAATATTTCTTATCCCTGTAATGTTTTTTGGTATATGGAACATTAGGGGACTAGTAGATCCCCTTAGACAAGCGAAAATTCGTTCCTTTATCAGAGTCAACCGTCTCTCTTGTATCGGTATTATCGAAACTAAAGTTAAAGACTCTCTTTTTGCTGGGATTTCGCGGGATTTATGTGGTAACTGGCGCTGGTATGCTAACTACGATTATTCCCCCTTTGGTAGGATTTGGTTTGGCTGGAACCCTGATGAACTGGACTCTAATGTTCTTTCCTCTTCCGACTAACTGATCCATGTTCAGCTTAGGCTCTTGAATATGAATAAACTCTGCCGCCTTACAATTGTCTATGGCGAGCATACTTTTGTCAAGCGGCGTCCTCTATGGGCTGACCTTGTTTCTATCTCCTCTTGCGACTTACCTTGGGTCGTTGCTGGGGACTTTAATGCAATCAGAGATCCTACTGATAGAGTGGGTAGCACTACCCCCTGGATCCCGGCTTTTGATGATTTTGGGGAGTGTCTAAACCAGGCGGGGTTGGAAGATATCCGATATGTGGGGTTTAGATACACTTGGACCCATTCTTCTGGTGATAGTCGGAAACTCCGCAAGATTGACCGAGTACTTGCAAATGACACTTGGATGCAACAGTTCTCCTACTCGGAAGCTAGTTTTCTCTCTCCCGGGATTTCAGACCACTCTCCCATGGTGGTTAAAATTCTGTCGCCACTATTTACCAAGAAACCGTTTAAGTTTTATAACTTATGGACGTCTCATCCCTCTTTCTTGGAACTTGTAAAGCAACCATGGGATACACAGGTAGTCGGTACTCCTATGTATACTATATGTTGTAAACTGCGTGTGCTTAAACAGAAGTTGAAACAATTAAACAGGTGTTTCTTTTCTGATATCTCTACAAGAACCGATCATCTTAGATCTGATCTCTACGCTGTTCAGGCGACCCTTGAACAACTACCTTTTGACCAGAGGCTTCGTGATAGAGAAACGGAACTCTTGAAATCTTTTTCTACGATGAGGATGCAGGAGGAATCCTTCTATAGGCAGAAATCCCGTATTCGATGGCTCAAGGAAGGAGATTTAAACACGCATTATTTTCACCACTTTGTGAACAAAAGGCGAGTAACAAACCGAATTCTCTCCACTTCAACTGATGATGGGACTTTAGTTACTGATCCTCAGATGGTGAGGGCTCATATTGTGAATCACTTCTAGGAGTTACTTAATGGTGCTTCTGCTTGCACTCGGCCCTCTGTTAGCGAGATAGGTTTGTTCCTTGGTCGGGTACTCGATGAGAACCAAAGGAACTCGTTAGCGCTTCCGGTCTCAGATAAGGAAATCCGGTCCACTCTTTTCTCGCTTGCTAAGGGCAAAGCTCCTGGACCTGACGGTTATAATATTGACTTTTTTAAATCTAGCTGGGAGATCACTAGACCATCCACTATAGCAGCAGTAAGAAATTTCTTTGAATCTGGGTGCATGCTTAAAGAGATCAATAACACCATCCTGACTCTGGTTCCGAAATCCTCAAATGCTTCAGCTATATCGGATTTCCGTCCTATTGCTTGTTGCAATACTTTATACAAGTGTATCTCCAAGATCTTGGCTAGGAGGATAGCGCGTATTCTTCCATCCCTTATCGGCCCTGCCCAAGCAGCGTTCGTTAAAGGAAGAAGGATCAGTGACAATATCTTGATTGCCCAAGAGCTATTTGCGGATTTCCACCACCGGCCGTACCTTTCCAAGTGTGCTATTAAAGTGGATTTTCAAAAAGCTTATGACACTGTCGATTGAAGGTTCTTAGAAACGACTCTAATGGCCTTCAACTTTCCTGACTACTTTACCAAGCTGGTGATGGCTTGCGTTACGACAGCAAAATTTTCAGTCTCCATTAATGGGGAATTGCATGGCTACTTTGGGAGCTCAAGGGGCATTCGCCAAGGAGACCCACTATCGCCATACCTCTTTATTCTGGTTATGGAAGTCTTCTCAGGCATTCTGAAGGTTAAAACTGATGCGCCGGACTTCCACTGGTTCTGGAGATGCAAAAAGACCCGGATATCGCACCTCTTCTTTGCGGATGATGTTCTACTGTTCTCAGAAGGGCACTTGAGGTCAATTCAACTGATAAATGAATCTCTCCTCTTGTTCTCTAATTGGTCTAGTCTTAAACCGAATAAGGCAAAAAGCAATATCTTCATCTCGGGAGGGACTCAGGCGTTGATAGAACAGGTAACTCAATGCCTAGGGTTTCAACAGGGTACATTGCCTTTTTGCTATCTTGGAGTGCCGGTTATCTCAACTAGATTGCGAAAGGTGGACTGTAAAGCCTTGATTGATTCTATTACGGCTCGTGCTCGTTCTTGGTCCCACCGCTTTCTTTCCTTCGCTGGTCGCCTTAAACTTATAAAGACGGTCTTGCACTCCATTCAAGTATACTGGGCCACCATCTTCTCTCTTCCCAAATCAATGTTGCACTGTATTGAAGCTATTTTGAGACAGTTCCTATGAAAAGGTCCTGACCTTGGAGTTAGAGGAGTCAAAGTAGCGTGGAAGGCTGTATGCTTACCTAAAGAGGAAGGTGGTCTGGGCATCCGAAGGCTTGATGATTACAATAATGCTATGACACTTAAGCACATTTGGCTTCTTTTTACTGACAAAGAATCGTTGTGGTGTAAATGGGTACACTCTAATTTCTTAAGGAAGGCTAATTTCTGGATTGTTTCCAAACCAACCTTTTGTTCCTGGACATGGAAGAAAATTATGGATATGCGCGCTGCTGCCCGAACCATGTTCCGATGGAATATTGGCAATGGAAGATCAGACTCTTTCTGGTTTGACTGCTGGCACAATAGGGGGCTGCTCAATCTCCTTTTTAGCGATGTTGAGATCTACCAGTCACGCATTCCTCGGGAGACTACAGTACGGTCCTTCTATGAAGACTCTTGGCAACCATCAATTACCCTAGATACTATTATGGGCTGGAGGGACAACACTCCGATCTTTTTCGACAGTACGATGGACAACTTCATCTGGACTCCTCATCCTTCGAGCCCCTTTTCTGTTAATCGCGCTCGGAATCATATCCGCAGGAAATGGCATCCAACCCCATGGCATTCCTTCATTTGGGATCGACACTTAGCTCCCCGTCATGCCTTTCTCCTATGGTTAATTTCTCTTAATCGGCTTCCAACGCAAGTATTCTTGCTACATAATCGCAGGATTGACGATGCATTATGCGCTTTTTGTGGATCTACACCAGACTCAATCAACCATCTTTTCTTTGAATGCTCCTCCACGAGTAGATTGGCCTCTCTGTGGGCGACAAAATGCAATATACCCTGGCGTAACCGACCCTGGCAGGACCATATTTTATGGGCTATGCAAGTGTGTGGTGGATCCTCGTTTGCACACTGCATCTCTAGATTTGCCCTTGGGGCTATTTGCCACATTATATGGACTGAAAGGAATAATGTGATCTTCAGGAACAAGAGCGTCTTCATCCCTGGCATGCGCAAGCATCTTTTTAAAGTCGTCAAGGACAAGGCCATCTCTATGGGGAGAATTGAGGACACATACAGGAACCGTATCCTTCAGAGAAAGTGGGACCTGCCTCCTTCCATATTTACATAGTGCTGCTCCCAGCTAGTCCTGGACCATCTTCAGTGGATTCTCCGAGCTTATGGTGTCGCCCATCCTTTTGCGGTTGGCTTGGATGTTTTGTTACTCATTTTGTTTTTCATGCTTTGTAGCCGTTCTTAGGCTGGTTGTATAGTTCCTGCTGGACCTGCTTGACCTTCTATGGACATCACTATGTCCTTTTACGGTCAGGTGTGGGTTTGGGCTTAGGTTGTTCTTGGTGATTTGAAAAGTTATACATATTCTTACCTTACCAAAAAAAAAAAAACAATTGCGTTCAGTTAGTGTAGACTCTCTCTCGTTTTTGGGCGACTCTGGCACTGTTCATCCGGCTTGGATGAGTGTCGATTCTGAGCTCTCAGATCATTGGTTCTTGCTGATCCTGGGTTCTGGGCTTCACCAGCAGGGGTCCTAGCTCTGGACGAGTGGATTAAGCTTGAGGTAGCCTCTATAAATCGGGTAAGTAGATCTGGGGAGCGATTCATTTGCTGTTCTTGGTCCTGTTCACCCGGTTGGTGATTTCGTTTGATTCTGTGTGTTTAAGGGGTAGAATCCTCCTGTACTCTTGGTTTGGGAGTAGCCAGATTCTACGTTTCCTCTTGCCTGAAGGATCTCTGTTTAGCAAGCCCCTGGTTGGATCTGCATTTCTGGGTTTTCTGGGCTTTGTAGCTCCCTTGCAACTGTACACCCGACTGGTGCTTTTCGTTTTCTGGGCATTCGTACTGGCTTTTTGCTCTACTCTTGGCTAGTTGCTGTGGTGTCTATTGGTGGTATTCATACAGAGGCTGGCTTGTGTTACGGTGTTAAGATCCTTGGTCCTCTTTCTGGATCGCCTTGTCCCTTATTCATGGCATTTTAATTCTGCTTATGGCTGGGAATCAACACTCTGGGGGGTCTATCCCGCTTTCGGAGGCTACTAAGGATGCAGGGGAACATTTGCAAGGTAAGAGACCTTCTAAGCTCCCCAAGCAATATGCTATTGCTAAATCTGGCCCATCCAAAACTCACCACAGAATAGTAAGTTCTGGTGATTTAGTGACAGATGATATCCCTGGTAATACAAAGGTTACTGGAAAGCCTGATGTGGTAGTTCATCAAGCAAATCACGTTGGTAGTCATGGACGCAGCAAGCCTCCTCTTGCTAGGGAGGAGATCCACACTCAGCGAGGTCAGAAGCCATTCAGGCGCAGCAGAAGCAGAGGGAGAAATCTACCTCGAAATAACTCTGTGGATGCTGGAATGTCTGGCAGAGATGAAGTGGTGGCTCAACTACCTAGTAGGGACCAAGCACAGCAAACCCAGCGATCATGGGCAGCTGTTGCTAAGTCAGCAATGAAGGGATATTCCCTGTCTTATATCCCTCCATCTATTGAAGATGGAAAACCAATGGTGAGAATTTCTGAGGAAATTCTGGAGGAAACCAACCCGTTGTGGTTGGAATACATTGTAGGTTATTTTGTAGGCAAGAAATTGCCCTTCAAATTGACTGAAAAGGCTATTCAGAGTCTTTGGGGGACATAGGTGACGGATGTCCTAGCTAATGCGGATGGATTCTATTTCTTCCATATACCGGATGAAGCCTTTCGACGGAAAATACTAGATAGTGGCCCAATCACTATCCTTCGAGTGCCGATGATTCTACAGCAGTGGCACCCGGCACTGAAGTTGGAGAAAAATCAACACCAGTCCCTTCCGGTCTGGGTAAAACTAAGGAATTTCCTTTATGCATTATGGTCGGCCTCGGGCATTAGTGCGGTGGCAAGCCCAATCGGAAAACCGCTGCATGTTGACATGCAGACGAAGAAAATGCGTATGATTTCCTACGCTAGAGTATGTGTAGAGCTCAAAGCATCCCAGACTCTTCTGGAGTCGGTGGATGTTATCTTGAATGGTGAAACCTGGTCTATAAAAGTGGAGTATGAGTGGCGCCCTATCTCTTGTTTGACTTGTGGTACCTTTGGCTATAGGTGTGCTGCTCCCGTGGAGGCGCCCAGTGGGAAACCTCAAGCCAGTTCAAATCCTGCTGCTGCAAATAATAAGTCCCCTCTTGTGGAGGATGAGTGGGAGACGGTAAAGAAAAAGCATGGTCCATCTCATTTGCCCCCTGCACTACTGGACCTCAAAGTATCTGATGCTCCGAGCTCAAGTCATACAAAGGAGGCTGTTAATGCCAGTCCTATTTCCTAACCTGAGTCAGCCTCTTCGGTGTCCTCTGAGGCATCCTTTGAATCAGCTAATACAGAGGACTCAGCCAGTAGTGCTGACTGTGACCTGAGAGAGGACCCTTCCTCCCCTGTCCCGAAGGCTAGTAAGCAAGAGCCCCTTAATTCACATGCCAGTTTGGCCCCAACTAGGTTCGCCACAGATACTCGATATACTGACCTCTCGGGTGGCGACCTTAATCAGGAGGGCATGGCTAAACCAGTGCCTGGTCTGGTGAAAAACCCCAGTTCAGTGAGCAATCCTCCATCTACCAAGAAGGCCAAATCGAAACCCCATCGGGGCGGCTCTAAATGTCGGTAACCTCTTTCCTTGTTTCTATATGTTTTTTGGGATATGGAATATAAGAGGCCTTGGTGATCCTCTTAAGCAAGCGGAAATAAGAGCTTTGGTTAGAAATCACAATATTTCTTGTATTGGCATCCTTGAGACGAAAATTAGACCGTCTTTTTTTGAGAAGATCTCTTCTGGGCTTCTACTGGATTGGGTGTGGACTGCCAACTACAATTTCTCTCCGCGCGGTAGAATCTGGATTGGGTGGAAACCCCATGAGGTAGACATGGAAGTTATATCTCTATCCTCTCAAGTCATTCATTGCCATGTCCGTCTTTTGGCTCTTAATAAGACGTGCTTCTTCTCCGTTGTTTATGGAGAACATACATTCACTGCTAGGCGTTCTTTATGGGCTGACCTTGTAAGATCCAGCGAACTTTTTGAGTCGGAACCTTGGCTGGTTGCAGGTGATTTTAATGCAATCCGGTTCAACTCGGATAGAATGGGAAGTTCCAATTCATGGATTCCTGCCTTCGATGAACTCAACCAGTGTTTAGATCAAGCTGGCCTTGATGATCTTAGATATATAGGCCATCGGTTTACCTGGCTGACTTCTTCTAGAGGCTCCCGGAAACAAAGGAAGATTGATAGAGTATTGATCAATGATCAATGGCTCAATTTGTTCTCTTTCTCGGAGGCTAATTTTCTAGCCCAAGGAGTTTCAGATCATACTCCCATTATTGTTAGAATTGCCCGTGCTATCCTCTCAAGGAAGCCTTTTAAATTCTTCAACTTTTGGATGTCTCATCCTTTATTCCCAACGATTGTCTCTCAGGTTTGGGATGCTCGCATTGGTGGAACCCCCATGTATGTTCTCTGCCAAAAACTTAAAATGCTCAAAGGTCGTCTCAGGCAGCTCAACAAGGATTCCTTCTCGGATATATCTTCGCGTTCTGCTCAAGCAAGGGCTGAACTTACGTCTACCCAAGATGCCCTAGCACTAGACCCTTTTAATGTGGACCTGGCGATCTTGGAGAAGGACCAGCTTCAAGTATTCTCTAATCTGAGACTCCAAGAGGAAGGCTTCTTTAAACAGAAATCAAGGATTAGGTGGTTGAAAGAGGGTGATATGAACTCTAAATATTTCCACCACTTTGTTAATAAGAGACAACTTCAGAATAGGATCCTCTCGGTATCGGCTGATGATGGTTCTGTTCTTACGAACCCGAATATGGTTCATAACCATATCGTCTCCTATTTTGAGACCCTTCTTAAGGCGAGCCCCCTACCTTGCGGCCTACGTGTGCTGACATTTGGGTTGTGGTGGATCGCACCCTTATTGCTGATCAGACTCTCGTCCTTTCTAAAGATGTAACTGACACTGAAATTAAGAATGCAATGTTCTCCCTTACCAAAGGTAAGGCTCTTGGACCTGATGGCTTTAATGTTGATTTCTTCACATCTTCTTGGGAAATTGTGGGGCCTTCAGTGGTGCTGGCCATTAAGGACTTCTTTAGGTCAGGATCGCTTCTAAAGGAGATTAATACTACGATCCTCACCCTTGTGCCTAAGATTCCTAATTCCTGTTCTATGCACGACTTTAGGCCCATTGCTTGTTGTAACACTGTTTACAAATGCATTACTAAGATCTTGGCCAATAGAGTAGCCTCTGTTCTGCCGTCTATCATCTCCAACACCCAGAATGCATTTGTTAAGGGGCGGAGGATAAGTGATAACATCCTTCTTGCACAAGAGCTATTTGCGGGGTTCCACCATGAGCCTTATCGGCCAAAATGTGCAGTAAAGGTTGATTTCCAAAAGGTCTATGACTCTGTAGATTGGACTTTCCTGGAAACGGTTCTTCAAACCTTCGGCTTCCCTCAGTTGCTTGTCAAACTAATTATGGAGTGTGTCACTTCCCCAAAATTCTTCGTTGCTATTAATGGAGAGTTACATGGTTTTTTTCCAAGTGAGCGTGGAATAAGACAAGGGGACCCATTGTCTCCCTACTTATTTACATTAGTAATGGAAGTTCTCTCGGGGATCCTCAATACTCAAGCAAGGAGTCCGGGGTTTAAATTCTTCTGGAGATGTAAGGCTATCGGCTTAACCCACTTGTTCTTTGCTAATGATGTCCTATTATTTGCTGAAGGAAATAGAGACTCAACTATGTTGTTTAAGGAAGGTCTGGACCTATTTTCTAAATGGTCTGGTTTGAAGCCCAATGTAAACAAAAGTGAGTTTTTCTTCTCTGGTGGCACGGCGGACAGTAGAGAACAGGCCCGGAATGTATTCGGTTTCAATGAAGGTACGCTTCCCTTTCGCTACCTCGGGGTTCCTGTTATCTCGACCAGGTTAAGCAAGGCGGATTGCACATCATTAGTGAACGCAATTACTGCACGTGCTCGCTCATGGTCCCAAAGATTTCTATCCTTTGCTGGTAGATTACAGCTTATAAAATCTGTCCTTCATGCTATCCAAGTATTTTGGGCTAGTGTATTTATGCTTCCACAATCGGTTCTGTCTAAAATTGAAATGATTCTTAGACAATTCCTTTGGAAGGGCCCGGACCTTGGTGTGGGTGGAGCTAAGGTCCCCTGGAGTGATGTTTGTCTCCCTAAAGAGGAGGGCGGCTTGGGTATTCGTAGACTCCTCGATTGCAATCTTTCGGCAATGCTCAAACATATATGGACTCTCTTTACAGACAAGGAATCACTTTGGTGTAAGTGGATTCACTCCACTTTTCTCAAGAATAAGAATTTTTGGATAGCGCCCATGCCGACTTTTTGTTCTTGGGCCTGGAAAAAGATCCTTGACATTCGTCGAGACTTTCATATGTTCTTTAAATGGCAAATTGGTGATGGCTCTACCGTATCTTTTTGGTTTGACTCTTGGCATCCCAAAGGTCCTCTTTCGGGTTTCTTTTCTAATAGGGATATCTATTGTTCGGGTATCCCTAGGGAGGCTTCTGTGCAGAACTTTGTAGCTGGATCTTGGCATGCCTCAAACATGCTTCAATCTTTTAACTCCTGGCCGGATAGTGTCCCTGTTCTAGACGAGCATAGGCCTGATCGCCTAGTATGGAAAGGCCACCCTTCGGGTGTATTCTCCATGGCCTCCGCTTGGGAGCAGATCAGAATATCCAGACCTGCTGTTCCTTGGAGTTCTTTTGTCTGGGACCAGAGTATTGCGCCGAGGTATGGCTTCTTGATGTGGCTTATATCCCTGAATAGGCTCCCAACACAGGTTGTGTTGCTCAATTACCACAGAATATCAACAGGTGTGTGCGCCTTCTGCAAATGTAGATCAGATTCGGTGGATCATCTGTTCTTTGCATGTCCTGTCACGCGTTCTCTTGCCTTGTTCTGGGCTGGAAATTGCTACCTTCCATGGAAAAATCAGTCGTGGCAAGATAATCTTCATTGGGCCACCAGTCACATAGGAGGCCATAGCTTTGACCAGAAAATTGCTCGGTTTTCATTTGCAGCTTTGTGCCATATTATCTGGATCACCCGAAATAATATTCTCTTCAGGAATCAACCCCTCTTCGTGCCGGCCCTCCGATAACATCTTGCGTTACTCACCAGGGATAGAGGTTTCGCCTTCAAACCTGTTGAAGACAATCCGCGTAATCGTAGGATCCAAGTTAGTTGGGGCATTTCCACTACTATATTTGATCAAACCCCTTGAGGTTGTCTTAGTTCTAGCTATGTGGTCACTTCGTTAGCCCTCCTGTACCTTGTTTTGGTGCCTATAGTTCTATTACCGTCACACCTTTGCACCTATTGGGACAGTTCTTTGTCGCTTTAGGTACGAGGTTTTTGTGTTTCGATCACATCTCTTGTAAGTATCGCTTTGAAAAGTCAATATACATCTTATCTTACCAAAAAAAAAACAATTGCGTTCAGTTTTTTTGGTTTTTGTTGTTATAGTCCTGTTTGGTTTGGGTGGCCTCCTGTTGGCTTGTTGTATAGTTCGGCCTGAGTCATCCTTGACCCTATTCGGACATTTCTATGTCTTAGTCGGTTCGAGGTTTGTCTTTGGTGTTCTTTTGTATATGGTGTTTGGAAAGTAATACATATTCTTACCTTACCAAAAAAAAAAAAAACAATTGCGAACTTCAACCACCCGCCTGGGTGGCGCTGCTGGAGAGGGCACTCTTTCTCTTGCAAAAGGTTGAGTGTTCGAATCCCAGGCGCCGCATGGTGACTTAACCGGTGCACGTGTGTGGTGGCTAGCACGTGTCGCCCTCAGGATTTACCTCCCGGCTGTCGGCCGTGCGGAGGTTCCCTGAGTTATAAAAAAAAACAATTGCGAACTTCGTACTTTTCATTTCTCACCATCTCGGGTTACTGTTCACGCGAGCAGAATGCTCTCCCTTCTGGTGCTCTCGCGGGTACTGTTCACCCGCCTGACTTCCTTCGATTCCAGCTGACTCCGGCAGCCGTTGGAGCCGATTTTTGGAGGCAAGGCCCTCTGAACCCTCCTCTCTCTCCCCTCCAATGGAATCCCCTTTTAATCAAGTGCTGAGGGCGGACCAACAGATCTGGTTGGTCTTCGTGCGCCTCCTCCGACTGGAAATCCAACCCCGCTGAATCCTGTTGTGCTGGTTGTTCCCTTGGAGGACGCTCACTCCCCTGAAGGTATTCTCCTTGTAGTCTCCCTTCTTCTGTGGTGGGGCTGGATCTGGTAGTCTGGTGGACGAATTTACTCTGGTTGCTGCTGATGTACTATTGCCTGTCCCCGAATTGGGTTGTGCTGCGGGAGTGGTTGACTGGTTGGTGGAATTGGTGTACTAGACTCTTATTTCGACCATATGGAACTGGATTCTAGGAACCCCCCGGCTGGACACTCCCCTGTTGTTGCCAATCCTCTGGCGACAGATGGGAATGCTGTAACTTCCTTGACAGCAAAGGCCAAAGACAAATCTATAGCCTTTACTCATAAGAACAACCCCTCCTCTGGCCCCAGGATTAGTCTGAAGGGTAATACCAGTCGTAGCCGTAGTAGAGGCCGTTCTAAAAATAGAAGCAGCTCCATTAGACATGCTCACTTTGCTGGACCTTCTACTGGTGCTGAACTCAGGACTAATACTGATGGCAATTCCAATATGAAGAACCAGAATTCTGGTAGTCAAAATACCTCTGCACATGCAACCAGATCTTGGGCTAATGTTGCTAAAAGGTATTACCTTGAGCAACCGGTGTCTGATGATGAAATTAAGACTACTCTATTTTCGCTGGCCAAAGGCAAAGCCCCTGGGCCGGATGGGTATAATGTGGATTTCTTTAAAGCTTCTTGGGAGATCATTGGGCCCTCCATTCTTATGGCGGTAAGAGACTTCTTTGAGTCTGGACGCATGCTCAAGCAGTTAAATAATACCATCCTCACCCTCGTGCTGAAGTCCCCCAATGCTTCGGCCATGACTGACTTCCGTCCAATTGCATGTTGCAACACCCTCTATAAATGCATTTCTAAAATCTTGGCTAGGCGCATTGCACATGTTCTGCCCTCTCTGATTAGCCCTTCTCAAACGGCTTTTGTCCGAGGACGCAGGATTAGTGACAACATCATGCTTGCACAAGAGTTGTTTGTGGACTTTCACCACGAGGCTTACCTCCCCAAATGTGCCATCAAAGTGGATTTCCAGAAGGCTTTTGACACAGTAGACTGGAAGTTCATTGAAAAGACACTTTTGGCCTTTAAATTTCCGCTCTCCTTTATTAGGATGATTATGGCTTGCGTGTCTATAGCCAAATTCTCGGTATTAATCAACGGAGAACTACATGGGTTCTTTGCTAGTAGCTGTGGAATACGACAAGGTGACCCGTTATCGCCATACCTTTTCATACTAGTTATGGAAGTCCTTTCTGGAATTCTTAAATCAAAGACTGAGTCCTCGGAATTCCACTAGTTTTGGCGTTGCAAAAAAACCTGGCTATCTCATCTATTCTTTGCGGATGACGTGCTGCTCTTTTCTGAAGCTCATTTGAAGTCGATAGAGATAATCAAGGAATCTCTATAGCTGTTTTCCAACTTGTCTGGCCTTAGACCTAATAGCAGGAAAAGCAATATATTCCTCGCTGGAGGGACACCGGCGTTGCATAGATAGTTACTAAAATGCATCGGCTTTCAACAAGGTATACTCCCCTTTCGCTATCTTGGTGTGCCTATCATCTCCACCAGATTGCGCAAAGAGGACTACAAGATATTAGTTGATGCTATAACTGCTCGGGCCCGCTCATGGACCCAACGTTTCTTGTCCTTTGCTGGGAGATTGCAACTCATCAAATCTGTTCTATACTCTATCTAAGTGTACTGGGCCACCATCCTCTCTCTGCCGAGATCTGTCCTGAATAGAATTGAGGCTATCTTGCTATAATTTCTATGGAAAGGTCCTGACCTTGGCATGGGAGGAGCTAAGGTAGAGTGGAATACTGTTTGCTTACCTAAAGAAGAAGGCGGCCTTGGAATCAGGCGAATTGCAGATTATAATAGAGCTTTCACTCTTAAGCATATATGGCTTCTCTTTACTGACAAGGAATCCTTGTGGTGCAAATGGATCCATTCAACCTTCTTAAAATCAAACTTTTGGGTTGTTTCCAAACCAACCTTTTGTTCTTGGACCTAGAAGAAGATTCTGGATTGACGTGCTTCTGCCCACTCACTTTTACGGTGGAAGATTGGTAATGGATACTCGGTTTCACTCTGGTTTGATTGGTGGCATAACAAAGGCCCCCTTTACCTTATTTTCAGTAATGTTGACATATACCAGTCACGGATCCCCAGGGATACCACAGTTCGAAAGTTTTATGATTGTAGGTGGGAATCCTCAAACACACTTGACACAATCCTCAGTTGGGCGGACCCACCACCTAACTTTGAGGACAATACTCCAGACAAATTGATTTGGACTCCACAACCATCTCATTCCTTCTCGGTGGCAACTGCATGGAATCACATTAGAAGAAAAGGGCATACAGCCCCTTAGCACACATTCATCTGGGATCGCCATATTGCTCCCGGGCATGCTTTTCTCTTATGGCTAGTAACTCTTAACCGGCTGCCTTCCCAGATTTTCCTCTTACAAAATCACAGGATTGACACTGCTTTATGCGCTTTCTGCGACTCCAGACCGGACTCAGTTAACCACCTCTTTTTTTAGTGCTCTTCTACTAGTAGGCTGGCTTCCTTTTGGGCTACTAAATGCAGCCTTCCATGGCGTAACCAACCTTGGCAAGAGCACATTCTGTGGACTATGAAAGTCTGCGGTGGACTTTCCTTTGCACACTGCCTTTCTCGATTTTCCTTTGGTGCTCTAGTTCACATTATCTGGACAGAAAGGAACAACGCCATCTTCAGGAACAAGACCGTTTTCATCCCTGGCATGCGCAAACATCTTATCAAGGTTGTGAAGGATAAAGCTATTTCCATGGGGAGAATACAAGATACTCCTAGGAACCGCAAATTACAAATGAAGTGGGGACTTCCACCTTCCATCTTTGACGAAAACCGGATGTCCTCCTAATTCGGTCTCCCTGTTCTTTGTCTTTAGTTAGCCTATTTTGGCTTATTGTATAGTTCCTGCCGTTCCTTTCCTGACCATGTTTGGACATTTCTATGTCCTTATGGGGTCAGGAGCTGGTTTTAGCTTAGGTTGTATATGGTGTGTTGGAAAGTAATACAAATTTTATCTTACCAAAAAAAAAACAATTGCGAACTTCTTAAGAAAATCTAACTTTAGGGTTGTATCCAAACCCACATACTGCTCCTGGACATGGAAGAAAATCTTGGATATGCAAACCTCCGCCTAAGCTCTATTCAGGTGGAAGATCGGGAATGGCCACTCGGTTTCTTTCTGGTTTGATTGGTGGCACAACAAAGGCCCTCTCTACCTTATTTTCAGTAATGTTGACATATATCGGTCGAGGATCTCCCAGGATATTTCTGTTTGGGAGTTCTACAATGATACATGGCAGCCTTCAACCGCACTGATTACTATCTTGAGCTGGACGGAATCACCTCTAATATTTGAGGACAATACTTCGGACACAATGATTTGGACTCTGCATCCATCTGAATCTTTCTCGGTAGCGCTAGCATGGAATCACATCAGGATAAAAGGATAACCAGCCCCCTGGCACTCCTTCGTCTGGGATCATCACGTTGCCCCCCGTCATTCTTTCTTCTTATGGTTAGTATCTCTTAACCGATTGCCTACCCAGGTTTATCTCCTACAGAACCGCAGGATTCATGCTGCAAATTGCGCCTTTTATGGCTACACCGGATTCGGTCAATCACCTCTACTTTGAATGCTCTTCGGCAAGTAGACTGGCATCATTTTGGTCAACAAAATGTAACCTTCCGTGGCGCAATAGACCTTGGCAAGACCATATTAAGTGGGCAATGAAAGTTTGCAGGGGCTCCTCTTTTGCTCACCGCCTCTCTAGGATCTCCTTTGGTGCATTATGTCACATTATTTGGATTGAACAGAACAACTCCATCTTCAGGAACAAGAGTTTATATATCCCGGGTATGCATAAGCATCTTATCAAAATGGTGAAGGACAAAGCCATATCCTCCGGGAGAATTGCCGACACACATAGAAACCGGAAACTACAAAGAAACTGGGGACTCCCTCCTTCAATCTTTGAAGCGTGCGGATAACCTTGGTATTTTGATGTAATAGTTCTGTTTGTTTTGGGTGGCCTTCTGTTGGCTAGTTGTATAGTTCTACCTGAGTCATCCTTGACCCCATTCGGACATCTTTATGTCTTAGTCGGTTCGAGGTTGTCTTTGGTGTTCCTTTGTATATGGTGTTTGGAAAGTAATACATATTCTTACCTTACCAAAAAATAAAAAACAATTGCGAAAGCATTTGCCAAGGATGTTTTCATTAATCAAGAACGAAAGTTGGGGGCTCAAAGACGATCAGATATCGTTCTAGTCTTAATCATAAACGATTCCGACTAGGGATCGGCGGATGTTGCTTTTAGGACTCCGCCGGCACCTTATGAGAAATCAAAGTTTTTGGGTTTCGGGGGGAGTATGGTCACAAGGCTGAAACTTAAAGGAATTGATGGAAGGGCACCACTAGGAGTGGAGCTTGCGGCTTAATTTGACTCAACACAGGGAAACTTACCAGGTCTAGACATAGTAAGGATTGACAGACTGAGAGCTCTTTCTTGATTCTATGGGTGGTAGTGCATGGTCGTTCTTAGTTGGTGGAGCGATTTGTCTGGTTAATTCCGATAACGAATGAAACCTTAGCCTGCTAACTAGCTATGTGGATGTACATCTCCATGGCCAGCTTCTTAGAGGGACTATGGCTGTTTAGGCCAAGGAAGTTTGAGGCAATAACAGGTCTGTGATCCTCTTAGATGTTCTGGGCTGCACGCGCGCTACACTAATGTATTCAACGAGTCTATAGTCTTGGTCGACAGGCCTGGATAATCTTTGAAATTTCATTGTGATAGGGATAGATCATTGCAATCGTTGGTCTTCAACGAGGAATTCCTAGTAAGCGCGAGTCATCAGCTCGTGTTGACTACGTCCCTGCCCTTTGTACACACCGCCTGTCGCTCCTACCGATTGAATGGTCCAGTGAAGTGTTGGGATCGCAGCGTCGTGGGCGGTTCGCCGCCGATGACGTCGCGAGAAGTTCACTAAATCTTATCATTTAGAGGAAGGAGAAGTCGTAACAAGGTTTCCTTAAGTGAACCTGCGAAAGGATTATTGTCGAATCCTGCCTAGCAGAATGACCAGAGAACCAGTAACAAACTCAATGGGGACGGTAGGCCTCGCCCAACATCTCTAGACGTTTGGATTGTACAGGTGCCTACGGGCGCTCGGGTTTTTCTCGACGGCACAACGAACCCCGATGCGGAATGCACCAAGGAACCTTAACAAGAGAGCGATGCTCTCGCCGCCTCAGACATGACGCGTGTGCGGGATGCCATGCAATCTCCTATCATTCATAACGACTCTTGGCAATGGATATCTCAGTTCTCGCATCAATGAAAAACGTAGCGAACTGCGATACTTGGTGCGAATTGCAGAATCCCGTGAACCATCCAGTCTTTGAACGCAAGTTGCGCCCGAAGCTTCGGTTGAGGGCACATTTGCCTGGGTGTCACACATTGCGTTGTCCCCAACCCCCCGCCTTGAATTAGGCGGGCGAGACTTGGGTGCGTATGTTGGCCTCCCGAAATAACCTTATCCCGGTTGGCCCAAAATCGAGCATTGGAGCGATTAGCACCACGACATTCGGTGGTTGATGAGACTCCAATGATCAATGTCGTGCATGTCGCTCGTGCACATGCTCCACGAATCTACCTTTCACCAACGCGACCCCAGGTCAAGCAAGGCTACTCGCTGAGTTTAAGCATATCAATAAGCAAAGGAAAAGAAACTAACAAGGATTCCCCTAGTAACGGCGAGCGAACCGGGAAGAGCCCAGCATGAGAATTGAGCGCCTTCGGCATTCGAATTGTAGTCCGGAGAAGTGTCCTCAGCGACGGACCAGGCCCAAATTCCCTGGAAGGGGGCGCCAGAGAGAGTGAGAGCCCCATCGTGTCCGGACCCTGTCGCACCACGAGGCACTATCGGCGAGTCGGGTTTTTTGGGAATGCAGCCCTAATCGGGCGGTAAATTTCGTCCAAGGCTAAATATGGGCGAGAGACCGATAGTAAACAAATACTGCGAGGGAAAGATGAAAAGGACTTTGAAAAGAGAGTTAAAAAGTGGTTGAAATTGTCGGGAGGGAAGCGGATGAGGGCCGGCGATGTGCCTCGGTCGGATGTGGAACGGTGTGAACTAATCTGCCGATCGACTCAAGGCATGGACTGATGCAGATTGCAATGGCGGCCCAAGCTCAGGCCTTTGATACATCCGCAGAAATGTCGCCATTGCGATTGTGGAATTCAGCACGTGCCTTCTGGCGTATCTCAGCATGTGCGTGCTCTAGGCATCGGCTAGTGAGCTCCCCATTCGGCCCACCTTGAAACATGGACCAAGGAGTCTGACATGTGTGCGAGTCAATGGGTGGCAAACCCGTAAGGCGTAAGGAAGCTGATTGGTGGGATCCCTTTTGGGTGCACCGCCGACCGACCTTGATCTTCTGAGAAGGGTTCGAGTGAGAGCATGCCTGTCGGGACTCGAAAGATGGTGAACTATGCCTGAGCGGGGCGAAGCCAAAGGAAACTTTGGTGAAGGCTCACAGTGATACGGACGTGCAAATTGTTCGTCTGACTTGGGTATAGGGGCGAAAGACTAATCGAATCGTCTAGTAGCTGGTTCCCTCCGAAGTTTCCCTCAGGATAGCTAGAGCTCAAGAACGAGTTCTATCAGGTAAAGCCAATGATTAGAGGCATCGGGGGTGCAATGCCCTCGACCTATTCTCAAACTTTAAATAGGTAGGATGGCGCGGCTGCTTTGTTGAGCCACGCCACGGAATCGAGAGCTCCAAGTGGGCCATTTTTGGTAAGCAAAATTGGCAATGCGGGATGAATCGGAAGTCGAGTTACGGTGCCCAACTGTGCGCTAACCTAGAACCCATAAAGGGTGTTGGTCGATTAAGACAGTAGGACGGTGGTCATGGAAGTCGAAATCCGCTAAGGAGTATAATAACTCTCCTGCCGAATCATCTAGTCCCGAAAAAGGATGGTGCTGAAGCGCGTGACCTATACTCGGCCGTCAAGGCAAGTGCCAGGCCTTGATGAGTAGAAGGGCGCGGCAGTCGCTGCAAAACCTGGGGCATGAGCCCGAGTACAGCGGCCGTCGGTGCAGATCTTGGTGGTAATAGCAAATATTCAAATAAGAACTTTGAAGATCGAAGAGGGGAAAAGTTCCATGTGAACGGCACTTGTACATGAGTTAGTCGATCCTAAGAGACGGGGGAAGCCCGTCTGATAGCGCTTCGTGTGCGAGCTTCGAAAGGGAATCGAGTTAAAATCCCTGAACCGGGACATAGCGGCTGACGGCAACATTAAGGAGTCCGGAGACGTCGGCGGGGGCCTCGGGAAGAGTTATCATTTCTGTTTAACAGCCTGCCCACCCTGGAAACAGCTCAGCCGGAGGTAGGGTCCAACGGCTAGAAGAGCATCGCACGTCGTATGGTGTCCGCTGTACCCCCGGTGGCCCTTGAAAATCTGGAGGACTGAGTGCCGTCCATGCCCAGTCATACTCATAACTGCATCAGGTCTCCAAGGTGAACAGCCTCTGGTCGATGGAATAATGTAGGCAAGAGAAGTCGGAAAAATGGATCCGTGACCTCGGGAAAAGGATTGGCTCTGAGGTCTGGGCACGGGGGTCCTACTCTCGAACCCGTCGATTGTTGGTGGACTGCTCCAGCTGCTCTTGCGGCAAGAGCGGGTTGCCGCGTGCCGGCCGAGGGACGAATTGGGAATGGCTCCTTCGGAGGCCTTCCTCGGGCATCAAACAGTCAACTTAGAACTAGTACGGAGAAGGGGAATCCGACTGTTTAATTAAAACAAAGCATTGCGATGGTCCCTGAATCTGCTCACGCAATGTGATTTCTGCTCAGTGCTTTGAATGTCAAAGTGAAGAAATTCAACCAAACGCGGATAAACGGCGGGAGTGATAATGACTCTTTTAAGGTAGCCAAATGCTTCGTCATCTAATTAGTGACGCGCATGAATGGATTAACGAGATTCCTACTATCTCTATCTACTATCCAGCGAAACCACAGCCATGGGAATGGGCTTGGCAGAATCAGTGGGGAAAGAAGACCCTGTTGAGCTTGACTCTAGTCCGACTTTGTGAAATGACTTGAGAGGTATAGGATAAGTGGGAGCCGGAAACGGCGAAAGTGAAATACCACTACTTTTAACGTTATTTTACTTATTCCGTGAAACAAAGGCGGAGCAATGCCCTTTCTTTTAGAACTACGGTCAGCGCATGCGGGCTGACCCTGGCGGAAGACATTGTCAGGTGGGGAGTTTGGCTGGGGCGGCACATCTATTAAAAGATAATGCAGATGTCCTAAGATGAGCTCAACGAGAACAAAAATCTCGTGTAGAACAAAAGGGTAAAAGCTCGTTTGATTCTGATTTCCAGTACGAATACGAACCGTGAAAGCGTGGCCGATCGATCCTTTAGATCTTCGAAATTTGAAGCTAGAGGTGTCGGAAAACTTACCACAGGGATAACTGGCTTGTGGCAGCCAAGCGTTCATAGCGACGTTGCTTTTTGATCCTTTGATGTTGGCTCTTCCTATCATTGTGAAGCAGAATTCACCAAGTATTGGATTGTTCACCCACCAATAGGGAACGTGAGCTGGGTTTAGACCATCGTGAGACAGGTTAGTTTTACCCTACTGATGATAGTGTCATAATAGTAATTCAACCTAGTACGAGAGGAACCGTTGATTCGCACAATTGGTCATCGCGCTTGGTTGAAAAGCTAGTGGCGCAAAGCTACCGTGCGCTGGATTATGACTGAAAGCATCTAAGTCAGAATCCGGGCTAGAAGTGATGCATGCGCTCGTCACTCGATTGCCGACCTGCATTAAGGGACTTGTTCCCCCAAGTGCACGTGTCGTTGGTGAAGCTCTCACGGTGGATGAACCGTGCGGGCCGCCTTGAAGCACAATTACTATTGAGCGGCAAGTAGAATCTTTTGCAGATGACTTAAATATGCGACGGGGTATTGTAAGTGAAAGAGCGGCCTTGCTGCCACAATTCACTGAGATTCAGCCCTTATCGCTTCGATTCGTTCCTCCCCCCAAATCCTAACTCCCCAAACAAACTAATAAATTTCTCTTCCCCAAACTAACATTGAGGGTCGCTATCCATAACGTGGCACTTGGGACTAAGTACAAATTCCGAGCGCATGCATCGATCGTGCCCACCATGACTTGTGCCAAGGCATAATAGGAAATGGTTCGAGGAACTTGGTTCAACCTAAGTGGAGTGGATCGTGTGCCTAGTGTGACGTCGGTCATGTTGTACCAAGGCACATGAGGAAATGCTCCGAGCAACTTGGATGGTTCGGATGGCAATGTACCTTTCGAATGTGAATGGTGTGCTTGATCTTGTGCCCAGTGGATATGGATCGTATGCCTTGGTCCGTGTGGATCTTGTGCCTAATTAAGTAGGCAACATGCCTAGTGGATATGGATCGTGTGCCTTGGTCCATATGGACATTGTGCCTAATTAAGTAGTCAACGTGCCTAGTGGACGTGGATCATGTACCTTGGTCACACATAGACAAAACATGACTCGAGAGAATGCATCATAAGACATGAGGAAAATGCTCCGAGGAACTTGGTTGGTTCAGCCGGCAATGTGCTTATGGAATGTGAATGGTGCACTTGGTCGTGTCCCGAGTAGATGTAGATCATGTGCCTTGGTCCGTGTGAACCATGTGCCTAAGTAGTCAGTTGTTTTGATAAAGTGAAACGAAAATGCTCCGAGTAACTTGGTTCGATCAACATGCCAACTCTTGACATGACTCGAGTGCAAAAGAATAAGTTGCGTTTTCATAAGCGACCCCCATATCCGTTGTAAATGGAAATTTTCACATTCCTTCGACTAATGATGGTGGCGTGGTAGCTCTTGATATGCTAAGTTATATGTTTCGACCGTATGCCATGATTTGTGTGCACAAGAAGAGGTCTCGTACAACAAACAAGTGCCAACTTTTCACATGGCCCGGTCGTGCGCTAAAATTGTGTCCTGGTGCCTTGCATCGTGCTCGTGTTCATAGTTCGTAGCCGTGCCTCGTGTCCGTGTGCATGGTTTGTGGCCGTGCGTCGTGCCCGTGTGCAATCGTGTCGTGCCTTGCCTGTACCTGTGCGCATGGTTCCTGGCCGTGCGTCGTGCTCGTGTGCATGGTTCGTGGCCGTGCCTCGTGCCCCTGTGCATGGTTCATGGCAATGCCTCAAGCCCCTGTGCATGGTGCCCGTGCCTCTTTCGTGGCCGAGCATCGTGCCCAAGCATCGTTCGTTCATGGATGTGCCTCGCACCCGTACATCGTTTGTGGCCGAGCTTCGTGCCCGTGCATCGTGTCCGTGTATCGTTCGTGGCCGTGCAACGTTCGTGGCCGTCCGTCATGCCTTACCTCGTGCCAATGTGCATGGTTCGTGGCCGTGCCTTGTGCCCGTATGCATGGTTCGTGGCCGTGCCTTGTGCCCCTGTGCATGGTGCCCGTGCCTCGTTCGTGGCTGAACGTCGTGCCCGTGTGTCGTGCCGTGCATCGTTCATGGCCGAGCTTCGTGACGGTGCGTCGTGCCCGTGCATCGTTCATGGCCGAGCATCGCGACTGTGCATCGTGCCGTGCATCGTTCATGGCCGAGCGTCATGCTTGTGCATCGTGCCCGTGCATCGTTCATAGCCGAGTGTCGTGCCCGTGCGTCTTGCCCGTGCATCGTTCATGCCCGTGCATCGTTCATAGCCGAGTGTCGTGCCCGTGCGTCTTGCCCGTGCATCGTTCATGCCCGTGCATCGTGCCCGTGTATCGTTCATGGCCGTACTCGTGCCCGTGCATCGTTCATGGCCGTGCTCGTGCCCGTGCATCGTGCCGTGCATCATTCATGGCCAAGGGTCGCGTCCGTGCATCGTGCCCACGGATCGTTTATGGCCGAGCAACGCGGCCATTCATCATGCCCGCGGATCATTCATGGCCGTGCATCGTGCCCGTGCATCATTCATGGCCGAGGGTCACGCCCATGCATCGTGCCTGTGGATCGTTCACGTCCGAGGGACGCAACCGTGCATCATGCCCGTGCATCGTACCCATGGATCGTTCATGGCCGAGGGTCGCGCCCATGTATCGTGCCCGTGCATCGTGCCATGCATCGTTCATGGCCAAGCATCGTGTCCGTGCATCGTTCATGAACATGCATCGTGCCCGTGCATCGTGCCATGCATCGTTCATGGCCGTGCTCGTGCCTGTGCATCGTTCATGGCCGTACTCGTGCCCGTGCATCGTTCATGGCCGTGCTCGTGCCCGTGCATCGTGCCGTGCATCATTCATGGCCAAGGGTCGCGTCCGTGCATTGTGCCCACGAATCGTTCATGGCCGAGCAACGCGGCCGTTCATCGTGCCCGTGGATCATTCATGGCCGTGCATCGTGCCCGTGCATCGTTCATGGCCGAGGGTCATGCCCGTGCATCGTGCCCGTGGATCGTTCACGTCCGAGGGACGCAACCGTGCATCATGCCCGTGCATCGTGCCCATGGATCGTTCATGGCCGAGGGTCGCGCCCATGTATCGTGCCCGTGCATCGTGCCATGCATCGTTCATGGCCGAGCATCGTGCCCGTGCATCGTTCATGGCCGTACACTGTGCTCGTGTATCATGCCGTGCATCGTTCATGGCCGTGCTCGTGCCCGTGCATTGTTCATGCCCGTGCATTGTGTCCGTGCATCATGCCCGCGAATCGTTCATGGCCGAGCAACGCGCCCGTGCATCGTGCTAGTGCATCGTTCACGGCCGAGGGTCGCGCCCATGCATCGTGCCTATGCATTATGCCCGTGGATCATTCACGACCGAGGGTCGCGCCCGTGCATCGTGCCAGTGGATCGTTCGCGGCCGAGCATCGCTCTCGTGCATCTTGCCGGTGGATCGTTCATGGCCGTGCATCGTGCCCATGTATCGGGCCATGCATCGTTCATGGCCGAGGGTCGCACTAGTATATCGTGCCGGTGCATCAATCAGGGCTGAGGGTGGCGCCCGTGCACTGTGCCCATGGATCATTCACGGCCGAGCATCGCGCCCTTGCATCATGCCGTGCATCGTTCATGGTCGTGCTCATGCCCGTGCATCATTCATGGCCGAGCGTCGCGCTCGTGCATCGTGCCCGTGGATCGCTCGTGGCCGAGCATCTCGTCCATGCATTGTTCGTTTATGGCCGATGGTCGCGCCCGTGCATTCGACTCGTGGATCGTTTGTGGCCGAGCATCGCGCCCGTGCATGGTTCGCTCATAGTCGAGGGTCGCGCCTGTGCGTCGTGCCTGGGCATCGTTCATGGCCGTGCGTCGTGCCCGAGCATCATAGCCGAGTGCATGGGACGTGGCCGATGATCATGGCAGAGTGCATCAGTCCTGGCCGAGCCTCGTGGCCGAGTGCATGGGTCATGCACAAGGCTCATGGTCGAGTGCGTCGGTCATGCACGAGGCACATGGAACCGATCGCTACTTCACCGATCATTTCTCATCCAATTGAATCCATTCTTCTTCCTAAATTTTGTCTAAGTCATCAAATAGGTCCCCCATTTGTTTTCCCACCTCCGAACTATTTTTTCTAATTTTCCAATTTTTTAATAATTTTTTAAATACCAAAAATAAAAAAAAATATTTTCGAGCTTCAAAATTTTTTTCTAATGCATCCATAATTTAGTTCACATTTTTCTAAGCATCTCTGCAAAAAATCTCATCAAAATGCAATTTTTACATTTTTTTAGAGACGTTGTGCCATCTCAAACATGGTGAATGTCTCCTCCTGCTATGAGCAAAATTGCTCATAAGGCTCTTTAGGGGGGTAGAGGTGCTCAAAGGCCATGACCGGCCTTTGGGCAATTGTTGGGCAATGCATAGACCTATGTTTTGGGCACAAGATTGAGTCATAACATGGATCAATGACCGATGAAATAGGCCATGGCCGATCAAATTGAGCACCTCTAAACAAAGATGGATCGACGAAAGACCAGTGCATCATGTGACTCCCTTCACGCAGGCATTCAGGGCCGAGTGCATGGGTCGTTGACAAGCCAAGTGACCATATAGGATGAATCGATGATCGAGTTCCTTGGGAATCGATGAATCCACGAGTCCCTTCGGTAAGATGAGACCATGCCTTAGGGCATGAATGAATGAGCTAGGATGGTGCAATGATCGTCTCACGATTAGGCGAACGATCAAGTCTCGAATTGAGCCGAGATCAAGCCATGATCGAGGCTTTAATGGCCAAGGGGAGGCGACATTGAGGTGAGATAGGGACGGAGATTGAAGCCACGATTAGTGATAAGATCTTGCTATTCTCGCGTCTAGCGGTGCGGATGTGGCCTCGTTCGATGAGTCTGTGTGCTCCTCGAGTTCTCATGCTTGGAGAGCTATGGATTAGTCGGCTTGGTTTACTTCCAGTGTACGCGATGGCGTGTGAGAGATGACAAGAACGTGTATATTGGCAGGCTTCGTGCTGGTGCATCGAATTGCTTCCCTCACTTTCAATCAATTGTTGCTCCATGAACGAACGTTGGATACGGGTTCCTGTGTTGCATACCTATTACGATGGAAAGTTATACCTTTCGTTGTCCCTTCTATCACAACATCCCTTTGGATGCTTGGTTAGACTAGATAGCAGGGCTTGCGTTCCACGAACACCTCATGTGATTGTTCGGATGGACCCCGAGTGGTTGCTTGTTTTCTTGGATGCGAAACTTTCTTGATGGGTAATGGGTCATTAGCCCTTGTTCCCAAATCTCTAAGCGTTTATCGCTTTACTAGAATGACGCTCTTGCCTCGTCTTTGACCACGTGGAGCTCTCGAGCTTCATGATGGATCATGCTTGGCGGACGTCGTGAAGAAATGCTACCTGGTTAATCCTGCTAGTAGTCATATGCTTGTCTCAAAGATTAAGCTAAGCATGTGTAAGTATGAACTAATTCAGACTGTGAAACTGCGAATGGCTCATTAAATCAGTTATAGTTTGTTTGATGGTATTTGCTACTCAGGTAACCGTAGTAATTCTAGAGCTAGTACGTGTAACAAACCCCGACTCTTGGAAGGGATGCATTTATTAGATAAAAGGTCGACACGGGCTTAGCCCGTTTCTCTGATGATTCACGATAGCTTGACGGATTGCACGGCCATCGTTCCGGCGATGCATCATTCAAATTTCTGCCCTATCAAATTTCAATGGTAGGATAGTGGCCTACTATGGTGGTGACAGGTGACGGAGAATTAGGGTTCGACTCCGGAGAGGGAGCCTGAGAAACGGCTACCACATCCAAGGAAGGCAGCAGACGCGCAAATTACCCAATCCTCACACGGGGAGGTAGTAATAATAAATAACAATACCGGGCTCTTTGAGTTTGGTAATTGGAATGAGTACAATCTAAATCCCTTAAAGAGGATCCATTGGAGGGCAAGTCTGGTGCCCGCAGCCGCGGTAATTTCAGCTCTAATAGCGTATATTTAAGTTGTTGCAGTTAAAAAGCTCGTAGTTAGACCTTGGATTGGGTCGACCGATCCACCTCACGGTGTGCACCGATTGGCTCGTACCTTCTACTGGCGATACGCTCTTGGCCTTAACTGGCCGAGTCATGCCTCCGGTACTGTTACTTTGAAAGTGCTCAAAGCAGGCCTACGCTCTGTATATATTAGCATAGGATAATATCATAGGATTCCGATCCTATTATGTTGGCCTTCGAGATTGGAGTAATGATTAACAAGGACAGTCGGGGGCATTCGTATTTCATAGTCAGAGGTGAAATTCTTGAATTTATGTAAGACGAACAACTGCGAAAGCCATCTTACCAAAAAAAAAAACAACTGCGAAAGCCACTTTTCATTCTCACCAATTCTCGCGGGTACTGTTCATCGGGCAGAATGCTCTCGACGGTGATTCTCGCAGGTACTGTTCACCCGGCGGGATTCTCTTGATTCTGGCTGATTCAGGCGATCGTTTGGCTTGATTTTTGGTGGCTTGGCTCCTTGTACACTCCTTGTTCATCCCTCTAAAGGATTCCTCTCCCTGTTCAGCACAGAGGCTGGGCTACCAGATCTGTTCGTTGCCCTCTTCGGTCTTCTTCGCCTGAGCGTATTGACTGAACTAAGCCTTCAGTTCTGGGCTGTCCTCCTGAAGGTAGCTATCTCTATAGGTACTCTTCCTTCGATTCTCTCCTGTTGATTGGGTCTGGGGTGGTCCGTGGTGCACACGCCATTTTGAGGGACCGTCTGATACGTTCTCCCCTGGTCTGGTGCGTGCTTCGTTCTGAAGTGGTGTTGCTGGAGGTTGACTAGTTGCTGCTGGGCTGAGTTCCCTTCCGTTGTTATCTCCCTGCTGTGTATAATTGGAGACTTGGATTGATATTGCATTTATTCTGGGAGACTAGCTGATGCGTTCTCTGATCTGGTCTGTGGAGCTATTTGGTTGACTGGTAGGTGTTTGTAGTTTTACCCAATGGCTGAGACTATAAAACCCCCATTGCCTGTCCCATCCCCTGTTATAGAGGCTGAACCACTCCCCGCCACGGACAAACATCAGGCGGTTCCTGGCTCTGTTGCGAACACAAATGCAGATGTACCCCAAGGAAAATCCTCTACTGTGTTGTTTGAAACTGAACGCCCCTTGGGTCTTAGACCTATCCTTAAGGGCAATTCTAGCCGGAGTCGGAGTAGGGGCCGGCCGAAGGATAGGAGCCACTCTCGTGGAAGAACCCATAATGCTGGTGGTGCTAGGCGCTCTGAATCTAGAGCCAATCCAAATAGGAAAACAATTGAGTTGGGACAGTCTTATACTCGCCCTCAAGACCGTAACCAAGCCCCTACTCCTAGAACTTGGGCAAATGTTGCTAAGGTGCTGACTAAAGGCTATCACTTAGAATTTGTGCCTCCTCTACAAGTAAATGGAGAAGTTATTGTGGATATCTCTCCTGAAGTTGCTGCTGATCAGAACCCATTGTGGCTGGAATGTGTCGTTGGACACTACATTGGGAAGAAAGTTCCCTTTAAGCTGACTGAAGAGGCTGTTAGGAAAGCATGGGGTGATAAAGTGGCGGATATTAAACTCCATGAAAATGGATTCTACTTCTTCAGAGTCCCAGATTCTGAGTTCCGTAGAAAGATCAT
Source organism: Syzygium malaccense (assembly GCA_031216405.1). Classification (NCBI taxonomy): domain Eukaryota; kingdom Viridiplantae; phylum Streptophyta; class Magnoliopsida; order Myrtales; family Myrtaceae; genus Syzygium; species Syzygium malaccense. The sequence continues at coordinate 15,635,248 of CM062254.1, forward strand.
TGATTCTGGTCCGGTTTCAATATTTAGCTGCACTATGTTACTGCAGCAATGGCATTCCAAACTAAAGCTCAAAAGAGGAGTTCTTGAGACCATTCCGGTTTGGATAAGATTGAGAGACATACCCTTTTCCTTATGGTCCCCTGCTGGTATTGGGAGAATCGCAAGCGCCTTAGGGAAACCTCTATACGTTGATGTACAAACATAACAGATGTCGAGGATCTCCTATGCTCGAGTCTGTGTGGAGATAAAGGCTACGGAACCTAGAGCTGAACAAGTGAAGTTCCGATGGGATGATGAAGTCAATATAATCCATGTGGAATACGAATGGAAACCGCTGGCTTGTCCTTCTTGTGGGAATTTTGGGCACAAAGAAGGTTCTGCTAGTTTCAAATGCGCAGCTCAATCTGCACCTGACCAGAGAGCTTCATCTCATGCGAATGGCCAAGTCAACAGAATAGTCCAACATGCACCTGGCCAGAGAGATGAAGGGTGGACCCAAGTGCCTTCTAGGAAAGGCAAAGCACCCTCTGGAAAGCTTCACTCAGCGCCATTTTCAGCACCCACTCAGTTCCACCCAGGCTCCACCTCAGCCCCGAATCTGAACAATACAGAATCCCTTCTGGCTGTCTCGCTTCCACCATTGCAACCCGAGAGAGGCGATACTGACCTGAGACATCCTGCGGACACGACTCAGGCCCAAGCCTTCCCCCTGCTCCAAATCCGGTTGGACCTACTGATCAGCTGACTGAGGAACATTCTCTTCCTTCACAGGCTTCCACTGAAGGATCTTCTGAGTCCCAGGCAATTATGGACAAATCTAGTGACTCGGAAGGTATACTGGAAAGGGGAGCAGCTCCTGCCTCACCCCCCAACACAAGATCTCGTACTTCTATGTCTGGTGCTTCGGATGAAATGCATAGACCCTTTCTCGGTTCTGGCCACCACACGATGCACCCTGGAATAGCTCATAGTCCGTCTTCCTCCAAAAAGAAAACAAAAAGGAGGAAGCCAAGAAGATCTCAGCGGTAGCTATCAGCATTTACATATGTTTTTTGGCATATGGAATATACGGGGCCTAGTAGAACCCCTGAGGTAAGCTGAAATCCGTGCCTTTATAAGAAGGAATCATCTTCGCTATGTTGGGATTATTGAAACTAAAGTAAAAGCTTCTTCTTTTGCTGTGATTTCAAGAGGCTTATCCACTAATTGGCGTTGGCTTTCCAATTATAATTATTCCCCTCTTGGTAGGATTTGGTTCGGATGGGACCCAAATGAGCTGGATATTAGTCTCATCTTTTCATCTTGCCAAATAATCCATCTTCAGCTTCGTTTTTTGCACTTACAGATTTCTTGTTTGTTGACAATAGTATACGGTGAACATACCTTTGTGAAGCGTAGACAATTATGGGCTGATCTCTACCGACTCTCTAATGGCGACTTACCTTAGATTGTTGCCGGGGACTTCAATGCAATCAGAGATCCGGAAGATAGGGTGGGCAGCTCAACACTATGGATCCCATCTTTTGATGAATGTAGAGAAGGCCTCAACCGAGCGGGCTTGGAGGACCTACGATATGTAGGATGTCGTTACACATGGACGCATTCTTCGGGAGTAAATCGGAAAATGCGTAAGATCGATCGGGTGCTTATCAATGACTGTTGGCTTCAACAATTCTCTTTCTCTGAAGCCAATTTTCTTCCGCCTGGAATATCTGATCACTCCCCCATGGTGATCAAGATTGTACAACCTAGTTCTTCTAACAAGCCCTTCAAGTTTTTTAACTTCTGGACTTCTCATCCTGCATTCATGGAGATAGTTACCCAAGTTTGGGATACTCACTTCATTGGCAATCCTATGTATATAGTTTACTGTAAGCTTAAGGCTCTCAAATTCAAGTTGAAACTTATGAATAGGTCCTCCTTCTCAGACATTTCCATCAGGACAGAACAGGCTAGACTGAATCTTTTTGCTGTTCAAACAGCCTTGGAGACAAATCCTTTTGATCAAAGCCTAATTGCAAGTGAAGTTACACTCTTGCGGACCTTCTCTGACTTGAGATCTCAAGAAGAATCTTTCTTCAGACAGAAGTCTAGAATCCGTTGGCTCAAGGAAGGAGACATGAACACCAAATATTTTCACAACTTTGTCAATAAGAGGAGACTCCACAATAGAATCTTAACTGTTACAACAGAGGATGGTGTGCTACTCACTGAACCTCAGGAAGTTAGCAACCATATTGTGAGCCACTTTCAGAGTTTATTAAATGGTGGATCAGCACCGATCCAACCTTCTGCTTCAGAGTTGGAGGTTCTTCTTGGACAAGTCTTAGATGAAAACCAGAGGACTAACCTAACTCAGCCGATCACTGAGGAGGAAATCAAATCCAATCTCTTCTCGCTTGCTAAGGACAAAGCTCCTGGCCCTGATGGTTACAATGTTGAGTTCTTCAAACACACATGGGGGATTATTGGCCCATCTATTCTTACGACTGTAAAGGACTTCTTTGAGACTGGTCGATTGCTTAAAGAGATTAACAACACCATCTTAACGCTGGTGCCGAAATCCTCTAATGCATCGGCCATGAGCGACTTCCGACCAATTGCATGCTGCAACACCTTATATAAATGCATCTCCAAAATCCTTGCTAGGCGCATTGCAAAGGTTATACCGATGCTGATTGGCCCTTCCCAAACAGCCTTTGTTAAAGGCCGCAGAATCAGTGACAACATCATGGTTGCACAAGAACTTTTTGCGGACTTTCACCATGAAGCATATCTTCCTAAATGCGCCATTAAGGTGGATTTCCATAAAGCCTTTGACACGATTGATTGGAACTTTATTGAAAGGGTTCTTACAGCCTTCAAATTTCCAGCCTTTTTCATTAAGCTGGTTTTGACATGCATCTCAACTGCGAAATTCTCGGTCTCCATTAACGGAGAATTACATGGCTATTTTGCTAGTAGCCGAGGGATACGACAGGGCAATCCCCTATCGCCGTACCTATTCATCCTAGCTATGGAAATCTTCTCAGCTATTCTCAAGTCCAAAACTGATGACCCAGACTTCCAGTGGTATTGGCGATGCAAGAAACCTCGCATATCCCATTTGTTTTTCGCGGATGATGTTCTTTTATTTTCGCAAGGGCACATGAGATCGATAGAGCTTATAAAGGAATCCCTTGATTTGTTCTCAAACTGGTCTGGCTTAAGACCAAATCTTAACAAGAGCAATATGTACCTCTCAGGAGGAAACCTCGAACTCCATAGTGCTCTTCTTCATTGCATCGGATTTCAACAAGGGTCTCTGCCCTTTCGATACTTGGGGGTGCCTATTATTTCTTCTAGGCTTCGTAAAAAGGATTGCAAATTCTTGATTGAATCCATTACGGAGCGTGCCCGTAGTTGGACCCAAAGATTTCTATCTTTTGCTGGTCGCGTACAGCTTATCCAATCAGTTTTGCATTCCATCCAAGTCTACTGGGCCACGATATTCTCCCTCCCCAAATTGGTCTTGAATAGCATTGAGGCTATACTTCGACGGTTCCTTTGGAAAGGTCCTGGCTTAGGTACGGGAGGTGCTAGGGTATCTTGGAATGCAGTTTGTCTCCCAAAAGAAGAAGGCGGCCTCGGGATACGAAGACTTACTGAATATAATAGAGCCATGACTCTAAAGCACATATGGATCCTTTTCACCGATAAGGAATCTATGTGGTGCAAATGGATACATTCAAACTTTTTAAAGAAGAAAAACTTTTGGGTTGTATCCAAACCCACCTTCTGCTCATGGACTTGGAAGAAGATTCTTGATTTGCGGGTCTCAGCCCAGACCCTTTTTCAGTGGAAGATTGGCAATGGCCGGACGATTTCCTTTTGGTTTGACTGGTGGCACACAAAAGGGCCCCTCTATCTCCTTTTCAGTAATACGGATATATACCAAACTAGGATCCCGCGGGACATATCGGTTCGGGATTTCTATCATTCTACATGGCAACCATCAGCAACCTTACACTCTATCTTGGATTGGATGGAAGTTCTTCCAAGCTTTGAAGATGATACTCCGGACAGCTTGATTTGGAGCCCTAACCCGACTGAACCCTTCTCGGTGGCCCAGGCCTGGAATCAAACAAGGAAGAAAGGCCATCCAGCCCCTTGGCACTCCTTTATATGGGACTCACATTTGGCCCCCCGACACTCCTTTTTATTATGGATTGTGTCATTAAAACCGCTTCCTACCCAGGTTTTTCTTATGCAAAACCGTCGGATCGAATCTGGACTATGTGCTTTCTGTCACACTATCCTAGATTCCATCAATCATCTCTTCTTGGAATGCTCCGCTACCAGCAGGCTGGCCTTCTTTCGGGCAACCAAATGCAATTTACCACGGCGCAACCGACCGTGGCCAGAGCTTATTTTGTGGGCCAACAAAGTTTGTGGAGGCACTTCCTTCGCCCACCGACTTGCCAGGTTTTCCTTCGGCGCTCTTTGCCATATCATATGGATTGAGCGGAACAACTCTCTCTTCAGGAACAAGAGTATCTTCATCCCAGGAATACGCAAACACATTCTCAAGCTGGTGAAGGATAAAGCTTTATCCTCTGGGAAAATTGCTGACACACCTACAAATAGGAGACTTCAAAGGAATTGGGAACTCTCACCTTCCATCTTTTCTTAATTTGGCTGTGTAGTTCTCTGTCTTGTATTAAGCTTTGTTGTTTGTTGGTCTTTCGGTTAGCCTTGTTGAGTGACCCCCCTCCCCCTCTCGGATTTTTTGCACATTTGGGGCTCAGGGTTGTCTCTTGTATATTTTTCCCTTGTAAAAAACAACTGCAAAAGCATGGTTCTTGTATAGTTCCTGCTGAACCTCTCTTGACCTTGTGGGGACATTCCTATATCCTAATAGGGTCAGGAACTGGTTTGGGCTTTAGGTTGTATTTGGTGTTCTGAAAAGTTATATACATACTTATCTTACCAAAAAAAAAATAAATAACTGCAAAAGCCATTTCCATGGGGGGAGTTCAAGATACACCCAAGAACCGCAAATTTCAATTGAAGTAGGGACTGCCTCCTTCCATCTTCGATGTAAACCGGATGCCCTCTTAATCCGATCTCTTTGTTCTTTTGTCCTTAGGTAGCCTTTTGGCTTGTTGTATAGTTCCTGCCGCTCCATTCTTGACCATGTATGGACATTTCTATGTCCTTATGGGGTCAGGAGTTGGTCTTGGCTTAGGTTGTATATGGTGTGTTGGAAAGTAATACATTTTTACCTTACCAAAAAAAAAAACAACTGCGAAAGCACACACTTTTCATTTTCACCATCTCGCGGCACTGTTCACGCGAGCTGAAATGCTCTCCTTTGGAAATCTCGCGGGTACAGTTCACCCGCCGGAGTTTTGCTGATTCCGGTGGATTCCGGTGGAGTTTGGAGCTGATTTTTGGAGGCAAGGTCCCTTGGACTCTCCTTTCTCTCCCCTCCAAAGGGCTCCTCTTCTTTCTCGGTGTAGAGGCTGGGCCATCAGATATGATTTTCCACCCCGAGCGTTTTTCTGAGAAGGCCGAACATGCTCAGTGCTCTCTGTGCTGGGTTTTTCTCTTGGAGCTCGGCCTCCCCCTCTGAAGGTATTCTCCCTTCGATGCCTTCTTCTGGGGTGGGGTTGGTATTGTGATTCTCTAAAAGCATTTATGCTGGTAGTTGGAGACCTACTGTTGATACGCCCTGATCTGGTATATATTGCTGGGTTGGATTGACTGGTTGGTAAAATTGGTGCGGTGGGTTGCTAAGTATAGAACCTATGAAGGAGGTTACAAAGTTCCCCTCTCCTGGCCCTCCCCTGTTGCTATGCCTCAACCGGCGGTAGATGGTCAAGCTGGAACCTCGAAGGCTGTAAACCCCAAAGGAAAATCGATCTCCCTATCTCAGGATGGCGAACTTCCTTCTGGCCATAAAGCCATTTTGAAAGGTAATCCTAGTCGTAGTCTTAGTAGAGGCCGACCCAAGAGTAGGGGACGCTCTCTTAGGCATGCACACAATGCAGGGCAGCCATTTCGTTCTGGTTTCAGGCTTAATACAGATGGAAAAACTAAAGTGGCAGGACAGAACTCTAATTGTCCCCAAGTCCAATCCAGTCATGCACCCATGACTAGAACATGGGCTAATGTGGCGAGAGTATTGACTAAAGGATACAACCTAGCATATGTTCCACCGCTGATGGAGGATGGTGAAGTTATTGTGGATATTACTCCAGAGGTTGCTACTGATGAGAATCCTTTCTGGCTGGAATGTATTGTTGGACACTATGTTGGGAAGAAAATCCCTTTCATGCTAACTGAAAAAGCCATTAAGAAATCATGGAGAGATCAAGTAGTTGATGTTAAATTACATGAAAATGGTTTCTTCTTCTTTGGGGTTCCAAATACTGAGTTCTGCAGAAAGATTGTGGACATGGGACCAATTTCCATCTTCAATAGCACAATGTTACTATAATAGTGGCACCCGAAGTTGAAGCTTAAGAAAGGTTCTCTAGATACTATCCCGGTTTAGGGCAGACTTCAAGACATTCCTTTCTCTCTTTGGTCTCCTGCAGGCATTGGACGAATAGCCAGCGCCATTGGGAAACCACTTTATTTAGATGTGCAAACAGAACAGATGACCCGAATCTCCTTTGCACGTGTTTATGTGGAAATTACAGCCACTAAACACCGAATGAAAGCAGTGAAGTTTCGCTGGGATGGCGAAGTGAACTTGATTAATATTGAATATGAATGGAAGCCTCTGGCGTGCTCTTCTTGTGGTATTTTTGGACATAAATTGGGTTCCAAAGGATTTGATTGTGCTTCTGTACCTGTGGAATATAGAACTGAGACTATGGTTCGTCCTCAAGGAGCGGATGGATGGAATCAAGCCACCCGGAAAAAGGCAAACCTACTTCAGGCGAGTCAATCAACCAGCTCCAAAATGAAACAGTATCACAACTGGCACCGAACCTGGAGGAGGAAGATCCCCTGCCTCCTGTTTTGAATCCATCTATGGAACCCGGCAAGATAGGTTCTGAACTTAATCATCCTAAGGATCTTGAGGCAGGACCGAGCTTGTCATTACCACCGTGTCCAGCAGAACTTATTGTCGAGCAGGATGAGGATCCTTCTCAGAACTCACAGTCTTTCACAGGAGAATCTGCTGACTCCCAGATACAGGAGAAGTCTAGTGCTTCAGAAGAATTGGAGGAGGAGGTACCAGCTTATGTATCCCCCCCAACACTCGGTCACGAACAATGGCATCTAGTGCCACGGAAGAGGGAACTAAGGTTTCGCCCGGTTCTACACCTAGCTCGATGTGTCTAGTGAAGGCACCTACTTTGTCCTCCTTGAAAAAGAAATCCAAGAGGAGGAGGCCATAGAAAGCTCAGAGGTAACCTACATCGTCCCTATATATGTTTTTTGGTATATGGAATATCAGGGGCCTAGTTGATCCCCTTAGGCAAGCTGAGATTCGGACCTTTATTAGGACACACCAGCTCTCCTATATTGGTCTTGTTGAAACCAAAGCCAAAGCCTCCCTTTTTGCTGATATATCTAAAGGCTTAAACGCCAATTGGCAATGGATTTCCAACTATGATTTTTCCCCTCTTGGTAGAATTTGGTTTGGTTGGGATCCGAATGAGATAGAGATGAGTCTTATCTTCTCTTCTTCTCAAATGATACATACTCAGTTAAGGCTTTTAAAGATGCAACATTCTTGTCTTCTCACAATCGTATATGGAGAACATACGTTTGTGAATCGGCATCCTCTTTAGGCTGACCTCATACGGCTTTCATCGTGTGATTACCTTAGACTGTTGCTGGTGATTTCAATGCTATCAGAGACCCGGATGATAGAATGGGAAGCTCAACTCTGTAGATTCCGGTTTTTGAAGATTTTGGGGATTGTCTCAACCAAGCTGGATTAGAGGACCTCCGTTATGTGGGTTGTAGATACACTTGGTCCTATTCTTCAGGCTATAATCGGAAACTTCGCAAGATTGATCGGGTGCTCATTAATGACCTCTGGAATCATATTTTCTCCTTCTCTGAGGCCACCTTCCTTGCGCTAGGTATCTCTGACCACTCCCCCATGGTGATTAAAATCTTATCACCACATAGTTCCAAGAAGCCTTTCAAGTTTTTCAATTTCTGGACTACTCATCCAAAATTCTTGGAATTAGTAGCTCAAACTTGGGATAGTCATATAGTGGGCACACCTATGTTTAAGGTCTGTTGCAAACTTAGGTTACTGAAAACTAAGTTGAAACACTTGAACAGAAGTTTCTTTACAGATATTTCCACTAGGACTGACAAGGCTAGATCAGACCTATACGCTGTTCAGGCAGCATTGGAACTTCATCCTTTTGATCAGAGCTTGCTCCAAAGCGAAGTGGAGCACACCTGTACCTTCTCTGCATTGAGACTACAAGAGGAATCCTTCTTCAGACAGAAATCCAGGATTCGATGGCTCAAGGAGGGGGACATGAATACTAAATACTTTCACCATTTTGTTAACAAAAGGCGGCTACAAAACCGAATCCTCACGGGAACTACAGATGATGGGGTATTATTATCTGAACATCATGCGGTCAGGAACCACATTGTTAGTCATTTTCAGGAGCTGCTCAACGGTAATGCTACTTCTATTCAGCCCTCTGTTATGGAGATAGGTGACTTTGTAGGCCGGGCCTTAGACGAAAATCAGAGGAACCTCCTAGCATAACTAGTTTTGGATGAGGAAATCAAGTCTACTTTATTTTCGCTGGCTAAAGGCAAAGCGCCGAGGCCGGACGGGTATAACGTTGATTTCTTCAAGACCTCTTGGGAGATCATTGGTCCTTCCATCCTCAATGCGGTAAGAGATTTCTTTGAATCCGGTTGCATGCTTAAAGAGTTAAACAACACCATCTTAACTCTAGTGCCGAAGTCCCCTAATGCTTCGGCCATGAGTGACTTTCGTCCGATTGCATGTTGCAATACCCTTTACAAATGTATTTCCAAAATCCTGGCTAGGCGAATTGCACATGTTCTACCAACTTTGATTGGCCCTTCTCAAACAGCTTTTGTTAGAGGGCACAGAATTAGCGACAATATTATGATTGCCCAGGAGTTGTTCACGGATTTCCACCATGAGGCCTACCTTCCCAAATGTGCCATCAAAGTGGATTTTCAGAAAGCATATGACACTGTTGACTGGAACTTCATTGAAAAGGTTTTAAAGGCCTTCAACTTTCCAAATTTCATCATCAAGCTGGTTATGGCTTATGTCTCAATAGCCAAATTCTCGGTGTCAATCAATGGGAAACTACATGGGTTTTTTAAGAGTTGCCGAGGCATACGACAAGGTGACCCTCTTTCTCCGTATCTCTTCATTCTTGTCATGGAAATCTTCTCTGGGATTATAAAGGTCAAAACAGATGATCCGGACTTCCATTGGTTTTGGCGTTGCAAAAAAACCCGGATCTCTCATCTATTCTTTGCGGATGATGTGCTCCTATTTTCAGAAGCTCACTTGAGGTCGGTTGAACTAATCAAGGATTCGCTTGATCTGTTCTCTGATTGGTCTGGTCTTAAACCGAATACAAGGAAAAGCAATATCTTGCTCTCGGGTGGGACCACGATTTTACATGGACAACTTCTTCAATGCCTCGGCTTCCAACAAGGTACACTCCCTTTTCGCTATCTAGGGGTGCCCATTATCTCCTCTAGACTTTGTAAAGAGGACTGTAAAAGCTTGATTGATGCTATAACTACTCGAGCCCGTTCCTGGACTCAACGATTTTTGTCCTTTGCCGATCGTCTGCAACTCATTACTTCAGTCCTGATTTCTATACAAGTTTATTGGGCCACTATTTTCACTATTTCGAAATCAGTTTTGTATAGAATTGAGACTATCTTGAGGCAATTTCTATGGAAAGGTCCTGATCTAGGTATTGGAGGAGCTAAGGTAACATGGAATGCTGTTTGTCTACCCAAAGAAGAAGGGGGCCTTGGGATAAGGCGACTTGTAGAATACAATAGAGCCTTGACTCTTAAACATATTTGGCTCCTCTTCTCTGATAAGGAATCCATGTGGTGCAAATGGATACACTCCATCTTCCTGAAAAAAGCAAACTTTTGGGTTGTATCCAAACCTACATATTGCTCCTGGACATGGAAGAAAATATTGGATATGTGAAGCTCCGCTCAAGCTTTATTCCGGTGGAAAATTGGAAATGGCCGATCGGTTTCTTTCTGGTTTGATTGGTGGCATGACAAAGGCCCTCTCTACATTTTATTCAGTAACATGAACATATACCAGTCGCGAATTTCTAGGGACATTTCTGTTCGAGATTTCTTTGATGGTACATGGCAATCCTCAGCCACTTTGACTACTATCTTGAGCTGGACGGAACCATCTCCAATCTTTGTGGACACTCCGGACATGATGATTTGGACACCGCATCCATCTGATTCTTTCTCGGTAGCACGAGCTTGGAACCATATCAGGACAAAAGGACAATCAACCCCCTGGTACTCCTTTATCTGGGATCATCACATTGCCCCCCGGCATGCTTTCCTCTTATGGTTAGTATCTCTTAACCGGTTGCCTACCCAGGTATACCTCCTGCAGAATTGCAGGATTGATACTGCTCTTTGCGCCTTCTTTAGTACCAGACCGGACTCGGTCAATCATCTTTATTTTGAGTGCTCTTCGACTAGTAGACTGGCATCATTTTGGGCAACAAAATGCAACCTTCCGTGGCACAATAGACCTTGGCAAGAGCATATTAGGTGGGCAATGAAAGTATGCGGTGGATCCTCTTTTGCCCATCGCCTCTCTAGGTTTTCCTTTGGAGCCTTATGTCATATCATTTGGATTGAATGGAACAACTCCATATTCAGGAACAAGAGTATATACATCCCGGGTATTCGCAAGCATCTTTTCAAAGTGGTGAAGGATAAAGCCATATCCTTTGGTGGAATTGCCGATACATATAAAAACCGGAAATTACAAAGGAATTGGGAACTTCCTCCTTCAATCTTCGAAGCGATTCGGACGGTCACGTAAATTTAGTTTACTAAATCTGTCCGTTATGGGTGGCCTCCATGTTGGCTAGTTGTATAGTTCTTCCCAAGTCATCCTTGACCCCGTTCGGACATCTCTATGTCTTAGTTGGTTCGAGGTTGTCCTTGGTGCTCTTTTGTATATGGTGTTTTGAAACGTAATACATATTCTTATCTTTACGAAAAAAAAAATAACTGCGAAAGCATAACTCACCCATCGGTGGCTGTGTTGGTTTACGCTCAGTTCCTTTCATGAGAGCTCCTGGGTTCAAACTCGCCTATCGGTGATTTAAGTGGGGGGTCGTGGCGGTGGGATACTGCGCTAGCCCCCCTCGAGGACTAGTTGGGCATCACCGCTGATTTGAGCCCTAGCTCGCCGGCTGCGCGAGCACCTTTGTTATTAAAAAAAAAAAACAACTGCGAAAGCATATTTTTATTATTTATTATTTTTTTATTTTTTTTTTGCGATGGACTTGCCCACGGGTACTATTCATTTCCTCTCTAATCAGTAGAACTTGCGGTACTTTTCACCCGGCCGGAAGCTGGTGCTGCTGGGAGATCAAGCCACTGATTTTAGCTGAAAATTGGAGGCCGGAGTCACCAGGTAGGAGTCTTCTTCTCCTCTATGGGGATTTCCCATCCATTGTGCCGATTGTGCTAGAAATCAGATCTGGTTTTCTCCCTGGGTTTCGATTTCTGCATTTTCGTTCTGCTCTTGTGCATTGAGAGTACTGGCTGGTTTAGCCTTGATATTGGGATGGGGTGGAAGAATCTACCTAGGCTTCATGTTTTTCGGTGGATTTCCTGTTGTTTTGGCATTTGGGTCACTCTATCTCTGATCTGTTGGGTTTTGCGGTATTGTTCACCGAAAGGGGTTCTGGAATTGCTGTGAGTTGGAGACGCTGGGTTTAGTTGGAAATTAGTGTCTGAAGTCACCTGGTAGGAGTATTCCTGTCTTCGGTTAGGAACCTCCATCACTTGTGCCTACTATGCTAAGAAGAAGTTCTGGGTTTCTAGAAGACGTTCTGGGTTTTCTGGGTATCTCCGAAGTTTTGGGTTTTCTAGAAGACATTCTGGGCTTTTTGGGTTCTTCTGTACTTTGGTTTCTGTTCATGGAGTTGCTGGCTCACTTGGCCTGAGATTTGCCTGGGCATCTCCATCACTTGTGCCTACGGTGTTGGGAAGAAGTTCTGGGACGCTCTGGACTTTTTGGGTTTTTTGCATGTTGGCTTCTTTGATGAATAAACACATATAAGGGTATTCATGGCTAGAATTCCTTCAAAAATGGAGCCTCCATTAAAGGCCATAGCTAAGCCAAAGCAGGGAATGGCCAAGCACCTTTCTGCTACTAAAGCCCCTTCCAATGGCCAAATCTGGCAAGCCTGAAGATTCCTCACAACCCATGATTCATGTGGAACCCGAGACACAAAAAACTGTTGAGGACTCAGCAGAAGTTGGGACGTCTGTTGCCCTCTCTAAACACCCCACAACAGTTAATGTTGGCACCTCCGATGCCAATCGCAGATCTTCATCCTCGTTTGTGGCTGCAAAATCTAAAGCCCAAGACCCCCAAGGTCGAAGGTCCCATGGTAAAGGCCGTAGTAGGGGAAGGTCTACGCCTTACCCCTCCCACCATTCTCTGAACATTCCTGGAACTTCTTTAGACCAGCAAAATGCTCCAGAGTCTGGTAATGGTCGAAGCAGTAGCAAGGGGAAGACACCAACCAAGAATCCCCCTCGAGACCCCCAAACATAATAACCTGCTCAATGCTCTTGGGCAGCTGTTGCAAGGACGGCCGAAAGAGGATATGGCCTCTCATTTATTCCCCCAACCATTGTTGATGGTAAACCATTGGTACAAATCTCATAAGCTATTCTGGCAGATTCAAATCCCAAATGGAAAGAATACCTAGTTGGGTATTTTGTGGGCAAAAAACTGCCCTTTAAACTCACTAAGACCGCAGTGAAGAACGCATGGGGAAATAATCTTGTGGATGTAATGGCAAACGTGGATGGATTTTATTTCTTCCACATCCCCGACGAGACTTTTCGCCGGAAAGTCCTTGATGGGGGCCCTATCACTATCTTGCGTGTGCCCATGATTTTGAAACAATGGCACCCCAATCTAAAGCTTGTAAAGGACCAGCACCAGTCCATTCCTATATGGGTGAAGCTTAGGGATATTCCCTATGCTTTATGGCCGGCCTCTGGTATAAGCGCTATTGCTAGTGCACTTGGTAAACCACTTCATGTGGACTCACAAACTGAGAAAGTGAGGATGCTTTCTTATGCTAGGGTGTGCATAGACATCAAGGCCACCCAAAACATGCTAGACTCGATTGATGTCAAGCTCAATGGTGAAATGTGGCTTATCAAGGTTGAATACGAATGGAGGCCTATTTCATGTGTACCATGTGGCATTTTCGGTCATAGTAGCCCTGAGCCAGGCAAGGAGACAGTAGTCCCGATTGTGAGCTCGCCTCACCCTTCTGCTCCTCCAGCTCCCCCTCGTAGTGGAAGTGCCTTGGTAGGTGGTAAGCAAGAGGAATGGTTCTGGAAATCCCAAGAGCATGATTATTGCACCCGAAGCTGATTGTTCCAAGAAAACAGCAGAAATCTCTGCTCTGTCCCATGCTCCACAGAATTCCCCATCTCGGGCGATGGTGAATGTGTCTGGTCCCTTTGGCCCTCCCTTGTCCCCTCGAAGTGGCGCTTCGTCATCCTCTAATTCAGGTGAATCCAATGAAGATGTGGCCAGTGATATGTCTAGCGACTCGGACTCTCCATCCCCTGGACAGATAGCACCTCCACTCAATGCCCCTTTCAAATGGGACCTTGCGCTGTAAGTCTTGCCCCATGTAGTGGATTACCTGGCTTGAAACCCCCCCTTTTGGATGTGCCCCCACCAGGTCCTGGAAAGGATAGGTGTGGAGATGCCTTGCCGGCCCCAATAGTTGCTAACCCTGCTCCTATTTGCAAGCCTATTGCTACTAAACAAGCCACCCCCAAATCCAGGAGGAGAAGGGGTACAAAAAAGCAGTGAGCCTCTTTCCCGTCCATTATGTTTTTTGGCGTCTGGAATATCAAGGGTCTAGTCCAACCCCTCAAACAGGCGGAGATTAAAGCTTTTGCTAGATTAAATAATCTTTCTTGCATCGGCATCCTTGAGACCAAGGTAAATCAATCCTATTTTGAACCCATTTCTTCTGGATTGTTATCGGGTTGGGAATGGTCTTCCAATTACTGTGCCTCTTCTCGGGGCAAAACTTGGTTGGGATGGAATCTGCAAGATGTAGGCTTGGAAGTTTTGTTTTCTTCCTCCCAAGCTATGCATGCTCGTGTAAGTCTGTTGGCTCTTGGTAAAACCTGCTTCTTCTCGGTTATATATGGTGAACACACCTTTGTGAACCGCCGAACATTATGGGCTAATCTAGTCCATTCTAGTATGCTATTTTCAGATTCTCCTTGGGTAGTGGCAGGAGATTTCAATGCCATTCGTCACCAATCTGACAAAATTGGTAGTTCAAACACATGGATACCCGCCTTTGATGAGTTTGGCTCTTGTATTGAGGAAGTTGGACCGAATGATCTAAGATATGTGGGGCATAGATATACATGGTCCACCTCCGTTGGCATCCTTCGCAAATAAAGGAAAATTGATAGAGTACTCATCAATGAATATTAGAGCCGCGATTTCTCTTATTCTGAGGCATCTTTTCTAGCTCCGGGAATTTCTAACCACTCGCCCCTGATTGTCAGAATTTTTCCCCCTCCGCTATCCAGAAAACCATTCAAATTTTACAACTTTTGGATGGCTCACCTTTCTTTTTTGGACACGACCAACCAGGTATGGGACTCACATATTTCGAGCACCCCCATGTTCGTTCTATGCAAGCAGCTCAAATTGCTAAAAGGTTGCCTTAAACTTCTTAATAGAGATTCCTTCTCTGACATCTCAAATCGAACCGCGCAAGCCAGGTTAGCTCTCTATACTACCCAGGATTCTCTTGCCTCTGATCCTTTTAATATAGAACTGGCCCATCTAGAAAAGGATCAATCTCAGATTTTCTCGAAATTGCATCTTCAAGAGGAATCATTTTACAAACAAAAGTCAAGGATAAAGTGGTTGACAGAGGGTGATTGCAACACCAAATATTTCCACCACTTTGTAAACAAGAGACACCTTCAAAATCGCATCATTTCGGTTTCTGACTCCAACGATGTAATCCTTAATGACCCAAATCTTGTACAGCAGCACATTATTCATCACTTTGAAAGTTTCCTTGTGACTGACGGTACACCCTCTCCACCTAATATTCCAGCCATTCGGAACTTTCTCCACCATATGCTGGATGATAATCAATTCCTTATGCTCTCTCGAGAAGTGACGGTTAGTGAAATCCGTAATGCTATGTTTTCTCTAGCCAAAGGCGAGGCTCCTGGGCTTGATAGGTATAATGTTGATTTCTTTAAAGCTAATTGGGATATTATTGGCTCCTTTGTCACATCGGCAATCACTGATTTTTTTCGGTCTGGATTCTCGTTAAAAGAACCTAACACTACTATCATAACGCTCGTGCCGAAGATCCACAATGCCCAGTCTATAATGCCCCGTACCCCACGAAGCGCGAGCATCCCATCACAGGACAAATTTCTTGCGACGTCCCAGGACGCGTCGCCGACCCAGCACTCAACGTGATAGAGATCAAACACAAGCGGAAACAACGTATATAAATGTATATATACACCCGTACCAAAGTAAGATAACCATGAATAGCGCAGCACAAAAATCCATCAGGTAAAAAAAAACGTATACATTTCATTACTATTAAAAGTAGATACGGTATCTATTTACGGGGAGTATAGACTACCACCAAAAATGATCAGCGGCCACTAAGGTCAAAAACGGGTCAGTGGCCAGGGGTTACTGAGCTAAGGCAGGCTTCAGTCAAAAAGGTGCAGCCCACTCTATCTATAACCAAAGATAACTTAGGGGACTCAGTCCGGGTCAGAACCAGAAGACTTTGACAAAGAAGAACTGTCAGACAATTCCTCATCAGAATCTAAAGAGTCTAACTCGGACTCAGCCTCCTCTGGCTCGTCCTCAGCATCCATCTCCTCGGGCTCGGAATCCTCCTCCATAGGCTGCTCTAACATATCATCATCCGGTCCCATGTCCATCGGCTCGACCTCATCAACCTCGTACTCCACAGGTACGCCATCGGAGCTCATACTCTCCTCATCTGAGGTGCCGGGGTCTGTCACCTGTCCATCTGGGCACTGTGGGTCTATCCCACCTTGCCCGTTAAACGGGATATCAAAAGTCCGAAGGGGTCCGGTCTCTTCCCCATTAAACGTTCTATAACACCATGCAACATACTCATAGGTCTCAGATACTAACTCCCCAACATCTACCCATACTAAAGTATAGTATCTAATTTACATTTTCTCGTTCCCTATGGGTTGTACGAACATAGTCTTCTCAATGAAGTGGGGAATCACAAAACGGATTGGCGCCTCTGCTATCCTCACTACCGAGGATTTGAAATGTCGGTTTCCAACAACAGTGAGACGAATCTCAGCAAGTAATAACCCCTAAACCTAAACTAGGCTAACATGCACCTCCTGATAGGCGAATAAAACTCACATGACAGTGTACCAAAACATCACAATAATTGATCTAGGCTCGCAGCCCAGATCACTCATATAATGACCCTGTAGGTTAGACATTTCATAATAATGTACACGGCACATGTGCGCACACACTGGTCACGTGTACGCCATGCACACGTTCATGCTCATGAATCACCTCAAGCAATGTACTTTGGCATGCGGCTCATTTACAGTTATAAACCGACCCGAAGGCCAACAGTTATTCCGACCCGAAGGCCACGACCCGAAGGCCAACCAATATTCCGACCGGAAGGCCACGACCCGAAGGCCAATCAATATTCCGACCGGAAGGCCACGACCCGAAGGCCACAATTATAAATCGACCCGAAGGCCACATTTATGTCACCTCACGTCTTTCCTTGGCACACGAATACTTGGCCATGAAATGCTCACATTCATGCGACAATGCCATGCACAATGAATGCCAAATTTCTCGAGAACATAAAATCATCAAATGGCTTCATAACAGCGTATTTCAATATGCCTAATCAAGCCGACAATTCAATTCAGCCACGTCATGCCCAAACAATGCCATTTAATACATTTCGACACAACGTGTCACTCACGCAATTGGTGCACACAAACTTGCACCATCAAAGCCCGGCATTATCAAATCATTCTCGGCTCTTAAGTATACACGTGGCTTCAAACATCTGATCACGATCAATCACCAATTAATTATTAAATCGATCAATTCAAACAGTCACGGCAATAACCTAATTGAACTCCAACTTAACCAAATTAATCAAATTCGGTTCTACAAGGGGCAGCCATAAAACAGCCCAATTTAAGGCACTAATCCACCTCCAAATTAACCAATTAAGCCCCAATTATACCCCATAATCATCTAGTACTCAACAGCCCATAATTAGATTAAAATCTAATCTAATTAAACCCTAAATTCACCTATCTAGAAAATGCAATTTAGACTAATTACAGTTTAGGGATTTAATACTCGCCTAATCTAACTCAGGAAGACGGGAACGAGCGGCCAATTGCCAGTAAACGGCAAGATCGGCGATGGCGTTCGACGGTACGGACGGCGGCGCGGCGTATAGACGGCAACGCGACGTATGGACGGCGGTCCTTGGGCTGACCGTACGGCGGCGACGATGATGATGGTTGGTGGTGGTCCTAAGGTGAGGGTGGTGAGACGAGATGGCGGCGGTACTCCCGAGCGACGGCGGTGCAAGGGAGAATGGTCTGCTAGGGATGGTGGGCTGAGGCGGTCCGGCACGGCGGCACAGCTGGACGACGGCGGCGCGCGGCGGTCGGCGCCGGCGTGGCTCCGGCGATGGCTGGCCGAAGGAGGAAACGGCGAGAGAGAGAGAGAGAGTACGAACGGGGAGAGAATGGCCGGAGGAGAGAGAGAGTTGGGGTCAAATGGTGGTCAAAGTTGGACTTAGTTGAGTCCACATGTCACTCATCCAAGGGGTTGGACCAAAATGCCCCTCATCCAATGGCTTACATTCTTCCTTATCCAATAATGTAAGGGCATAATAGTAATTCAATAAATCCCAATAATTATCCACTTAATAAATCCTCAATTATTGCCCATAATTAATCCAAAATTCGGAATAGGGAAATTAAGGCATAGGGGCATTTTCATAATTTTCCGGTCCCGGATCGAAATTCCATTTTTCGACCGTACCGACCCTAAATAGGTGTCGGCCACGCAGAATAGTCACTCACGCCCTCGAAAATCAACTTCAAAGTCTTGAGGGGCAAAACCGTAATTTTTCACTTCCGGGTCGAAATCCTATTTTTCGACCGTATACACTCCAAAGATGCGTGGCCACCCTAAAATGGCATCGGCCTCGAAAAATAATCTCATACGGCTTCGAAAATCGACGTCGGAGTCTAGAGGGGTAAAATGGTAATTTTTCACTTCCGGGTCGAAATCCCATTTTTCGACCGTATACACTCCAAAGATGCGTGGCCACTCTAAAATGACGTTGGCCTTGTAAAATAGTCGCAAACGTCCACGAAATTTCGACATCGAAGTTCGATTCCAATTTCGCGATCAAATTCGCTCACTTTAGAATTTTAGGGCCTCTCACTAATGGGCGGCTGTTTAAGGATTATGCGTATCGACCTAGGATTGTTCGAGTCGTGATGACCTCGATTTTCGGGAGAATGCGAGGAATTATCACTAGTGCCGGAGGTCGCGATCGTTCGGATCAAATTCGGGATTCGTTCGCCACGTGTACTCTCGGTCGTGCGGAATCACCTGCGATCCGATCGTACGTCGTTGGCTAAATCAAATCCGTCACTTTCCTAAGATCGGCCCATATTGGCCCAAAATATTTCCTCGGCGCTTCTCAAAATCTATGCTTAATTCGCGATCGGGTCTCCAGTCCACGTACCATTTCCTAGTTAGCCATTCCTATTGGGTTAGTATCCCGCGATTGATCAAGTCGGGGAGAGACTTACTAAAATTAAATGAGAATTAATATACACTTTATTAGTACTGGAAACGGGTCGAAATTCGGGGTGTTACAACTCTTCTCCCTTTACAAAAATTTCGTCATCGAAATTTGTAATCTCTACTTACTCCTCAAACAAGTGGGGGTGTTGATGTCGCATGGCCTCTTCACTTTCCCACGTGGCACCTTCCGTTCCATGGTGCTCCCATACAACTTGACCATCGGGATTGTCTTGTTCCTCAACACGCGATCCTTTCTGTCTTCGATCCTCACTGGTCTCTCCACTTATGACACTCTGTCATCCACGTCTATTTCTTCGTACCTTAGAACGTGGGTCGGGTCTGGTTCATACTTTATTAACATCGACACGTGAAAAACGTTGTGTACTTGAGACAGATTGGGAGGTAATGCCAATCAATAGGCCTTATCGCCAATCTTCTCCAAAATCTCAAACGGTTCGACAAATCTCAGACTCAGCTTTCCCTTCTTACCGAATCGGGATAACCCTTTCATTGGCGACATCTCGAGGAATATGTGTTCTCCGACTTGGAATTCCAAAGGTCGTCGTCTCCGATCGGTGTAACTTTTCTAGCGACTCTGTGCTGTCTTCAACCTTTCCCGAATGATTTCGACAGCTTCTACTGTCTGCTATACCAACTCTGGGCCAGTAATACTTCGCTCACCAATTTTGTCTCAGCAGACTAGCATCCTGCATGCCCTACCATACAAGGCCTCAAACGGTGCCATCTAGATGCTCTGTTAGTAGTTGTTGTTATACGCGAATTCTACCAAGTGCAGCTGGTCTTCCCATTTGCCTTGAAAATCCAACACGCAGGCTCTCAACATGTCCTCTAGGGTCTGAATTGTCCTTTCAGATTGGCCATCTGTCTACGGATGATAAGTCGTACTGAATTGTAGCTTTGTTCCCAAGGCCGTCTGTAAACTCTTCTAAAAGTTAGCCGTAAATCTCGGGTCACGATCCAAAGTGATCGTCACCGGTACTCCATGCAGACGAATGATCTGTTGCATATATAGCTCGGCGTACCTTTCCAATTCGAAGTCCTTTCGCACTACCAGAAAGTGCGTTGACTTAGTTAAGTGATCCACTATCACCCATATTGAGTCATGCCCTCTCTGGCTTCGCGGCAATCCTGTCACGAAATCTATCGTGATGTGTTCCCATTTCCACTCTGGAATTTCTAACGGTCACAGCAATCCTCCCAGCTTACAGTGCTGTGCCTTCACTTGTTGGCACGTCAGACACTTGGCTATATGCCTGGCCACATCCTTCTTCATTCTATTCCACCAATAATGCTGCCGCAGATTCTGGTACATTTTCGTGCTGTCAGAGTGGATACTGTAATTGCTGCGGTGAGCTTCTCTTAGGATTTCCTCCTTAAGCTCGGTATCCTCGGGCACACACCAACGCCCTCGAAATTTCAAAATCCCATCGTCAGACACTTGAAAATCTGACTTCCTCATAGCAGCATCCATTCCTACAATCCTTTGAATTTCCTGATCCATGGAATGTAGTGCCTTAATCTTGGTCTGAATTTCCGGTTCGATCCTCAAAGTAGCCAACAGGTTCGACACATGGCCCAACTCAAACTTAAATTCCGAATCCCTGAGCCTTTCCAGCAAAGTCCACCCTTTGATTATTATGTGCGCTATACTCGACTTGCGACTTAGCGCATCCGCCACTCGGTTTGCTTTTCCGGGGTGGTACATAATGTCGCAATCGTAGTCTTTCAGAAGTTCCATCCACCTACGCTGCCTCATATTTAATTCTTTTTGCGAGAATAAGTACTCGAGGCTCTGGTGATCCGTATAAATCTAGAACTTTTCCCCACACAAATAGTGCCTCCAAATCTTGAGTGCAAAAACAATAGCAGCCAGCTCCAAGTCGTGCATCGGGTAGTTCATTTCATGTGGCCTCAACTGTCGCGATGCATAAGCGACTACTTTTTTGTGTTGCATTAATATACAACCGAGTCCTTTTAGCGAAGCATCGCTGTAGACTTCAAATCTCCCAGGTCCAGACGAAATAGTCAACACTGGGGCAGTTGTTAGTCTGTGCTTCAACTCCTGAAAACTTCGTTCACACTTGTCATCCCACTCAAACTTGACTTCCTTCTTAAGCAATCGTGTTAATGGCATGGCTATCAACGAGGATCCTTCCACAAAATGTCGATAATAGCCGGCCAATCCCAGGAAACTCCTAATCTCCGTCACAGACGTCAGTCTGGGCCACTTAAGCACTGCCTCGATCTTAGCTGGGTCCACTGAGATTCTGTCTCCCGAAACTATGTGTCTAAGGAACGCTACTTTACTAAGCCAAAATTCACACTTACTGAACTTGGCGTAAAGTGCGTGCTCCCTCAAGGTCCGTAGTACCTCAGTCAAATGCACTTCATGTTCCTCCGACCTCTTCGAATATACCAGTATATCGTCAATGAACACTATGACGAACTGGTCCAGGAATTCCTTAAATACTCTATTCATCAGGTCCATAAAAGATGTAGGGGCATTCGTTAAGCCAAAGGGCATCACTGTAAACTCATAGTGCCCGTATCTCATCCTAAAGGCGATCTTGGGTATGTCTTCCTTCCGAATCCTCAACTGATGATACCCAGTCCGTAAGTCGATCTTGGAGAACACCGAAGCTCCTTGTAACTGATCGAACAGATCGTCAATTCTTGGCAGTGGATATTTGTTCTTCACCGTTACTTGATTCAATTGCCGATAATCTATACATAACCTCAGCGTCCCGTCCTTTTTCCTCACAAACAGGACCGGTGCTCCCTACGGAGCTAGGACGAATAAACCCCTTATCCAGTAATTCCTGCATTTGGACCTTCAACTCTTTCAACTCTGATAAGGACATCTGATATGGAGCCTTAGAGATTGGCTCGGTACCTGGGGCCAACTCTATTACAAATTCCACTTCCCGTTCCGACGGTAAACCCGGCAATTCCTGAGGAAAGACCTCGGGAAAATTGCACACTACGGGTATTTCCTCCAATTTAGGTTTCGCCACGGTCGGATCTACAACATTCACCAAGTATCCCTCGCAACCTTCATCAAGTAACTTAGTCACCTCAAGCTAGGAATCCAAGGAATAGAGGTTCCTCCTCGGTTTCCTTGGAATTCAAACCTAGGATGTCCAATCGGGTTAAACTGGATCATCATATTGCCGCAATCCATAACGGCTTTCTGTTTTATCAGCCAATCCATACTGATGATCACATCGAAATCATACATGGCCAATACAGCCAAATCAATTCTTTCTTCTCTATTTCCAATCACAATTTTACAGTCAAGACACCCCAACGATACTAACACCCTATCATGCAGTGGGGTTGACACACAGAGCATATTCTCAAGCAATACTGGTTCAATACCGACCAACCTAACAAACTGCTCTGAAATAAATGAATGGGTCGCCCCGGGATCAAATAACGCATATGCAGCATGATCACAGAGAGAAATAATACTTGTGACCACGCTCGGTGTATCCTCAGCATCTTTGCGCACCATTGCATAGACCCTTCCTTGAGCGGGAGGTCTTTCTTGAATAGCCGATGAGGGATTGCCGGCTTGATTCCCAACTCTGGGTGGTTGTTGTATCGGGGTTCCTGACGGGCGCTATTGGGGACAGCTTCTAACCTGATGTTCCAAACTCCCGCATATGAAACAAGCTTCAAATCTGTTCGATTGTTGGTTAGGCTTCCCAATGTTCCTCCTAGGCGGTGGGACAAATTGTCTATTACTTATCATCAGTTTCTTGCCAAAGTGACGATTGTCTCGGTTTTGAGCAAATCGTGACCCAGATACGGCTGCTCTATCCATCTGATCTCGTTCCATCGTTTAGACTCGTTCATACAATTCTCTGTAATCTCGAATGTTCAGCAGGAGCATTTGAGTACGAAGATCTGATTTCAGACCATCCCGAAATCTTTGAGCCTTGTCCAGTGGATTTTCCACCATTCTCAGAGCAAACCTCGATAGTCTTGCAAACTCTGCCTCATACTAGACTACCGTCATTGATCCCTGGCGAAGTCTCATGAACTCCGCCATTTTCTTCTCCTGGGCACTCTCCGAAAAGAATTGCTCGTAAAAGCTCTCAATAAATGCAGTCCAAGTCGGATCTGTGCCCTCGGGAAACATTCGGTCTTTGGTGGCTTTCCACTAGTCATTAGCATTGTCCTGCAATTAGTACGTTGCCAAAGTAATATTCTCGATTTCGGTGCACCCCAGTAAATCGAACGCCTTCTCTAACTCTTCCACCCAATGTGGGGCGGTTTCGGGGTCACCTCGGCCAATAAACTTGGGCGGTTTCAACTTAAGAAACTGCTCTACCAGCTGGTGCATCGACCTATTCGCCACCATTGGTTGAGCTTGTGCCTGCTAGGCTTGATTCCCATTAATAGCAGCAGTTGCTGCAGCCACAGCAGCCTCAGCAATCTCGGCGGCCCTTTCTTAAGCCTGTCTTCCCATTACATTCCCTATCTCATGTAGGGTCTAAATCATGTCCTCCAGTCTACGGTCTTAGGCCTCTTGGCCTTTTGAACTCGGCTGACCTTGGGGTTCCTTTCCCCTTCTTCTACTCATCTATCCACTTTCTGACACTCAACTACGTGCTATAATTCCGTTCAGGAATTAGAGACCTAAACCAATTATACCGGTCTAAGTCCTAGGCAGGTATCTAACACAATAACAACCAAACACCCAGCATACAGCCTAATATAACAGCACAGGATCTCACCCAAGGGACTCGTACACTTACCTCGGGTCCTGCCGCACCTGCATCATACGAGTCAAATCCAACCAAACAATGCAAACACAAATAGTTAGGAGGTACACTTAGCACACGAGATCACCCTAATGGCTACCCATGGTTATCGCACCTTATCACTTCAGGTTTCGATCGAAATGGATCGAGCTGTCCTTGCTCTGATACCAATTCGAACGGGAGGGGGGGATGTCACGCCCCGTAACCTACGAAGCGCGAGCATCCCACCACAGGTCAAATTTCTTGCGACATCCCAAGACACGTCGCCGACCCAACACTCAACGTGACAGAGATCAAACACAAGCGGAAACAACGTATATAAATATATATATACACTTGTACCAAAGTAAGATAACCATGAATAGCGCAGCACAAAAATTCATCAGGTAAAAAAAAACATATACATTTCATTACTATTAAAAGTAGATACAGTATCCATTTACCGGGAGTACAGACTACCACAAAAAATGATCAGCGGCCACTAAGGTCAAAAAGGAGTCAGTGGCCAGGGGTTACTGAGCAAAGGCGAGCTTCAGTCAAAAAGGTGCGTCCACTCTATCATAACCAAAGACAACTTAGGGGACCCAGTCGAGGTCAGAACCAAAAGACTCTGATGAAGAAGTACTGTCAGACAATTCCTCATTAGAATCTAAAGAGTCTAACTCGGACTCAGCCTCCTCTGGCTTATCCTCAGCATCCATCTCCTCGGGCTCGGAATCCTCCTCCATAGGCTGCTCTAACTCATCATCATTTGGTCCCATGTCCATCGGCTCGACCTCATCAACCTCGTACTCCACAGGTATGCCATCGGAGCTCATACTCTCCTCGTCTGAGGTGCCGGGGTCTGTCACCTATCCATCTGGGCACTGTGGGTCTATCCCGCCCTACCCGTTAAACGGGATATCAAAAGTCCGAAGGGGTCCGGTCTCTTCCCCATTAAACGTTCTATAACACCATGCAACATACTCATGGGTCTCAGATACTAACTCCCCAACATCTACCCATACTAAAGTATAGTATCTAATGTACATATTCTCGTTCCCTACGAGATGTAGGAACATAGTCTTCTCGATGAAGTGGGGAATCCCAAAACGGATTGGTGCCTCTTCCATCCTCACTGCCGGGGATTTGAAATGTCGGTTTCCAACAACCGTGAGACAAATCTCAGCAAGTAATAACCCCTAAACCTAAACTAGGCTAACATGCACCTCCTGACAGGCGAATAAAACACACATGACAGTGTACCAAAACATCATAATAATTGATCTAGGCCTACAACCCAGATCACTCATATAATAACCCTGCAGGTTAGACATTTCATAATAATGTACACGGCACATACGCGTACACACTGGTCACGTGTACGCCATGCGCATGCTCATGCTCATGAATCACCTCAAGCAATGTACTCTGGCATGCGGCTCGTTTATAGTTACAAATCGACCCGAAGGCCACGACCCGAAGGCCAACCAATATTCCGACCCGAAGGCCACGACCCGAAGGCCAATCAATATTTCAACCCAAAGGCCACGATCCGAAGGCCAATCAATATTCCGACCCAAAGGCCACGACCCGAAGGCCACAATTATAAATCGACCCGAAGGCCACAATTATGTCACCTCACGTCTTTCCTTGGCACATGAATACTTGGCCATGAAATGCTCACACTCATGCGACAATGCCATGCACAATGAATGTCAAATTTCTCGAGAACATAAAATCATCAAATGGCTTCATAACAGCGTATTTCAATATGCCCAATCAAGCCGACAATTCAATTCAGCCACGTCATGCCCAAACAATGCCATTTAATACATTTCGACACAACGTGTCACTCACGCAATTGGTGCACACAAACTTGCACTATCAAAGCTCGGCATTATCAAATCATTCTCGGCTCTTAAGTATACACGTGGCTTCAAACATCTGATCACGATCAATCACCAATTAATTATTAAATCGATCAATTCAAACAGTCACGGCAATAACCTAATTGAACTCCAACTTAACCAAATTAATCAAATTCGGTTCTACAAGGGGCAGCCATAAAACAGCCCAATTTAAGGCACTAATCCACCTCCAAATTAACCAATTAAGCCCTAATTATACCCCATAATCATCTAGTACTCAATAGCCCATAATTAGATTAAAATCTAATCTAATTAAACCCTAAATTCACCTATCTAGAAAATGCAATTTAGAGTAATTATAGTTTAGGGATTTAATACTCGCCTAATCTAACTCGGGAAGACGAGAACGAGTGGCCACTCGCCGGTAAATGGCAAGATCGGCGGCGGCGTTTCGACGGTACGGACAGCGGCGCGGCGTACGGAAGGCGGTCTTCGGCCTGACCATACAGCAGCGACCATGATGATGGTCGGTGGCGGTCCTAAGGTGAGGGTGGTGAGACGAGACGGCAGCGGCGCTCTCGAGCAACAGCGGTGCAAGGCGGCGGACGGTGGCCAAGAGGGAAAGAAAAAGGGAGAAAGAGAGAGAATATTCGGTTGGGGATGGTGGGCTGAGGCGTTCGGCACGGCGGCACAGCTGGACGACGGCGGCGCGCGGCGGACGATGTCAGCGTGGCTCCGGTGGTGGTTGGCCGAAGGAGGAAACGGCGAGAGAGAGAGAGAGTACGAACGGGGAGAGAATGGCCGGAGGAGAGAGAGAGTTAGGGTCAAATGGTGGTCAAAGTTGGACTTAGTGGAGTCCACATGTCACTCATCCAAGGGGTTGGACCAAAATGCCCCTCATCCAATGGCTTACATTCTTCCTTATTCAATAATGTAAGGGCATAATAGTAATTCAATAAATCTCAATAATTATCCACTTAATAAATCCTCAATTATTGCCCATAATTAATCCAAAATTCGGAATAGGGAAATTAAGGCACAGGGGCATTTTCGTAATTTTTTTGTCCCAAGTCGAAATTTCATTTTTCGACCGTACTTACCTCGGCCATGCAGAATAGTCACTCACGCCCTCAAAAATCAACTTCAAAGTCTTGAGGGGCAAAACCGTAATTTTTCACCTCCGGGTCGAAATTCCATTTTTCGACCGTATACACTCCAAAGATGCGTGGCCACCCTAAAATGGCATCGGCCCCGAAAAATAATCTCATACGGCTTCGAAAATGGACGCTGGAGTCCAGAGGGGCAAAATGGTAATTTTTCACTTCCGGGTCTAAATCTCATTTTTCGACCGTATACACTCCAAAGATGCGTGACCACTCTAAAATGACGTTAGCCTTGTAAAATAGTCAGAAACATCCATGAAATTTTGACATCGAAGTTCGGTTCCAATTTCGCGATCAAATTCGCTCACTTTAGAATTTTAGGGCCTCTCACTAAGGGGCGGCTGTTTAGGGGTTACGCGTATCGATCTAGGATTGTCCGAGTCATGATGACCTCGATTTTCGGGAGAACGCGAGGAATTATCACTAGTGCCGGAGGTCGCGATCGTTCAGATCAAATTCGGGATTCGTTCGCCACGTGTACTCTCGGTCATGCGGAATCACCCGCGATCTGATCGTACATCGTTGGCTAAATCGAATCCGTCACTTTCCTAAGATCGGCCCATATTGGCCCAAAATATTTCCTCAGCGCTTCTCGAAATCTATGCTTAATTCGCGATCGGGTCCTCAGTCCACGTACCATTTCCTAGTTAGCCACTCCCATTGGGTTAGTATCCCGCGATTGATCAAGTCCGGGCGAGACTTACTAAAATTAAATGAGAATTAATATACACTTTATTGGTCCCGGAAACGGGTCGAAATTCGAGATGTTACACAGTCAATGAATGACTTTCGGCCTATAGTGTGTTACAACACCGTATACAAATGTATATCCAGAATATTGGTGGACCGCATCTCCACAGTCCTGCCAACTCTCATTAGCTCCCCCCAAAATGCTTTTGTGAAGAATAGGAGGATTGCTGACAATATTCTCTTGGCTCAGGAATTATTTGCGGGCTTCCACCATGTGCCATACTTACCGAAATGTGCCATTAGGGTTGACTTTCAAAAAGCTTATGACACTCTCAACTGGAACTTCCTCGAATCAGTTCTGCAAGCATTCTGCTTTCCACCTATCATGATCAAGCTTATCATGGAATGTGTCACCTCACCGAAATTTTCTGTGGCTATTAATGGTGAATTGCATGGTTTCTTCTCTAGCGGCCGAGGTATTCATCAAGGAGATCCTCGTTCTTCCTATCTCTTTACTCTTCCCGTGGAAGTATTCTCAGGCATTCTAAACTACCAAACTCATTTGCCTAGTTTCAAATTTTTCTGGCGATGTAAGGCCACCAAACTTAGCCATCTCTTCTTTGTTGATGATGTTCTCCTTTTTTCGGAAGCAAGCTTGGAGTCCATTAATCTTCTGCAAGAAGGACTTCGGCTATTCTCTAGCTGTTTAGGCCTAACACCAAATACAAATAAGAGTGAGATTTTTATGTCAGGTGGTCTAGCGGAACTACGCACCCAGATTCTATAATTCCTTGGCTTCAGCGAAGGTACGCATCCATTTAGATACCTAGGGGTTCCTGTCATTGCATCTAGACTGTCCAAAGCGGACTGCTGCCATTTGGTTAACAAAATCACGGCCAAAGCTAGATCCTGGTCTCAACGTTTTCTCTTCTTCGCTGGACGATTACAACTCATTACCTTAGTACTTCACGCAACACAGGTATACTGGGCAAGTGTTTTCACTCTTCCCAAATCAATACTTTTGAGAATTGAGACTATTCTCAGGCAATTTCTCTGGAAAGGACTCGATTTGGGAGCTGGTAGTGCAAAAGTTCCCTGGAATGAAGTCTACCTCCCGAAGGGGGAAGGAGGGCTCGGCATATGGAGGCTTGCGGACTGCAATAAGGCTGCAATGCTCAAGTACATATGGCTCCTATTCATTGATAAGGAGTCCTTATGGTGCAAATGGATATACTCCAACTTTCTCAAGAAAAAAAATTTCTGGGTAGCAACCAAACCGACTTTTTGTTCCTAGACCTGGAAAAAATCCTGGAACTTCGTTCGGACTTCCAACTAAACTTCCTCTAGAAGATGGGAAACGGCGCTTCCATCTCATTCTAGTTTGATAATTGGCATTCTAAGGGCCCTCTCCACTTACTATTTTATGATAGAGACATATACAATTCTGGTATCCCAAGAAATGCATCGATTCGGGACTTCTGTTCTTCCAATTGGCAAATCTCTAACTTCTTGGCTATCTTCAACTCTTGGGCAGTCGGTATCCCGGCTCTTGATGCGGAGAAGCTTGATTGCTTTACCTGGATAGGGCATTCCTCTGGTTTGTTTTCCACTTCTTCGGTGTGGGATTTTATTAGGAAAAAAGGCCCGCATGTTCCGTGGAGCTCCTTCATTTAGGATTGAGCTATTGCACCAAGGTATAGCTTCTTGTTATGGCTCATCTCCCTCAATAGACTCCCTACGCAAGTCATTTGCTAAGCTATCACAGAATCTCTGAACGTGTATGTGCATTCTGTAGAAGCAGACCCGACTCCATTGACCATCTAATTTTTGGTTGTGCTGTCACTCGGACCTTTGCGTTATTTTGGGCAAACAACTATAACCTAATCTGCCGAATTAGATCATGGCAAGAAAATCTCCATTGGGCCATCAGAATTATAGGGGGTCATAACTTTCATTAGCAAATTGTACGATTTTCTCTTGGCACAATGTGCCATATTATTTGGTCGGAGCGAAACCACATTCTATTCAGGAATCATCGTATTTTCATGCCGGCCCTTCACAACCACCTCGCTAAACTTGTAAGAGACAAAGGCCT
This sequence comes from Syzygium malaccense, assembly GCA_031216405.1. Taxonomy (NCBI): domain Eukaryota; kingdom Viridiplantae; phylum Streptophyta; class Magnoliopsida; order Myrtales; family Myrtaceae; genus Syzygium; species Syzygium malaccense. The sequence goes on from CM062254.1 coordinate 15,665,001, forward strand.
ATCCATGAAGCCTGTTGCTGATAACATCCGCAACAGAAGAATTTAGCAAAAATGTGACATCTCTCCTTCCATTTTTGAGTAATCTTTATATTACTTTGTAAATAGTCTATAGGTCTTTCTTTCGATTGGCCATCTTTTATGGCCTTGCTGTTGTGCACTCTTGCTTGTAGCCTTGGTCTTAGTTGCTACACCTTCGTACCTGTCGAGGCATTTTTTGTGTCGCCTCAAGTGCGAGGTTTTTGTGTTTCAACTACTTCTTTGTAAGTCGCGCATTGAAAAATATATAAAATTCTTACCTTAGCAAAAAAAAAAAACAACTGCGAAAGCATTTGCCAAGGATGTTTTCATTAATCAAGAACGAAAGTTAGGGGCTCGAAGACAATCAGATACCGTCCTAGTCTCAACCATAAATGATGTCGACTAGGGATCGGCGGATGTTGCTTTTAGGACTCCGCCGACACCTTATGAGAAATCAAAGTTTTTGGGTTCCAGGGGGAGTATGGTGGCAAAGCTGAAACTTAAAGGAATTGACGAAAGGGCACCACCAGGAGTGGAGCCTGCGGCTTAATTTGACTCAACACAGGAAAACTTACCAGGTCTAGATATAGTAACGATTGATAGACTGAGGGCTCTTTCTTGATCTATGGGTGGTAGTGCATGGCCGTTCTTAGTTGATAGAGTGATTTGTCTGGTTAATTCCGATAACGAACGAGACCTTAGCCTGCTAACTAGCTATGTGGATGTATATCTCCACGGCCAACTTTTTAGAGGGACTATGGTCGCTTAGGCCAAGGAAGTTGGAGGCAATAATAGGTTTGTGATGCCCTTAGATGTTCTGGGTCACATGCGCGCTATACTAATGTATTCAACGAGTCAATAGCCTTGGCCGACAGGCCTGGGTAATCTTTGAAATTTCATCGTGATGGGGATAGATCATTGCAATTGTTGGTCTTCAACGAGGAATTCCTAGTAAGCGCGAGTCATCAGCTCGAGTTGACTACGTCCCTGCCCTTTGTACACACCGCCCGTTGCTCCTACCGATTGAATGGTCCACTGAAGTGTTCGGATTGCGGCAACGTGGGCAGTTCGCCACCGATGACGTCGCGAGAAGTCCACTGAACCTTATCATTTAGAGGAAAGAAAAGTCGTAACAAGGTTTCCATAGGTGAACATGCGGAATGATCTTGTCGAATCCTGCCTAGCAGAATGACCAGAGAACTAGTAGCAAACTCAATGGGGATGGTGGGCCTCGCCCATCGTCTCTAGATGCTGGGATAGCACGGGTGCTTACAGGCGCTCGGGCTTTTCTCTGCGGCACAACGAACCCCGGCGCGGAATGCGCCAAGGAACCTTAACAAGAGAGCGATGCTCCCGCAGCCCTAGACATAATGCGTGTGCGGGATGCCATGCAATCTCCTATTATTCATAACGACTCTCGGCAATGGATATCTCGGCTCTCGCATCGATGAAGAATGTAGCGAACTGCGATACTTGGTGTGAATTGCAGAATCCCGTGAACCATCGAGTCTTGAACGCAAGTTGCGCCCGAAGCTTCGGTTGAGGGCACGTTTGCCTCGGTGTCACACATGGCGTTGCCCCTAACCCCTCGCCTCGAATTGGGCGGGCGGGACTTGGGTGCGTATATTGGCCTCCCGAGATGACCTTATCCCGGTTGGCCTAAAATCGAGCATTAGAGCGAATAGCACCACGACATTCGGTGGTTGATGAGACCCCAGTGATCAATGTCGTGCGTGTCGCTCGTGCACAAGCTCCACGAATCTACCTTTCACCAACGCGACCCCAGGTCAAGCGGGGCTACCCGCTGAGTTTAAGCATATCAATAAGCGGAGGAAAAGAAACTAACAAGGATTCCCCTAGTAACGATGAGCGAACCGGGAAGAGCCCAGCATGAGAATTGAGCGCCCTCAGCGTTCAAATTGTAGTCTAGAGAAGCATCGTCAGTGACGGACTGGGCCTAAGTTCCCTGGAAGGGGGCGCCAGAGAGGGTGAGAGCCCCATCGTGTTCGGACCCTGTCGCACCACGAGGTACTATCGGCGAGTCAGGTTGTTTGGGAATGCAGCCCTAATCGGGTGGTAAATTCCATCCAAGACTAAATATAGGCGAGAGACCGATAGCAAACAAGTACCGCAAGGGAAAGATGAAAAAGGACTTTGAAAAGAGAGTCAAAAAGTGCTTGAAATTGTTGAGAGGCAAGCGGATAGGGGCCAGCGATGTGCCTCGATCGAATGTGGAATGGTGTGAATTGGTCTGCCGATCGACTCGAGGCATGGACCGCTGCTGATTGCAGTGGCGGGCCAAGCCCGGGCCTTTGATACGTCCGCGGAAACGTCGCCATTGCGATTATAGAATTCATCACACGCCTTCTGGCGTGCCTCGGCATTTGTGTGCTCCAGGCATCGGCTAGTGGGCTCCCTATTCGGCCCGTCTTGAAACGCGGACCAAGGAGTCTGACATGTGTACGAGTCAATGGGTGGCAAACCCGTAAGGCGTAAGGAAACCGATTGGTGGGATCCCTCTTGGGTGCACCGCCGACCAAACTTGATCTTCTGAGAAGGGTTCGAGTGAGAGCATGCCTGTCGGGACCCGAAAGATGGTGAACTATACCTGAGCGGGGCGAAGCTAGAGGAAACTTTATTGGAGGCCCGCAGCGATACTGACGTGTAAATCGTTCGTTTGACTTGGGTATAGGGGCGAAAGACTAATCGAACCGTCTAGTAGCTGATTCCCTCCGAAGTTTCCCTTAGGTTAGCTGGAGCTCAAGAACGAGTTCTATCGGATAAAGCCAATGATTAGAGGCATCGGGGGCACAACGCCCTTGACCTATTCTCAAACTTTAAATAGGTAGGATGGCACAGCTGCTTTGTTGAGCCACGCCACGGAATCGAGAGCTCCAAGTGGGCCATTTTTGGTAAGCAGAACTGGCGATGCGGGATGAACCGGAAGTCAAGTTACGGTGCCCAACTGTGCACTAACCTAGAACCCACAAAGGGTGTTGGTCGATTAAGACAGCAGGACGGTGGTCATGGAAGTCGAAATCCACTAAGGAATGTGTAACAACTCACCTGCCCAATCAACTAGCCCCAAAAATGGTTGGCGCTGAAACGCGCGACCTATGCTCGGCCGTCAAGGCAAGTGCCAGGCCTTGATAAGTAGGAGGGGCCGACGGTCGCTGGAACACCTGGGGCGTGAGCTCGGGCGGAGCGGCCGTCGGTGCAGATCTTGGTGGTAGTAGCAAATATTCAAATGAGAACTTTGAAGACCGTAGAGGGGAAAGGTTCCATGTGAACGACACTTGTACATGGGTTAGTCAATCCTAAGAGACGGGGGAAGCCCATCTAATAGCACTTCGTACGCGAACTTTGAAAGGGAATCGGGTTAAAATTCCTAAACCGAGATGTGGCGGCTGACGGCAACGTTAGGGAGTCCGGAGACGTCGGCTGGGGCCTCGGGAAGAGTTAACTTTTCTATTTAACAGACTGCCCACCCTGGAAACGACTCAGCCAGAGGTAGGGTCCAGCGGTTGGAAGAGCACTACACGTCGCGTGGTGTCCGGTGTACCCCCGACGACCCTTGAAAATCTGGAGGACCGAGTGCCGTCTACGTCCGATCATACTCATAACCGCATTAGGTCTCTAAGGTGAATAACCTCTGGTCGATGGAACAATGTAGGCAAGGGAAGTCGGCAAAATGGATCCATAACCTAGGGAAAAGGATTAGCTCTAAGGACTGGGCACGAGCATCCCAATCCCGAACCTATCGGCTGTCGGTGGACTGCTCGAGCTGCTATCGTGGCGAGAGTGGGTCGCCACGTGCCGGCCATGGGACGGATTGGGAACGACTCCTTCAGGGGCCTTCCTTGGGCGTCGAACAGTCAACTCGGAATTGTTATGGACAAGGGGAATCTGACTGTTTAATTAAAACAAAGCATTGCGATGGTCTCTGCGGATGCTCACGCAATGTGATTTCTGCCCAGTGCTCTGAATGTCAAAGTGAAGAAATTCAACCAAGCGCGGGTAAATGGCGGGAGTAATTATGACTCTCTTAAGGTAGCCAAATGCCTCGTCATCTAATTAGTGATGCGCATGAATGGATTAACGAGATTCCCACTGTCCCTGTCTACTATCTAGCGAAACCACAGCCAAGGGAATGGGCTTGGCAGAATCAGCAGGGAAAGAAGACCCTGTTGAGCTTGACTCTAGTCGGACTTTGTGAAATGACTTGAAAGGTGTAGCATAAGTGGGAGCCGGAAACGGCGAAAGTGAAATACCACTACTTTTAACGTTATTTTACTTATTCCGTGAAACGGAGGCGGGGCAATGCCTCTTCTTTTGGAACTAAGGTCCGCGCATGCAGGCCGATCCGAGCGGAAGACATTGTCAAGTGGGGAGTTTGGCTGGGGTGGCACATCTATTAAAAGATAACGCAAGTGTTCTAATATGAGCTCAACGAGAATAGAAATCTCGTGAAGAACAAAAGGGTAAAAGCTCGTTTGATTCTGATTTCTAGTACGAATACGAACCGTGAAAGCATGGCCTATCGATCCTTTAGATCTTCAGAATTTAAAGCTAGAGGTGTTAGAAAAGTTACCACAAGGATAACTGACTTGTGGCAGCCAAGCGTTCATAGCGACGTTGCTTGTTGATCCTTCGATGTCGGCTCTTCCTATCATTGTGAAGCAGAATTCACCAAGTGTTGGATTGTTCACCCACCAATAGGGAACATGAGCTGGGTTTAGATCGTCGTGAGACAGGTTAGTTTTACCCTCCTAATGATAGTGTCACAATAGTAATTCAACATAGTACGAGAAGAACCGTTGATTCGCACGATAGGTCATCGCGCTTGGTTGGAAAGCCAGTGGCGCGAAGCTACCGTACGCTGGATTATGACTAAATGCCTCTAAGTCAGAATCCGGGCTAGAAGTGATGCATGTGCTCGTCGCTCGATTGCCGACCTGTAGTAGGGGACTTGTTCCCCTAAGGGCACATGTCGTTGGTGAAGTCCTCATGGTGGATGAACCGTTCGGGCCACCTTGAAGCATAATTCCCATTGAGCGGCGAGTAGAATCTTTTGCAAACAACTTAAATACGCGACTGGATATTATAAGTGGCAGAGTGGCCTTGCTGCCACGATCCACTGAGATTAAGCCCTTGTCGCTTTGATTCGTCCCTCCCTCCAAATCCTAACTCCACAAACAAACCAATAAATTTCTCTTCCCCAAACTAACATCGAGGATCGCTATCCATAACGTGGCACTTGGGACTAAGTACAAGTTTTGAGCGTATGCATCGATCGTGCCCATCATGACTTGTGCCAAGGCACAATAGGAAATGGTTCGAGGAACTTTGTTCGGCCTAAGTGGATGTGGATCGTGTGCCTAGTGTGACATCAGTCATGTCGTACAAAGGAATATAAGGAAATGCTCCGCGCAACTTGCATGGTTCGGACGGCAATGTGCCTTTGGAATGTGAATGGTGTGCTTGATCGTGTGCCCAGTGGATGTGGATCGTGTGCCTTGGTCCGTATGGACATTGTGCCTAATTAAGTAGTCAGCGTGCCTAGTGGATGTGGATCATGTACCTTGGTCACACGGACAAAACGTGACTCGAGAGAATGCATCATAAGACACAAGGAAAATGCTCAGAGGAACTTGGTTGGTTCGGTCGGGAATGTGTTTATGGAATGTGAATGGTGCGCTTGGTCGTGTCCCGAGTGGATGTGGATGATGTGCCTTGGTCCGTATGGACCATGTGCCTAAGTAGTCAGTTGTTTTGATAAAGCGAAACAAAAATGCTCCGAGTAACTTGGTTCAACCAACATGCCAACTCTTGACATGACTCGAGTACAAAAGAATAAGTCGCATTTTCACAAGCGACCCTTGTATCCGTTGTAAATGGAAATTTTCGCATTCCTTCGACTAATGATGGTGGTGTGGTAGCTCATGATATGCTAAGTTATACGTTCCGACCGTATGCCATGACTTGTGTGCACAAGAAGAGGTCTCGTACAACAAACAAGTGCCAACTCTTCACATGGCCCGGTCGTGCGCTAAAATTGTGTCCCTGTGCCTCGCATCGTGCCCGTGTTAATTTTTAGTGGCCGTGCGTTGTGCCCGTGTGCATGGTTCATGGCTGTGCGTTGTGCCCCTGTATAATTGTGCCGTGCCTTGCCTCATGCCCGTGTGCATGGTTCGTGGCTGTGCGTTGTGCCCCTGTATAATTGTGCCGTGCCTTGCCTCATGCCCGTGTGCATGGTTCTTGGCCATACGTCGTGCCCGTGTACATGTTTCGTGGCCATGCCTCGTGCCCCTGTGCATGGTTCGTGGCCGTGCCTCGTGCCCCTGTGCATGGTGCCCGTGCCTCATTCGTGGCCGAGCATCGCGCCTGTGCATCGTTCGTTCATGGCCATGCCTCGCCCCCGTGCAACGTTTGTGGCCGAGCTTCGTGCCTGCGTATCGTGTCCATGTATCATTCGTGGCCATGCGTCGTACCTTGCCTCGTGCCCAAGTGCATGGTTCATGGCCGTGCGTCGTGCCTATGTGCATGGTTCGTGGCCATGCCTTGTGCCCATGTGCATGGTTTGTGGCCGTGCCTCGTGCCCTTGTGCATGGTGCCTGTGCCTCATTTGTGGCCAAGCGTCGTGCCCGTGCGTCGTGCCATGCATCGTTCATGGCCGGGCGTCGTGACCATGCATCGTTCATGGCCGAGCATCATGCCCGTACATCGTGCCGTGCATCATTCATGGCCGAGTGTCATGGCCGTGCATCGTTCATGGCCATGCATCGTGCCCGTGCATCGTTCATGGCTGTGCTCATGCCCGTGCATCGTGTCGTGCATCGTTCATGGCAGTGCTCGTGCCCGTGCATCGTGCCGGGCATCGTTCATGGTTAAGGGTCGCGTCCGTGCATCGTGCCCGCGGATCGTTCATGGGCGAGCAACGCGCTCGTGCATCGTGCCCGCGGATCGTTCATGGCCGTGCATCATGCGCGTGCATCGTTCATGGCCTACGGTCGCGCTCGTGCATTGTGCCCGTGGATCATTCACAACCGAGGGTCGCGCCCATGCATCATCGTTCATGGCCGAGCATCGTGCCCGTGCATCGTTCATGGTCGTGCATCCTGCCGTGCATCGTTTATGGCCGAGGGTCACGTCCGTGCATCGTGCCCGTGCATCGTGTCTGCAGATTGTTCATGGCTAAGGAACGCGCCCGTGCATCGTGCCCGCTGATCGTTCATGGCCGTGCATCATTCACGGCCGAGGGTTACACCCATGCATCGTGCCCGTGGATCGTTCACGGTCGTGGGTCGCGCCCGTGCATCGTGCTCGTGGATCGTTCGCGGCCGAGCATTGCGCCCGTGCATCGTGCCAGTGTATCGTTCATGGCCGTGCATCATGCCCGTGGATCGGGCCATGCATCGTTCATGGCCGAGGGTCGCGCTCGTGCATCATGCCCGTGTATCGTTTAGGGTTGAGGGTCGCGCCCGTGCATCATGCCCGTGTATCGTTCACAGCCGAGCATCGTGCCCGTGCATCGTTCATGGTCGTGCTCGTGCCCGTGCATCGTTCATGACCGAGCGTCGTGCCCGTGCATCGTGCACGTGGATCGTTCGTGGCCGAGCATCGCACCCGTGCATTGGGACCATGGATTGTTCATGGTCGAGTGCATTGGTCATGCACGAGGTACATGGAACCGATCGCTACTTTACCAATCATTTCTCATCCAATTGAATCCATTCTTCTTCCTAATTTTTGTTTGAGTCATCAAATAGGTCCCCCATTTGTTTTCCCACCTCTCAACTATTTTTTTCTAATTTTCCAATTTTTTATAATTTTTTAAATACCAAAAATAAAAAAAATATTTCCGAGCTTCAAAATTTTTTTCTGATGTATCCATAATTTAGGTCACATTTTTCTAAGCATCTCTGCAAAAAATTTCATCAAAATTCAATTTCTACATTTTTTTAGAGATGTGGTGCCATCTCAAATATGATGAATGTCTCCTCCTGCTGGGAACAAAATTGCTCATAAGGCTCTTTAGGGGGCTAGAGGTGCTCGAAGGCCATGACCGTCCTTTGGGCAATTGTTGGATAGTGTATGGACCTATGTTATGGGCATAAGATTGAGTCGTGACATAGATTAATGACCGATGAAATAGGCCATGGCCGATCAAATTGAGCACCTCTAAACAAAGATGGATGGACGGAAGACCCGTGCATCGCGTAGCTCCCCTTACGCAGGCATTTATGGCTGAGTGCATGGGTCATCTACAAGCCAAGCGGCCATAAAGGATGAATCAATGATCGAGTTCCTTGGGAATCGATGAATCCATGAGTCCCTTCGGTAAGATGAGACCATGCCTCGCGGCATGAATGAATGAGCTATGATGGTGCAATGATCGTCTCACGATCAGGCGAATGATCGAGTCTCGAATTGAGCCGAGATCAAGCCATGACCGAGGCCTTAATGGCCAAGGGGAGGCGAGATTGAGGCGAGATAGAGACGGAGATTGAAGCCATGATTAGTGACAAGATCTTGCTGTTCTCGCGTCTAGCGGTGTGGATGTGGCCTTGTGCGATGAGTCCGTGTGCTCCTCGAGTTCTCATGCTTAGAGAGCTATGGATTAGTCGACTTGGTTTATTTCTAGTGTACGCGATGGTGTGTGAGAGATGACAAGAACGTGTGTGTTGGCAGGCTCCGTCCTGGTGCATCGAACTGCTTCCCTCACTTTCGATCAATTGTTGCTCCATGAACGAACGTTGGATGCAAAATGCGGGTTCCTGTGTTGCATACCTATTACGATAGAAATATGTACCTTTCGTTGTCCCTTCCATCACAACATCCCTTTGGATGCTTGGTTAGACTAGATAGCAGGGCTTGCGTTTCACGAACATCTCATGTGATTGTTCGGATGGACCGCAAGTGCTTGCTTGTTTTCTCGGATGCGAAACTTTCTTCATGGGTAAGGGGTCATTGGCCCTTGTTCCCAAATCTCTAAGCATTTATTGCTTTACTGGAATGATGCTCTTGCCTCGTCTTTGATCATGTGGAGCTCTCGAGCTTCATGATGGATCATGCTTGGCGGACGTCGTGAAGGAATGCTACCTGGTTGATCCTGCCAGTAGTCATATGCTTGTCTCAAAGATTAAGCTATGCATGTGTAAGTATGAACTAATTCAGACTGTCAAACCGCGAATGGCTTATTAAATCAGTTATAGTTTGTTTGATGGTATTTGCTACTCGGATAACCGTAGTGATTCTAGAGCTAATACATGCAACAAACCCCAATTCCTGGAAAGGATGCATTTATTAGATAAAAGGTCGACGCGGCCTTTGCCCATTGCTCTGATGATTCATGATAACTTGACGGATCGCACGGCCATCGTGCCGGCAACGCATCATTCAAATTTTTGCCTTATCAACTTTTGATGGTAGGATAGTGGCCTACTATGGTGGTGACGGGTGATGGAGAATTAGGGTTCGATTCTGGAGAGGGAGCTTGAGAAATGGCTACCACATCCAAGGAAGGCAGCAGGCGCGCAAATTATCCAATCCTGACACGGGGAGGTAGTGACAATAAATAACAATACCGGGCTCTTTGAGTCAGGTAATTAGAATGAGTACAATCTAAATCCCTTAACGAGGATCCATTGGAGGGCAAGTTTGGTGCCAGCAGCCGCGGTAATTCCAGCTCCAATAGCGTATATTTAAGTTGTTGCAGTTAAAAAGCTCGTAGTTAGACCTTGGGTTGGGTCGACCGGTCCGCCTCACGGTGTGCACCGATTGGCTCGTCCCTTCTACCGACGATACGCTCCTGGCCTTAACTGGCCAGGTCGTGCCTCCGGTGCTGTTACTTTGAAGAAATTAGAGTACTCAAAGCAAACCTACGCTCTGTATACATTAGCACGGGATAACATAATAGGATTCCGGTCCTATTGTATTGGTCTTCGGGATCGGAGTAATGATTAACAGGGATAGTCGGGGTCATTCGTATTTCATAGTCAGAGATGAAATTCTTGGATTTATGAAAGATGAACAACTGCGAAAGCATACCACCCGCCTGGGTGGCGCTGCTGGAGAGGGCACTCTTCCTCTCGCAAAAGGTTGAGTGTTCGAATCCCGGGCGCCGCAGGGTGACTTAACCGGTGCACGTGTGTGGTGGCTAGCACGTGTCGCCCCCAGGGTTTACCTCCCGGCTGTCGGCCGTGCGGGGGTTCCCTGGGTTATTAAAAAAAAAAAAAAACAACTGCGAAAGCATCATCACTTTTCATTTCCACCAATTTCGCGGGTACTATTCACGCGAGTATGCTCTCTGGTTCTGATGCACTCGCGGGCACTGTTCACCCGCCGGTGAGAGGCTGTTTCCGGCGGTTTCCGGCGAGGGTTGGAGCGGGGATTTGGTGACTAAATCCACGGAGTTCCCTTCCCCCTCCCCCCCACAGGATTTCTCGTATATTTCCGTCTATTGGGCGGATTTCCAGATCCAAATTGATCTTCCGGTGTGTGTTCATATCGCGGGTACTGTTCACCCGGTGAACTTCTCTCGATTCTGGCTGATTCCGACGGTCAAACGGGATGATTTTTGGAGGCTAAGTCCCCTAGACTACCATCTGCCATCCCTCCATAGGACTCTCCTTCTTGTTCAGCACTAAGGCTGGATTTCCAGATATGAGAATTGTGAGTTCAACCTTCTTCGTCTGGGGAAGGTGACGAATTTGAGACTCCGGTTTGGCCGGGCCCCTTGAAACTCGTTGCATATAGGTAAGCTTCCTTTGCTACCCTACTGCTGGTGTTGGTTTGATGGTCGTAACTGGTTCGGGTGGTCTGGTGCATCTCCGGGTTCTGGTGCGAACACCATTCTGAACATTACTGCTGTTGTCCTGCTTGGTTGCTGCTGGTTGAAGGCCTGGTATAGGTTCACGCATTTAGTAGTTTCCCTGCTGGTTGGAAGTGGAGTCGGTGCTTCTTAAGGTGCATTAATTGGGGGGCCTCTTGTTACGTTCCCTGTTCTGGCCGTAGGAGATGGTGGGCTGACTAGTAGGTGCTTGTGAATTTGCCCACATGGCAGAGGTTCTTGTCACCACATTACCTATTCCACCCCCCGATTTAGAAGATGCACCAGCCTCTATTGTGGAACCCCATCAGTCGGTTGTAGCTGCTGGAGTGAGCAGAAGACCTGGGATTGTAAATGCTGCTTCTGTTAGGACAACTGAGCATAGGGGGAAATCGGTTGCTTTCACTAGAAATAGCCCCCCTCCTGGTTCCAAACCTGACCATAATGGTAATGCTAGGCACAGTCGCAGCAGAGGTCGGTCTAAAAGTAGGCATACCTCCCCTAGACATGGCCACATTGCTAGCCCTCCTGCTGGATCTGATCTTAGAACAAGTGCAGCAGACCATAGAAATAAGATGAGGCCGAGCTCAAGCGCTCAACCTACTCCTGCCCAGGCGTCTAGATCTTGGGTTAATGTGGCTAAGGCATTGACAAAAGGGTACAACCTGGCATATGTCCCTCCCTTGGTTGAAAATGGTGAGATCATTGTCGACATAACACCTGAGGTTGCTGCTGCTGTGAGTCCGAGGTGGCTGGAATGCCTAGTCGGTCACTACATAGGGAAGAAAGTCCCTTTCAAGTTGACTGAAGAGGCTATAAAAAAGTCCTGGGGCGACCAAGTTGTCGATGTTAAATTGCATGAGAATGGTTTTTTCTTTTTCCATGTTCCTAATGCTGATTTCCGCAGGAAGATCTTAGATTTGGGGCCGATATCCATTTTTAGTTGCATCTTAGTTCTTCAGCAGTGGCATCCAAAAATGACACTTAAGAAGGGCAAGCTGGATTCAATCCCGGTTTGGGTCAAACTAAGGGACATCCCCTTCTCCCTCTGGTCTCCGGCGGGCATTGGGCGCATTGCTAGTGCAATCGGTAAACCACTTTATGTGGATGCACAAACTGAACAACTTTCCAGAATTTCCTATGCCCGAGTATGCATAGAGATTTCAGCCATTAGACCTCGACTGGAGCTCGTCAAGTTCAAGTGGGATGGTGAAATAAACTCGATAAGTGTTGAATATGAATGGAAACCGCTGGTTTGCCCTTCATGCGGAATTTTTGGCCACAAAACAGGAACTAAGGGCTTTGGTTGTGCCCCTCAACAGCCTGAAACCCGACCTGAGCCTGCCTCTCGGTCCCAAGCAGCAGATGACTGGTCTCTAGTCAGGAGGAAGAAAGGTGTTACTTCAGCTGGCCTGCCCTCAGAACAGCGGCAATACACCCCAACTCCTAACCTGAATCGTCACATGGACATAGAGATTCCTCTGCCTCCTACTGCCAGACCGATTACCCCTGTGTCTTCTGGTATGGACTCGATTGCTGATCCAGACCTAGTCAGGAACGATCTGATCAACTCCTTGAACCTTGAGACAGGTCCTTGCTCTTCTCTTTCCCGGTGTCCAGCAAGCACTCTGGCCCAGCAGATTCTGGATTCCTCCCCTGTTCCGTACTCAGCAGGCCCTGGTGTGCCCAATACTGCACCTGGCCTTCCCTTGGACACGAACTCAGGGGGGGTGGTTCCTCTGGCGATTGGCTCGCATCCCGCTCATGACCAGGACTCACCTAGGCCTGCTCTGATGTTCCCGGAAGGACCTGATGTAGTGACACTCCCTTTGGCAGCCTCGGGCCCTCAAGGACATGTCTAACAGCAACTTGAGGACTCGGTTTCTATTTCTCATACGTCCTCTGCAGGTTCTTCTAGCTCACACGCCGGAGGAGATAATAGTGACTTGGAAGAGCAATTGGTGGGAGAATCGGTTATTTCTCCCCCAAATACACGTTCTCGAACCTTGGCTTCCCAAACTGCGGACGATCCACCCAAGACCTCCTTAGGGCCGTCCCCTAGCATAAGCTGCCTCGGTATGATCCCCGGTCCGTCCTCCTCAAAGAAGAAAGATAAGAAGAGGAGGGCTAGGAGATCTCGAAGATAATATTTCTTATCCCTGTAATGTTTTTTGGTATATGGAACATAAGGGGGCTAGTAGATCCCCTAAGACAAGCGGAAATTCGTACCTTTATCAGGGTCAACCGCCTCTCTTGTATCGGTATTATCGAAACTAAAGTTAAAGATTCTCTTTTTGCTGGGATTTCGCGGGATTTATGTGGTAACTGGCGCTGGTATGCTAACTACGATTATTCCCCCCTTGGTAGGATTTGGGTTGGATGGAACCCTGATGTGCTGGACACTAATCTTCTTTACTCTTCCGACCAACTGATCCATGTTTAGCTTAGACTCTTGAATATGAATAAACTTTGCCTCCTTACAATTGTCTATGGCGAGCATTCTTTTGTCAAACGGCGTCCTTTATGGAATGACCTTATTTCTATCTCCTCTTGCGACTTACCTTGGGTCGTTGCTGGGGACTTTAATGCAATCAGAGATCCTACTGATAGAGTAGGTAGCACTACCCCCTGGATCCCGGCTTTTGATGATTTTGGGGAAAGTCTAAACCAGGCGGGGTTGGAAGATATTCGATATGTGGGGTTTAGATACACTTGGACCCATTCTTCTGGTGATAGTCGGAAACTCCGCAAGATTGATCGAGTACTTGCAAATGACAATTGGATGCAACAGTTCTCCTACTCAGAAGCCAGTTTTCTCTCTCCCGGGATTTCAGACCACTCTCCCATGGTGGTTAAAATTCTGTCACCACTATATACCAAGAAACCATTTAAGTTCTATAACTTATGGACGTCTCATCCCACTTTCTTGGAACTTGTAAAGCAAGCTTGGGATACACAGGTAGTCGGTACACCTATGTATACTATTTGTTGTAAATTGCGTGTGCTTAAACAGAAGTTAAAACAATTAAATAGGTGTTTCTTTTCTGACATCTCTACAAGAACCGATCATCTTAGATCTGATCTCTACGCTGTTCAGGCGGCCCTTGAGCATCTACCTTTTGACTGGAGGCTTCGTGATAGAGAAGCAGAACTCTTGAAATCTTTTTCTACTATGAGAATGCAGGAGGAATTCTTCTATAGGCAGAAATCCCGCATTCGATGGCTCAAGGAAGGAGATTTAAACACGCATTATTTTCACCACTTTGTGAACAAAAGGCGAGTAACAAACCGAATTCTCTCGACTTCAACTGATGATGGGACTTAAGTTACTGATCCTCAGGTGGTGAGGGCTCATATTGTGAACCATTTCCAGGAGTTACTTAATGGTGCTTCTGTTTCCACTCGGCCCTCTGTTAGCGAGATAGGTATGTTCCTTGGTCGGGTACTTGATGAGAATCAAAGGAACTCGCTAGCGCTTCCGGTCTCATATGAGGAAATCCGGTCCACTCTTTTCTCGCTTGCTAAGGGCAAAGCCCCTGGACCGGACGGTTATAATATTGATTTTTTTAAATCTAGCTGGGAGATCACTGGGCCATCCACTATTGCAGCAGTAAGAAATTTCTTTGAATCTAGGTGCATGCTAAAAGAGATCAATAACACCATCCTGACTCTGGTTGCGAAATCCCCAAACGCTTCAGCTATGTCGGATTTCCGTCCTATTACTTGTTGCAATACTTTATATAAGTGTATCTCCAAGATCTTGGCTAGGAGGATAGCGCGTTTTCTTCCATCCCTAATCGGCCCTGCCCAAGCGGCGTTCGTTAAAGGAAGAAGGATCAGCGACAATATCTTGATTGCCCAAGAGCTATTTACGGATTTCCACCACCGGCCGTACCTTTCCAAGTGTGCTATTAAAGTGGATTTCCAAAAAGCTTATGACACTGTCGATTGGAGATTCTTAGAAAAGACTCTAATGGCCTTCAACTTTCCTGACTACTTTACCAAGCTGGTGATGGCTTGTGTTACGACAGCAAAATTTTCAGTCTCCATTAATGGGGAATTGCATGGCTACTTTGGGAGCTCAAGGGGCATTCGCCAAGGAAACCCACTATCGCCTTACCTCTTTATTCTGGTTATGGAAGTCTTCTCAGGCATTTTGAAGGCTAAAACTGATGCGCCGGACTTCCACTGGTTCTGGAGATGCAAAAAGACCCGAATATCGCACCTATTCTTTGCGGATGATGTTCTGCTGTTCTTAGAAGGTCACTTGAGGTCAGTTCAACTGATAAATGAATCTCTCCTCTTGTTCTCTGATTGGTCTAGTCTTAAACCGAATAAGGCAAAAAGCAATATCTTCATCTCGGGAGGGACTCAGGCGTTGATAGAACAGGTAACTCAATGCCTAGGGTTTCAACAGGGTACATTGCCTTTTCGCTATCTTGGAGTGCCGATTATCTCAACTAGACTGCGAAAGGTGGACTGTAAAGCCTTGATTGATTCTATCACGGCTCGTGCCCGTTCTTGGTCCTAACGTTTCCTTTCCTTTACTGGTCGCCTTCAACTTATAAAGTCGGTCTTGCACTCCATTCAAGTATACTGGGCCACCACCTTCCCTCTTCCCAAATCAGTTTTGCACAGTATTGAAGCCATTTTGAGACAGTTCCTATGGAAAGGTCCCGACCTTGGAGTTGGAGGAGCCAAAGTAGCGTGGAAGGCTGTATGCTTACCCAAAGAGGAAGGTGGTCTGGGCATCCGAAGACTTGATGATTACAATAATGCTTTGACACTAAAGCACATATGGCTTCTTTTCACTGATAAAGAATCGTTGTGGTGTAAATGGGTACACTCTAATTTCCTAAAGAAGGCTAATTTCTGGATTGTTTCCAAACCAACTTTCTGTTCCTGGACATGGAAGAAAATCCTGGATATGCGCGCTTCTGCCCAAACTATGTTCCGATGGAATATTGGCAATGGAAGATCAGTCTCTTTCTGGTTTGACTGCTGGCACAATAGGGGGCCGCTCAATCTCCTTTTTAGCAATGTCGAGATCTACCAGTCACGCATTCCTCGGGAGACTACAGTACGGTCCTTCTATGAAGACTCTTGGCAACCATCAATTACCCTAGATACTATTATGGGCTGGAGGGACGCCACTCCGATCTTTTTGGACAGTACAATGGACAACTTCGTCTGGACTCCTCATCCTTCGAGACCCTTCTCTGTTAATCGTGCTTGGAATCATATCCGAAGGAAATGGCATCCAACCCCATGGCATTCCTTCATTTGGGATCGATACATAGCTCCCCGTCATGCCTTTCTCCTATGGTAAATATCTCTTAACCGGCTTCCAATGCAGGTATTCTTGTTACATAATCGCAGGATTGACGATGCATTATGCGCTTTTTGTGGTTCTACACCAGACTCAATCAACCATCTTTTCTTTGAATGCACCTCCACGAGTAGATTGGCCTCTCTTTGGGCGACAAAATGTAATCTACCCTGGCGTAACCGACCTTGGCAGGACCATATTTTATGGGCAATGCAAGTGTGTGGAGGATCCTCATTTGCACACTGCATCTCTAGATTTGCCCTTGGGGCTCTTTGTCACATTATATGGACTGAAAGGCACAATGCGATCTTCAGGAACAAGAGCATCTTCATCCCTGGCATGCGCAAGCATCTTATTAAAGTCGTCAAGGACAAGGCCATCTCTATGGGGAGAGTTGAGGACACATACAGGAACCGTATCCTTCAGAGAAAGTGGGACCTGCCTCCTTCCATATTTGGATAGTGCTGCTCCCAGCTGGTCCTGGACCATCTTAAGTGGATTCTCGGAGCTTATGGTGTCGCCCATCCCTTTGCGACTGGCTTGGATGTTTTGTTACTCATTTTGTTTTTTCCATGCTTTGGAGCCGTTCTTAGGCTGGTTGTATAGCTCCTGCTGGACCCGCTTGACCTTCTATGGACATCACTATGTCCTTTTACGGTCAGGTGTTGGTTTGGGCTTAGGTTGTACTTGGTGATTTGAAAAGTTATACATATTCTTACCTTACCAAAAAAACAAAAAACAACTGCGAAAGCATACTTTTCATTCTCACCAATTTTCGCGGGCACTGTTCATCGGGCAGAATGCTCCCAACCGTGATTCTCGTAGTTACTGTTCACCCGCTGGGATTCTTCTGATTCTGGTGGATTTCGACGATCGTTTGGCTTGATTTTTGGTGGCTGGACTCCTTGTACACTCGTCGTTCACCCCTCCAAAGGATTCCTTCCCTTGTTCAGCACAGAGGATAGGATACCAGATCTGATCGCTGCCATTTTCGGTCTTCTTCGCCTGAGCGTCTTGACCGAACTGAGCCTTCAGTTCTTGGCTGTCCTCCTGAAGGTAGTTATCTGCATAGGTTCTCTTCCTTCGGTTCTCTCCTGTTGATTGAGACTGGGGTGTTGCGTGGTGCTCTTGCCATTTTTGAGGATCCGATTGATACGCTCTCCCCTGTACCGGTGCATGCTTCGTTCTGAAGTGGTTTGCTGGAGGTTTGACTGGTTGCGGCTGGGCAAAGTCCCCTCTGTTGTTTTACTCCTTTATTCCTGTTGTGTGTAATTGGAGACTGGGATTGAGATTGAATTTATTCTGGGAATCTAGCTGCTGCAGTTCACGTTCTGTCTATGGGGCAATTTGGTTGACTGGTAGGTGTTCGTAGTATTATCCAAATGGCTAAGACTATAAATTCCTCTCTGCCAGTCCCAACCCCTAATATAGGAGCTGAACCTCGCCCTGCTGTGGAGAAACTTCAGGCGATTCCTGGCTCTGTTGTGAACACAAATGCAGCTGTACCCCAGGGAAAATCCTCTTCTGTGTTGGTTGAAACTGAACGCCCCTTGGGCCTTAGACCAATCCTAAAGGGCAATTCTAGCCGGAGTCGGAGTAGGAGCCGTCTGATTAATAGGAGCCACTCTCGAGGAAGAACCCGCAATGCTGGTGGTGCTAGGCGCTCTGAATCTAGAGCCAATTCAAATAGGAAAACAGTTGAGTTGGGACAGCCTCATGCTCGCCCAGACCGTGTTGTCCAAGCCCAAACTCCTAGAACTTGGGCAAATGTTGCTAAGGTGCTGACTAAAGGCTATAACCTAGAATTTGTGCCTCCTATAGAAGAGAATGGAGAAGTTATTGTGGATATCTCTCCTGATGTTGCTGCTGAACAGAACCCATTGTGGTTGGAATGTGTTGTAGGACACTACATTGGGAAGAAAGTTCCCTTCAAGTTGACTGAAGAGGCTATTAGGAAAGCATGGGGTGATAAAGTGGCTGATATCAAACTCCATGAAAATGGATTCTTCTTCTTTAGAGTCCCTGATTCTGAGTTCCGTAGGAAGATCATCGATTCTGGTCCGGTTTCAATATTCAGCTGCACCATGTTACTGCAGCAATGGCATTCCAAACTGAAGCTCAAAAGAGGAGTCCTTGAGACCATTCCTGTTTGGGTAAGATTGAGAGACATACCCTTTTCCCTATGGTCCCCTGCTGGCATTGGGAGAATCGCAAGCGCCTTAGGGAAACCTCTATACGTTGATATACAAACTGAACAAATGTCGAGGATCTCCTATGCTCGAGTCTGTGTGGAGATAAAGGCCACGGAACCTAGAGCTGAAAAAGTGAAGTTCCGTTGGGATGACGAAGTCAATATAATCCGTGTGGAATACGAATGGAAACCACTCGCTTGTTCCTCTTGTGGAAATTTTGGGCACAAAGAAGGTTCTGCTGGTTTCAATTGTGCAGCTCAATCTGCTCCTGACCAGCGAGCTTCTTCTCACGCAAATGGCCAAGCCAACAGAGTAGTCCAACCTGCACCTGCACAGAGAGATGAAGGATGGACCCAAGTGCCTTCTAGGAAAGGCAAAGCACCCACTGGACAGCTCCACTCAGCACCTTATTCTGCACCGTCTCAGTTCCACCCAGGCTCCACCTCAGTCTCGAATCTGAACAATGCAGAATCCCCTCTGGCTGTCTCGCTCCCACCTCTGCAACCCGAGAGAGGAGCTACTGACCTTAGACCTCCAGCGAACACTGACCCAGGCAAAAGCCTTCCCTCTGCTTCAAATCCGGTAGGACCTACTGTCCAGATGACTGAGGAACATTCCCTTCCTTCGCAGGCTTCCATCGAAGGATCTTCTGAGTCCCAGGCAATTCTGGACAAATCTAGTGACTCGAAAGGAATTCTAGAAAGGGGAGCAGCTCTGGCCTCACCCCCAACACAAGATCACGTACTTCTATGTCTGGTGCTTCGGATGAACTGCTTAGACCCTCTCCTGGTTCTGGCCAGCACACGATGCATCCTCGAACAGCTCCTAGTCCGTCTTCCTCAAAAAAGAAAACCAAAAGGAGGAAGCCGAGAAGGTCTCAGCGGTAGCTTTCAGCATTTACATAATGTTTTTTGGCGTATGGAATATACGGGGCCTAGTTGAACCCCTGAGGCAAGCTGAAATCCGTGCCTTTATAAGAAAGTATCACCTTCGCTGTGTTGGGATAATTGAAACAAAAGTCAAAGCTTCTTCTTTTGATGTGATCTCAAGAGACTTATCCACTAATTGGCGTTGGCTTCCCAATTATATTTTCTCCCCTCTTGGTAGGATTTGGTTCGGATGGGACCCAAATGAGCTAGATATTAGTCTCATCTTTTCTTCTTGCCAAATAATCCATCTTCAGCTCCGTTTTTTGCACCTACAGGAATCTTGTTTGTTGACAATTGTATATGGTGAGCATACCTTTGTGAAGCGTAGACAATTATGGGCTGACCTCTACCGACTCTCTAATGGCAACTTGCCTTGGATTGTTGCCGGGGACTTCAATGCAATCAGAGATCCGGAAGACAGGGTGGGCAGCTCAACACCATGGATCCCATCTTTTGATGAATGTAGAGAAGGCCTCAACCGAGCGGGCTTGGAGAACCTTCGATATGTAGGTTGTCGATACACATGGACGCATTCTTCCGGAGTAAATAGGAAAATGCGTAAAATCGATCGGGTGCTTATTAATGACTGTTGGCTTCAACAATTCTCATTCTCTGAAGCAAACTTTCTTCCGCCTGGAATATCTGATCACTCCCCCATGGTGATTAAGATTGTACAACCTAGTTCTTCTAACAAGCCATTCAAGTTTTTTAACTTCTGGACTTCCCATCCTGCATTCATGGAGATAGTTACCCAAACTTGGGATACTCACTTCAATGGTAATCCTATGTATACAGTTTACTGTAAGCTTAAGGCTCTCAAACTCAAGTTGAAACTTATGAATAGGTCTTCCTTCTCAGACATTTCCATCAGGACAGAGCAGGCTAGACTGAATCTTTTTGCTGTTCAAACAGCCTTGGAGACTAATCCTTTTGATCAAAGCCTTATTACAAGTGAAGTTACACTCTTGCGGACCTTCTCTGACTTGAGACCTCAAGAAGAATCTTTCTTCATACAGAAGTCTAGAATTCAGTGGCTCAAAGAAGGAGACATGAACACCAAATATTTTCACCACTTTGTCAATAAGAGAAGACTCCATAATAGAATCTTAACTGTTACAATAGAGGATGGTGTGCTACTCAATGAACCTCAGGAAGTCAGCAGCCATATTGTGCGCCACTTTCAGAGTTTATTAAATGGAGGTTCAGCACCGGTCCAACCTTCTGTTTCAGAGTTGGAAGCTCTTCTTGGACATGTCTTAGATGAAAACCAGAGGACTATCCTAACTCAGCCGATCACTGAGGACGAAATCAAATCCAATCTCTTCTCGCTTGCTAAGGACAAAGCTCCTGGCCCTGATGGTTACAACGTTGAGTTCTTCAAACACACATGGGGGGTTGTTGGCCCATCCATTTTGACGGCTGTGAAGGACTTCTTTGAAACTGGTCGATTGCTTAAAGAGATTAATAACACCATTCTAACGTTGGTGCCGAAATCATCTAATGCATCGGCCATGAGCGACTTCCGACCAATTGCATGCTGCAACACTCTATATAAATGCATCTCCAAAATCCTTGCTAGGCGCATTGCAAAGGTTATACCGACGCTGATTGGTCCTTCCCAAACAGCTTTTGTTAAAGGCCGCAGAATCAGTGACAACATCATGGTTGCACAAGAACTTTTTGCGGACTTTCACCATGAAGCATATCTTCCTAAATGCGCCATTAAGGTGGATTTCCATAAAGCCTTTGACACGATTGATTGGAGCTTTATTGAAAGGGTTCTTATGGCCTTCAAATTTCCAACTTTCTTCATTAAGCTGGTTTTGACTTGCATCTCAACTGCTAAATTCTCGATCTCCATTAACGGAGAATTACATGGCTATTTTACTAGCAGCCGAGGGATACGACAGGGCGATCCCCTATCGCCATACCTTTTCATCCTAGCTATGGAAATCTTCTCAGTTATTCTCAAGTCCAAAACTGACAACCCAGACTTCCAGTGGTTTTGGCGATGCAAGAAACCTCGCATATCTCATATGTTCTTCGCAGATGATGTTCTTTTATTTTCCCAAGGGCACATGAGATCGATAGAGATTATTAAGGAATCCCTTGATTTGTTCTCAAACTGGTCTGGCCTAAGACCAAATCTCAACAAGAGCAATATGTACCTCTCAGGAGGAAACCCCGAACTTCACAGTGCTCTCCTTCATTGCATCGGATTTCAACAAGGGTCTTTGCCCTTTCGATACTTGGGGGTGCCTATTATTTCTTCTAGGCTTCGTAAAGAGGATTGCAAATTTTTGATTGAATCCATTACGGAGTGTGCCCGTAGTTGGACCCAAAGATTCCTATCTTTTGTTGGTCGTGTACAGCTTATCCAATCAGTTTTGCACTCCATCCAAGTTTACTGTGCCACGATCTTCTCCCTCCCCAAATCGGTTTTGAATAGCATTGAGGCTATACTTCGACGGTTCCTTTGGAAAGGTCCTGGCTTAGGTACGGGAGGTGCTAGGGTATCTTGGAATGCAGTTTGTCTCCCAAAAGAAGAAGGCGGCCTCGGGATACGAAGACTTACTGAATATAATAGAGCCATGACTCTAAAGCACATATGGATTCTTTTCACCGATAAGGAATCTATGTGGTGCAAATGGATACACTCAAACTTTTTAAAGAAGAAAAACTTTTGGGTTGTATCCAAACCCACATTCTGCTCATGGACTTGGAAGAAGATTCTTGATTTGCGGGTCTTAGCCCAGACCCTTTTCCGGTGGAAGATTGGCAATGGCCGGACGATTTCCTTTTGGTTTGATTGGTGGCACACAAAAGGACCCCTCTATCTTCTATTCAATAACTCGGACATATACCAAACCAGGATCCCGCAGGACATTTCGGTTCGGGATTTCTTCCATTCTACATGGCAACCATTAGCAACTTTACACTCTATCTTGGACTGGATGGAAGTTCTTCCAAGCTTTGAAGATGATACTCTGGATAGCTTGATCTGGTCCCCTAACCCGACCGAACCCTTCTCGGTGGCCCAGACCTGGAATCAAACAAGGAAGAGAGGCCATCCAGCCCCTTGACATTCCTTTATTTGGGACTCACACTTAGCCCCCCGACACTCCTTTTTATTATGGATTGTGACATTAAATCGTCTACCTACC
Source organism: Syzygium malaccense (assembly GCA_031216405.1). Taxonomy (NCBI): domain Eukaryota; kingdom Viridiplantae; phylum Streptophyta; class Magnoliopsida; order Myrtales; family Myrtaceae; genus Syzygium; species Syzygium malaccense. Next base: position 15,687,464 of record CM062254.1, read on the forward strand.
CAGGTTTTTCTTATGCGAAACCGTCGGATCGAATCTGGATTATGTGCTTTCTGTCACACTATCCCAGATTCCATCAACCATCTTTTCTTCGAATGCTCCGCTACCAGCAGGCTGGCCTCTTTCTGGGCAACCAAATGCAATCTGCCATGGCGCAACCGACCGTGGCCAGAACTTATTTTGTGGGCCGGCAAAGTTTGTGGAGGCACTTCCTTCGCCCACCGACTTGCTAGGTTTTCCTTCGGTGCTCTCTGCCATATCATATGGATTGAGCGGAACAACTCTCTCTTCAGGAACAAGAGCATCTTCATTCCGGGAATACGCAAACACATTCTCAAGCTGGTGAAGGATAAGGCTTTATCCTCTGGAAAAATTGCTGACACACCTATAAATAGGAGACTACAAAGGAACTGGAAACTCTCACCTTCCATTTTTTCTTAATTTGGCTGTGTAGTTCTCTGTCATGTATTTTGCTTTGTTTTGTTGGTCTTACGGTTAGCCTTGTTGAGTGCCCTCCCTCGGTCTTCTTGCACTTTGGGGCTCAGGGTTGTCCCTTGTTTTTTTTCCTTGTAAAAATCAACTGCGAAAGCTAGTTCTTGTATAGTTCTGCTGAACCTCTCTTGACCTTGTGGGGACATTCCTATGTTCTAGTAGGGTCAGGTTTTGGTTTAGGCTTTAGGTTGTACTTTGTGTTTTGAAAAGTAATATACATTCTTATCTTACCAAAAAAAAAAAAACAACTGCGAAAGCATACCACCCGCCTGGGTGGCGCTGCTGGAAAGGGCACTCTTCCTCTCGTAAAAGGTTGAGTGTTCGAATCCCGGGCGCCGCAGGGTGACTGAACCGGTGCACGTGTGTGGTGGCTAGCACGTGTCGCCCCCAGGGTTTACCTCCCGGCTGTCAGCCGTGCGGGGGTTCCCTGGGTTATCAAAAAAAATAATAATAATAACTGCGAAAGCATACCACCCGCCTGGGTGGCGCTACTGGAGAGGGCACTCTTTCTCTTGCAAAAGGTTGAGTGTTCGAATCCCGAGCGCCGCAGGGTGACTTAACCGGTGCACGTGTGTGGTGGCTAGCACATGTCGCCCCCAGGGTTTACCTCTCGGCTGTCGGCCGTGCGGGGGTTCCTTGGGTTATCAAAAAAAAAAAAAACAACTGCGAAAGCATCACTTTTCATTTCTCACCATCTCGGGTTACTGTTCACGTGAGCAAAATGCTCTCCCTTCTGATGCTCTCGCGGGTACTGTTCACTCGCCCGACTTCCTCCGATTTCGGCTGACTCCGGCAGCCGTTGGAGTCGATTTTTGGAGGCAAGGCCCTGTGAACCCTCCTCTCTCTCCCCTCCAATGGAATCCCCTTTTAATCAAGTGCTGAGGGCGGACCAGCAGATCTGGTTGGTCTTCGTGCGCCTCCTCCGACTGGAAATCCAACCCTGCTGAATCCTATTCTGCTGGTTGTTCCCTTGGAGGACGCTCACTCCCCTGAAGGTATTCTCCTTGTAGTCTCCCTTCTTCTGTGGTGGGGCTAGATCTGGTAGTCTGGTGGACGAATTTACTCTGGTTGCTGCTGATGTACCGTTGCCGGTCCCCGAATTGGGCTGTGCTGCGGGAGTGGTTGACTGGTTGGTGGCTGGTGGAATTGGTGTACTAGACTCTTATTTCGACCATATGGAACTGGATTCTAGGAACCCCCCGGCTGGACACTCCCCTGTTGTTGCAAATCCTCTGGCGACAGATGGAAATGCTGTAACTTCCTTGACAGCAAAGGCCAAAGACAAATCTATAGCCTTTACTCATAAGAACAACCCCTCCTCTGGCCCCAGGATTAGTCTGAAGGGTAATGCCAGTCGTAGCCGTAGTAGAGGCCGTTCTAAAAATAGAAGTAGCTCCATTAGACATGCTCACTTTGCTGGACCTTCTACTGGTGTTGAACACAGGACTAATACTGATGGCATTTCCAATATGAAGAACCAGAATTCTGGTAGTCAAAATACCTCTGCACCTGCAACCAGATCTTGGGCTAATGTTGCGAAGGTAATGACAAAAGGGTACAACCTTGCTTATGTTCCGCCTATGGTGGAGAATAGTGAAGTCATTGTAGACATCACTCCTCAGATAGTGGCTGATCAAAACCCTCGGTGGCTGGAATGCATTGTGGGACACTATATTGGGAAGAAAATCCCTTTCAAGCTCACTGAGGAAGCATTAAAGAAATCCTGGGGTGACCAAGTAGCTGACATAAAATTACATGAGAATGGCTTTTATTTCTTCTGTGTCCCGAATGATGAGTATCGCAGGAAGATAATCGATATGGGGCATGTTTCCATCTTTAGTAGCACTATGATGCTACAGCAATGGCACCCAAAAATGAAGCTCAAAAAGGGAAAGCTGGACTCTCTCCCGATATGGGTAAGGTTAAGGAATATCCCTTTCTCCCTTTGGTCCCCGGCGGGTATTGGCCGTATAGCTAGTGCCATCGGAAAACCACTTTATGTGGACGTTCAAACTGAACAGATGACTAGGATTTCATATGCACGTGTCTGTATTGAGATGAAAGCCATAGATCCTAGAGTGGAAACTGTCAAGTTCCGATGGGATGGGGAGTTGAACCTGATCAGTACTGAATATGAATGGAAACCCTTGGCCTGTTCTGTATGTGGCATTTTCGGTCACAAGATGGGATCCAGTGGATATGAATGTGCTACTGCACATCCTGAACACCGGGAGGACGCTATTCTACAACCTCCAGGAATAGATGGATAGACACAGGTCAGCCGCAAAAAAGGCAATTCTGCATCTGCTAAGCCTTCAAACCTGCCCCTTTCTATACCAGATCTTCAACTGGATTCAAACCTGGAGGAAGTTGAACCCCAACCTCCTGGGTTGACCCCTGTTGCTGATCCTGTTCTGATGGGTTCTGATCCATCTCAGCCCAATGAAATAAACACTGGACCAAGCACCTCCCCTGCACCGTGTCCTATAGGCTTGCTGGAGCAGCAGGAAGAGGATTCCTCTCTCAACTCCCTATCATTGACAGAGGACTCCTCTAACTCTTATTTAGTAGTGGAAAAACCTATTGCTCTAAACGAATTGGGGGAGTTAGAACCTGCTGGCGTCTCCCCCCCCCAACACCCGATCTCGAACCTTGGCTTCTAGTGCCATAGAAGAGGCTACAAAACCTTCCCCTGGTTCAACGCCTACCTCAACTCTTCCTGCCAAGGCACCTGGTCCCTCCTCCTCGAAGAAAAAATCAAAGAGGAGGAGGACAAGGATTTCTCAAAGGTAATTCTACCTACCTTTTGTGATGTTTTTTGGAATATGGAATATAAGAGGACTAGTAGATCCCCTTAGACAAGCAGAAATTCGTACCTTCATCAGGACACATCGCCTCTCTTGCATTGGCATTGTCGAAACTAAAGTCAAAGTCTCCCAGTTTGCTGACATCTCTGGGAGCTTATATGATAATTGGAGGTGGATTTCCAACTATGATTTCTCCCCCCTTGGAAGAATATGGTTCGGGTGGAACCCAAATGAGATCGAAATGAGTATTATTTACTCTTCTAGCCAAATGATACATACTCAGCTCAAACTTCTGAATATGCATAAGTCTTGCCTTCTTACTATTGTTTATGGCGAACATACCTTTATGCTCCAGCGTACTCTATGGGCCGATCTTATTCGGCTCTCTTCGTGTGACTTACCATGGATTGTGGCTAGTGATTTTAATGCCATTAGAGACCCACGGGATAGAGTGGGTAGCTCAACCCCATGGATACCGGTTTTTGATGAACTTGGGGATTGCCTCAACCAGGCGGGACTGGATGACCTCCGGTATGTGGGCTATAGATTCACATGGTCTCATTCCTCCGGTGACAATCGGAAACTCCGTAAGATTGATCGGGTTCTCATCAACAACCTATGGAACCAGTACTTCTCCTACTCGGAGGCCTCCTTCCTTGCACTAGGTATTTCTGATCACTCCCCCATGGTGATTAAAATCCTTTCGCCTCTCAGCTCAAAGAAACCTTTCATGTTTTTTAACTACTAGACTACTCATCCGAATTTTTTGGAACTAGTAGCCCAAGCCTGGGATACTCGAGTTGTGGGCACCCCTATGTTTCAGACCTGCTGCAAACTTAAATTGCTTAAAGAGAAACTGAAACAACTGAACAGGAGTTCCTTCTCAGCGATTTTCGAAAGAGCTGAACAAGCCAGAGCTGACCTTTATTCAGTTTAGGAAGCTTTGGAACTCCATCCCTTCGATCAGAGACTGCTCGAAAATGAAGTGGAGCTCTTAAGATCATTCTCTACTCTGAGACTCCAAGAAGAATCCTTCTTCAAACAGAAATCTAGGATTAGATGGCTTAAAGAAGGGGACCAGAATACAAAATTCTTTCATCATTTTGTCAACAAACGGCACTTACAGAATCGCATTCTCTTAGTGTCCACAGAGGATGGTGTTCTCCTAACTGAACCACAAGCGGTCAGGAACCACATTGTTTGCCACTTCCAGACGCTACTCAATGGCAATTCTTCTTCAGTTCAGCCATCTATACATGAGATAGGTGATCTCATTGGCCGGGTTCTAGATGATAATCAAAGGTATTACCTTGAGCAACCGGTGTCTGATGATGAAATTAAGACTACCCTATTTTCGCTGGCCAAAGGCAAAGCCCCTGGGCCGGATGGGTATAATGTGGATTTCTTTAAAGCTTCTTGGGAGATCATTGGGCCCTCCATTCTTATGGCGGTAAGAGACTTCTTTGAGTCTGGACGAATGCTCAAGCAGTTAAATAATACCATCCTCACCCTCGTGCCGAAGTCCCCCAATGCTTCGGCCATGACTGACTTCCGTCCAATTGCATGTTGCAACACCCTCTATAAATGCATTTCTAAAATCTTGGCTAGGCGTATTGCACATGTTCTGCCCTCTCTGATTAGCCCTTCTCAAACGGCTTTTGTCCGAGGACGCAAGATTAGTGACAACATCATGCTTGCACAAGAGTTGTTTGTGGACTTTCACCACGAGGCTTACCTCCCCAAATGTGCCATCAAAGTGGATTTCTAGAAGGCCTTTGACACAGTAGACTGGAAGTTCATTGAAAAGACACTTTTGGCTTTTAAATTTCTGCTCTCCTTTATTAGGATGATTATGGCTTGTGTGTCTTCAGCCAAATTCTCGGTATCAATCAACGGAGAACTACATGGGTTCTTTACTAGTAGCCGTGGAATTCGACAAGGTGACCCGTTATCGCCATACCTTTTCATACTAGTTATGGAAGTCCTTTCTGGCATTCTTAAATCAAAGACTGAGTCCCTGGATTTCCACTGGTTTTGGCGTTGCAAAAAAACCCGGCTATCTCATCTATTCATTGCGGATGAAGTGCTACTCTTTTCTAAAGCTCATTTGAAGTTGATAGAGATAATCAAGGAATCTCTACAGCTGTTTTCCAACTGGTCTGGCCTTAGACCTAATAGCAGGAAAAGCAATATATTCCTCGCTGGAGGGACACCGGCGTTGCATAGATAGTTACTACAATGCCTCGGCTTTCAACAAGGTACACTCCCCTTTCGCTATCTTGGTGTGCCTATCATCTCCACCAGATTGCGCAAAGAGGACTGCAAGATATTAGTTGATGCTATAACTGCTCGGGCCCGCTCATGGACCCAACGTTTCTTGTCCTTTGCTGGGAGATTGCAACTCATCAAATCTGTACTATACTCTATCCAAGTGTACTGGGCCACCATCTTCTCTCTGCCGAGATTTGTTCTGAATAGAATTGAGGCTATCTTGCGATAATTCCTATGGAAAGGTCCTGACCTTGGCATGGGAAGAGCTAAGGTAGAGTGGAATACTGTTTGCTTACCCAAAGAAGAAGGCGGCCTTAGAATCAGGCGAATTGCAGATTATAATAGAGCTTTCACTCTTAAGCACATATGGCTTCTCTTTACTAATAAGGAATCCTTGTGGTGCAAATAGATCCATTCAACCTTCTTAAAATCAAGCTTTTGGGTTGTTTCCAAACCAACCTTTTGCTCTTGGACCTAGAAGAAGATTCTGGATTTACGTGCTTTTGCCCACACACTTTTTCGGTGGAAGGTTGGTAATGGACACTCGGTTTCACTCTGGTTTGATTGGTGGCATAACAAAGGCCCCCTTTACCTTAGTTTCAGTAATGTTGACATATACCAGTCACGGATCCCCAGGGATACCACAGTTCGAAAGTTCTATGATTGTAGGTGGCAATCCTCAAACACACTTGACACAATCCTCAGTTGGGCGGACCCACCACCTAACTTTGAGGACAATAATCCAGACAAACTGATTTGGACTCCACAACCTTCTCATTCCTTCTCGGTGGCAACCGCATGGAATCACATTAGAAGAAAAGGGCATACAGCCCCTTAGCACACATTCATCTGGGAACGCCATATTGCTCCCCGGCATGCTTTTCTCTTATGGCTAGTAACTCTTAACCGTCTGCCTTCCCAGATTTTCCTCTTACAAAATCACAGGATTGACACTGCTTTATGTGCTTTCTGCGACTCCAGACCGAACTCAGTCAACCACCTCTTTTTTGAGTGCTCTTCTATTAGCAGGCTGGCTTCCTTTTGGGCTACTAAATGCAGCCTTCCATGGCGTAACCAACCTTGGCAAGAGCACATTCTGTGGACTATGAAAGTCTGCGGTGGACCTTCCTTTGCACACTGCCTTTCTCGGTTTTCCTTTGGTGCTCTAGTTCACATTATCTGGACAGAAAGGAACAACGCCATCTTCAGGAACAAGACCGTTTTCATCCCTGGCATGCGTAAACATCTTATCAAGGTTGTGAAGGATAAAGCCATTTCCATGGGGAGAGTACAAGATACTCCCAGGAACCGCAAATTTCAAATGAAGTGGGGACTTCCACCTTCCATCTTTGACGATAACCGGATGTCCTCCTAATCCGGTCTCCCTGTTCTTTGTCTTTAGTTAGCCTTTTTTGGCTTATTGTATAGTTTCTGCCATTCCTTTCCTGACCATGTTTGGACATTTCTATGTCCTTATGGGGTCAGGAGCTGGTTTTGGCTTAGGTTGTATATGGTGTGTTGGAAAGTAATACAATTTTTACCTTACCAAAAAAAAAAACAACTGCGAAAGCATGTTATGAAAAGTAATATACATGCTTACATTTACCAAAAAAAAAAAACAACTGCGAAAGCATACTTTCATTTTCACCATCTCGCGGTACTGTTCATGCGAGCTGAAAATGCTCTCTACTGGAATTCTCGCGCGTACTGTTCACCCGCCGGAGAATTGCTAATTTTGGCGGATTCCGGTGGAGTTTGGAGCTGATTTTTGGAGGCAAGGTCCCTTGGACTCTCCTTTCTCTCCCCTCCAAAGGGCTCCTCTTCTTTTTCGGTGTAGAGGCCGAGCCATCAGATCTGGTTTTCCATCCCGAGCGCTGTTCTGAGAAGGCCGACCTCGCTCTCTTTGCTGGGTTGTTCTCTTGGAGCTCGGCCTCCCCCTCTGAAGGTACACTCCCTTCGAAGGCCTTTCTTCTGGAGTGGGGTTGGTATTGTGATTCTGTGAAAGCATTTATGCTAGTAGTTGGAGACCTACTGTTGATTCGCCTTGATCTGGGAATAGACTGCTGGATTGGATTGACTGGTTGGTAAATCTGGTTGCTAAGTATTGAATCTATGGAGGAGGCTGCTAAGTTCCCCTCGCTTGGCCCCTCCCCTGTTGCTTTGCCTCAACCGGCAGTAGATAGCCAAGCTGGAACCTCTAAGGCTATGAACCCCAAAGGAAAATCGATCTCCCTGTCTCAGGACGGTGAACTTCCGTCTGGCCATAAAGTTATCTTGAAAGGTAATACTAGTCGTAGTCTTAGTAGAGGCCGACCTAAGAGTAGGGGACGCTCTATTAGACTTGCACATAATATAGGTCAGCCTCGATCTAGTTCAAGGCTGAATACAGATGGAAAAACTAAAGTGGCAGGACAGAACTCTAATCGTCCCCAAGCACAAGCCATTCATGCACCCGTGACTAGAACATAGGCAAATGTGGCGAGAGTATTGACTAAAGGATACAACCTAGCATATGTTCCACCGCTGATGGAGGATGGTGAAGTTATTGTGGATATCACTCTAGAGGTAGCTGCTGATGAGAATCCATTCTGGCTGGAATGTATTGTGGGCCACTATGTTGGGAAGAAAATCCCTTTCAAGATAACTGAAGAAGCCATTAAGAAATCATGGGGTGATCAAGTAGTTGATGTTAAACTACATGAAAATGATTTCTTCTTTTTCCGGGTTCCAAATACTGAGTTCCGCAGGAAGATTGTGGACATGGGACCAATTTCCATCTTCAGTAGCACAATGTTACTACAACAGTGGCACCCGAAGTTAAAGCTTAAGAAAGGCTCTCTAGATACTATCCCGGTTTGGGTCAGACTCCGAGATATTCCTTTCTCTCTCTGGTCTCCTATAGGTATTGGACGAATAGCCAGCGCCATTAGAAAACCACTTTATGTAGATGTACAAACAGAACAAATGACCCGGATTTCCTTTGCACGTGTTTGTGTGGAAGTTACGGCCACTAAACCCCGAGTGGAAGCAGTAAAGTTTCGCTGGGATGGCAAAGTGAACTTGATCAATATATTTCTTACCAAAAAAAAAACTTGATCAATATTGAATATGAATCGAAGCCTCTGGCGTGTTCTTCTTGTGGTATTTTTGGACATAAATTGGGTTCCAAAGGATTTGATTGTGCTTCTGTACCTGTGGAATGTAGAGCTGAGACTATGGTTCGTCCTCAAGGAGCATATGGATGGAATCAAGTCACCCGGAAAAAAGGCAAACCTACCTCAGGCGAGTCATTCAACCAGCTCCAAAATGAAACTGTATCACAACTGGCACCGAACCTGGAGGAGGAAGAGCCCCTACCTCCTGTCGTGAATCCATCTATAGAACCAGGCCTGATAGGTTTTGAACTTAATCACCCTGAGGACCTTGAGGCAGGACCGAGCCTGGCATTACCACTTTGTCCAGTAGAACTTATTGTCCAGCAAGATGAGGATCCTTCTCAGAACTCACAATCTTTCACAGCAGATTCTGCTGACTCCCGGATACAGGAGAAGTCTAGTGCTTCAGAAGAACTGGACGAGGAGGTACCAACTTGTGTATCCCCCCCAACACCCGGTCACGAACAATGGCATCTAGTGCCACGGAAGAAGGAACTAAGGCTTCGCCTGGTTCTACACCTAGTTCGATGTGTCCGGTGAAGGCACCCACTTTGTTCTCCTCGAAAAAGAAGTCCAAGAGGAGGAGGCCAAAGAAATCCTAGAGGTAACCTACATCGTTCCTATATATGTTTTTTGGTATATGGAATATCAGGGGCCTAGTTGATCCCCTTAGGCAATCTGAGATTCGGACCTTTATCAGGACACACCAGCTCTCCTGTATTGGTCTTGTTGAAACCAAAGCCAAAGCCTCCCTTTGTGCTGATATTTCTAGAGGTTTAAGTGCCAATTGGCAATGGATTTCCAACTACGAATTTTCACCTCTTGGTGGAATTTGGTTCGATTGGGATCCGAATGAGATAGAGATGAGTCTTATCTTCTCTTCTTCCCAAATGATACATACTCAGTTAAGGCTTTTGAAGATGCAACACTCTTGTCTTCTCACAATTGTATATGGAGAACACACGTTTGTGAATTGACGTCCTCTTTGGGCTGACCTCATACGGCTTTCTTCGTGTGATCTACCTTGGACTGTTGCTAGAGATTTCAATGCTATCAGAGACCCGGATGATAGAATGGGAAGCTCAACTCCATGGATTCCGGCTTTTGAAGATTTTGGGGAATGTCTTAACCAAGCTAGATTAGAGGACCTTCGTTATGTGGGTTGTAAATACACTTGGTCCTTTTCTTCAGGAGATAATCGGAAACTTCGCAAGATTGACCGGGTGCTCATTAATGACCTTTGGAATCAGATATTCTCCTTCTCTGAAGCCACTTTCCTTGCTCCAGGTATTTCTGACCACTCCCCTATGGTGATTAAAATCTTATCGCCACATAGTTCCAAGAAGCCTTTCAAGTTTTTCAATTTCTAGACTACTCATCCAAAATTCTTGGAATTAGTAGCTCATACTTGGGATAGTCACATAGTGGGCACACCTATGTTTAAGGTCTGTTGCAAACTTAGGTTACTGAAAACTAAGTTGAAACACTTGAACAGAAGTTCCTTTTCAGATATCTCCTCTAGGACTGACAAGGCTAGATCAGACCTATATGCTGTTTAGGCAGCCTTTGATCTTCATCCTTGTGATCAGAGTTTGCTCCAAAGCGAAGTGGAGCACACACGTACCTTCTTTGCTTTGAGACTACAAGAGGAATCCTTCTTTAGACAGAAATCCAGAATTCGATGGCTCAAGGAGGGGGACATGAATACTAAATATTTTCTCCATTTTGTTAACAAAAGGCGGTTACAAAACCGAATCCTCATGGTATCTATAGATGATGGGGTATTATTATCTGAACATCATGCGATCAGGAACCACATTGTTAGTCATTTTCAGGAGCTGCTCAACGGTAATGCTACTTCTATTCAGCCCTCTGTTATGGAGATAGGTGAATTTGTAGGTCGGGCCTTAGATGAAAATCAGAGGAACCTCCTAGCACAACCGGTTTTGGATGAGGAAATCAAGTCTACTTTATTTTCGCTGGCTAAAGGTAAAGCGCCGGGGTCGGACGGGTATAATGTTGATTTCTTCAAGACCTCTTGGGAGATCATTGGTCCTTCCATCCTCAATGCAGTAAGAGATTTCTTTGAATCCGGGTGCATGCTTAAAGAGTTAAACAACACCATCTTAACTCTAGTGCTGAAGTCCCCTAATGCTTCGGCCATGAGTGACTTTCGTCCGATTGCATGTTGCAATACTCTTTACAAATGCATCTCCAAAATCTTGGCTAGGCGAATTGCACATGTTCTTCCAAGTTTGATTAACCCTTCTCAAACGGCTTTTGTTAGAGGGCGCAGAATTAGCGACAATATTATGATTGCCCAGGAGTTGTTCACGGATTTCCACCATGAGGCCTACCTTCCTAAATGTGCCATCAAAGTGGACTTTCAGAAAGCAAATGACACTGTTGATTGGAATTTCATTGAAAAGGTATTAAAGGCCTTCAACTTTCCAACTTTCTTCATCAAGCTAATTATGGCTTGTGCTTCAATAGCCAAATTCTCGGTGTCAATCAATGGGGAATTACATGGGTTTTTTAAGAGCTGCCGAGGCATACGATAAGGTGACCCTCTTTCTCCATATCTCTTCATTCTTGTCATGGAAATTCTCTCTGGGATTATAAAGGTCAAAATCGCTGGTTCGGATTTCCATTGGTTCTAGCGTTGCAAAAAAACCCGAATCTCTCATCTATTCTTTGCGGATGATATGCTCCTATTTTCAGAAGCTCACTTGAGGTCGGTTGAACTAATCAAGGACTCGCTTGATTTGTTCTCTGACTGGTCTGGCCTTAAACTGAATACTAGAAAAAGCAATATCTTCCTCTCGGGAGGGACCACGGTTTTACATGGACAACTTCTTCAATGCCTCGGCTTTCAACAAGGTACACTCCCTTTTCGCTATCTAGGGGTACCCATTATCTCCTCTAGACTTCGTAAAGAGAACTGTAAAAGCTTGAATGATGCCATAACTGCTCGAGCCCGCTCCTGGACTCAACGATTTTTGTCCTTTGCCGGTCGACTACAACTCATTACTTCAGTTCTGATTTCAATACAAGTTTATTGGGCCACTATTTTCACTATCCCGAAATCAGTCTTGTATAGAATTGAGACTATCTTGAGACAATTTCTATGGAAAGGTCTTGACTTAGGCATTGGAGGAGCTAAGGTAACATGGAATTCTGTTTGTCTACCCAAAGAAGAAGGGGGCCTTGGGATAAGGCGACTTGTAGAATACAATAGAGCTTTGACTCTTAAACATATTTGGCTCCTCTTCTCTGATAAGAAATCCATGTGGTGCAAGTGGATACACTCTATCTTCCTGAAAAAAGCAAACTTTTGGGTTGTATCCAAACCTATATATTGCTCCTGGACATGGAAGAAAATATTGGATATGCGAAGCTCCGCCCAAGCTTTATTCCGGTGGAAAATTGGAAATGGCCGATCAATTTCTTTTTTATTCGATTGGTGGCATGACAAAGGCCCTCTCTACTTTATATTCAGTAACTTGGACATATACCAGTCGCGAATTTCCAGGGACATTTCTGTTTGGGATTTCTTTGATGGTACATGGCAATCTTCAGCCACCTTGACTACTATCTTGAGCTGGATGGAACCATCTCTAATCTTTATGGACACTCCGGACATGATGATCTGGACACCGCATCCATCTGATTCCTTCTCGGTAGCACGAGCATGGAATCATATCAGGAGAAAAGGACAACAAGCCCCCTGGCACTCCTTTATCTGGGATCATCACATTGCCCCCCGGCATGCTTTCCTCTTATGGTTAGTATCTCTTAACCGGTTGCCTACCCAGGTATATCTCCTACAGAATTGTAGGATTGATTTCGCTCTATGTGCCTTCTGTGGTTCCGGACCGGATTCGATCAATCATCTATTCTTTGAGTGTCCTTTGACCGGTAGACTGGCATCATTTTGGGCGACAAAATGCAACCTTCCGTGGCTCAATAGACCTTGGCAAGAGCTTATCAGGTGGGCAATGAAAGTATGCGGTGGATCCTCCTTTGCTCACCGCCTCTCTAGGTTTTCATTTGGAGCCTTATGTCATATCATTTGGATTGAACAGAACAACTCCATATTCAAGAATAAGAATATATACATCCCGGGTACATGTAAGCATCTTCTCAAGGTGGTGAAGGATAAAGCCTTTATCCTTTGGTGGAATTGCCGATACATATAGAAACCGAAAATTACAAAGGAATTGGGAACTTTCTCCTTCAATCTTCGAAGTGATTCGGACAGGCATGTAATTTGGGTTACTAAATCTGTCTGTTATAGGTAGCCTCCATGTTGGCTAGGTGTATAGTTCTTCCCGAGTCATCCTTGAACCCGTTTGGACATTTCTATGTCTTAGTTGGGTCGAGGTTGTCTTTGGCGCTCTTTTGTATATGGTGTTTTGAAAAGTTATACATATTCTTATCTTTACCCAAAAAAAAAACAATTGCGAAAGCATCCGCTTAAATTCGGTGTACTAGTTCCGTTGGTTTATGGGTGGCCTCCTTGTTGGCTAGTTGTATAGTTCTTGTTGAGTCATCCTTGACCCCATTCGGATATCTCTATGTCTTAGTTGGTTCGAGGTTGTCTCTGGCGCTCTTTTGTATATGGTGTTTTGAAAAGTAATACATATTCTTACCTTTACCAAAAAAAAAACAACTACGAAAGCATACTTTTCACTTGCGTCTGGTATTGTTCACTCGGAACTATGCAGTCTTCTCTCCCGATTCTGGCGATTTTGGCACTGTTCATCCGCTTGGATGTTCATCGATTCTGGGCTTTCTGACCGGCGATTCTTGCTGTTCCTTGGTGCTGGGCTTCGCCAGTAGCTGTTCTAACACTGGATCGGAGGATTTCGCCTGAGGTAGCCCCTGTTAATTGGGTAAGCAGATCTGGGAATCGGTTCTTACTGTTCTTAGTTCCTGTTCACCCGACTAGTTTCTTCCTCCGATTCTGGTAGTTCAGATAGTCGAATCTTGTTGATCCTTGGGACTGGGCTTCGCCAGTTGCTAAATTGCCTTTTGACCAAAGGATTTCTCATAAGGAGGCCCCTAGTAGTTGGGTCAGCAGATTTGGGTTTTTCTGGGTTTCGTTGCTGTTCTTCAGCTACTATTCACCCGACTGGTTTCTCTTCGACTTTGGTCATTTAGACTGGCGATTCTATTTGATTTTGGTGCTGGGCTTGGCCAGTAGCTGCATTGTCTCTTGATCGGTGGTATTCACACGTAGTGACCCCTATTAATCGGTGTGTCAAGATTTTTGGTGGCCTTCTTACTGTCTTGCCCTTCGAATTGCTCATGGCATTTTCTTTTCTGAGCTTGGCCATGGCTGGAAATCAGTGCATTGGGGAGTCTCTCCCTCAAACGAAGGTACCTATGGAATTGGCAGAACCTGTGCAAGGCAAGGTACTCTCAAAGCTCCCTAAGCATCCTTTTGTTGCTAAGACTAGCTCATCTAAAGCCATTTAGAGAACCGCCCCTTCTGGGGAAAACGCGAAAGATGATATCCCTGGTGCTTCAATGGAACCCGGTAATTCCGCTACTGTGGCCCGTCACTCATAACGTCCCAGTAGTCGTGGACGTAGCAGGCCCCAATCTGCCGCGGTGGAAGCTATAGCAGTAAATCCCCCTTCTATTTTAGATGTCCCGGGTACTTCTAATGCTCAAACCCAGCACAGACAGAAGCCTTCTAGGATAAGTAGAAGCCGGGGAAGAAATCTGTATAAGCTGCCTCGAAATGACTCAACTGTTGCTGGGAAAAATAGCAGAGATGAAGCGGTGGCTAAGCCACCTAGCAGGGACCTAATACAGCAAACCCAACGTTCATGGGTAGCTATTGCAAAGTCAGCGGTGAAGGGGTATTCCCTGTCCTATATTCCTCCATCTATGGTAGATGGAAAACCGGTTGTTAGAATCTCAGAGGAAATTCTAGAGGATACTAACCCGATGTGGTTGGATTGTATTGTTGGCTATTTCGTTGGCAAGAAATTGCCCTTTAAATTGACTGAGAATGCAGTTCAGAATCTGTGGGGGACACAAGTGGTAGATGTCCTAGCAAATATAGATGGATTCTATTTCTTCCATATACCTGATGAAGCTTTTCGTCGAAAAATATTAGATAGTGGCCCGATCACTATCTTTAGAGTGCCTATGATACTCCAACAGTGGCACTCGGCATTGAAGCTCAACAAAAACCAACACCAGGCTCTCCCGGTCTGGATTAAATTAAGGAATTTCCCATATGCCTTATGGTCGGCTTCGGGCATCAGTGCGGTGGCCAGTCCAATTGGAAAACCGCTACATATTGATATACAGACGGAAAAAATGAGAATGATTTCTTACGCTAGGGTGTATGTAGAGATTAAGCCGACCCAGCCTCTTCTGGATTCTGTGGATGTTATCTTAAATGGGGAAACTTGGTCGATTGAAGTCGAGTATGAGTGGTGCCCAATATCTTGTATGACCTGTGATACTTTCGGCTATAGGTGTGCTCCTCCCATTGAGGCACCCGCTGGGAGTCCTAAAGTCAGTTTAGTTCCTAATGCTACTATTAACAAGCCTTCTCTCGTGGGTGGTGCTTGGGAGACGGTTAAAAAGAAGCGAGGACCAGCGAATTCGTCCTCTGCATTGGTGGCTCCCCCAGTCTCTAGTACGCCCATTCTAAGTATTGCTAATGAGGCTGTTAACACTCTCCTTGTCTCTGAACCTGATTTATCCTCTTGGGATTCTTCTGAGGCCTCATCTGAATCAGAAGCTAATGAAGAGGACTCAGCCAGCAATGTTGGTAGTGATAAGGAGGGGGACTCTCCCTCCCCTGTCCCGACATCTAGATTGAAAGTGCCCCAATGTGCTCCTGTCATTCTTGCTCCGTCCAGGGACGCCCCTACTGCTGATTGCAATGTGCCCCAGGGTATTGACCCTATCCAAGGCAGTTTTATAGCTCCCGTGTCTGTTATAATGGAAAACCCCAGTGCAACTTACAATCCTCCTTCCACCAAGGTGGCCAAATCGAAACCAAAAAATCAGGACGGCTCTAAAAGGTGGTAGTCCTTTCCTCTTATTTCTATATGTTTTTTGGTATATAGAATATTAGGGGCCTTGGCGAACCCCATAAGTAGGCTGAAATTAGAGCCCTTGTTAGAGCTCATAATATCTCTTGTATTGGTATACTCGAGACGAAAATTAGTCCGTCTCTTTTTTAGAAGATTTCTATTGGGCTTTTACCTGGTTGGGTGTGGACTGCCAATTACGATTGTTCTCCTCGTGGAAGAATTTGGATTGAGTGGAAACCTCATGAGGTAGACTTGGAAGTTATCTCTTTGTCCTCTCAAGTTATCCATGGCCATGTTCATATTTTGGCTCTTAATAAGACTTGCTTCTTCTCGGTTGTGTATGGGGAACATACCTTTATTGCTAGGCGTTCTCTCTGGGTAGACCTTATTAGGTCCAGTGAACTTTTTTAGGTTGAACCTTGGCTGGTGGCAGGCGATTTCAATGCAATCCGATTCAACTCGGATAGATTGGATAGCTCTAATACCTGGATACCGGCGTTGATGAACTTGGCCATTATTTAGATCAAGCTGGCCTTGATGACTTAAGATATATTGGCCATCGGTTTTCTTGGGCGACATCTTCTGGTGTCTCTCGCAAGAAAAGGAAAATTCATAGAGCATTGATTAACGATCAATGGCTCTGCTCGTTCTCCTTCTCGGAGGCTAACTTTCTAGCCTAAGGAGTTTCTGACCATGCTCCCATAATTGTTAGAATTGGTCCCGCCACCTTCTTAAGGAAGCCATTCAAATTCTTCAACTGTTGGATGACTCATCCTTCGTTTCTAACTATTGTCTCTCAGATTTGGGATTCTCGCATTTGGTGGAACCCCCATGTATGTCCTCTGCCAAAAGCTTAAACTGCTCAAAGGGCATCTCAGGCAGCTCAATAGGGATTCTTTTTCGAATATCTCAATGCGTACTTCTCAAGCCAGTGCTAATCTTATGACTACTCAAGATGCCCTAGCACTGGACCCTCTTAGCTTGGATTTGGCAAACCTGAAAAAGGTGCAACTTCAGGTATTCTCGGATCTTAGACTCCAGGAGGAAAGTTTCTTTAAACAGAAATCAAGGATTAAATGGTTGAAAGAGGGGGACATGAATTCCAAATATTTCCACCATTTCGTTAACAAGAGACAACTTCATAATCGGATTCTTTTGATGTCGGATGATGATGGAGCTGTTCTCACTGACCCGAGAATGGTTCACAGCCATATCATCTCATTCTATGAGACTCTACTTAAGGCTAACTCTCTAACCTTACGGCCTACGTATGCAGAAATTCGGGCTGTGGTGGATCGAGCCCTTAGTGCTGATCAGATTCTCTTTCTCTCTAGAGAAGTAACTGACATTGAAATTCGGAACACATTCTTCTCCCTTGCAAAAGGTAAGGCCCCTGGTCCCGATGGTTTTAATGTTAATTTCTTTACATCCTCCTGGGAAATTGTGGATCCTTCGGTTGTGCTGGCCATTAAGGATTTCTTTCGGTCAGGATCGTTGCTAAAGGAGATCAACACCACGATACTCACTCTTGTGCCGAAGATTCCTAATGCCTTGTCTATGAATGATTTTAGGCCTATTGCTTGTTGCAACACAGTCTATAAATGTATTACCAAGATCTTGGCTAATAGGCTAGCCTCTGTTCTGCCATCCATTATTAGCAATTCCCAAAATGCTTTTGTTAAGGGACAGAGGATAGGAGATAATATTCTTCTTGCTCAGGAGCTCTTTGCGGGGTTTCATCATGAGCTTTATCGGCCAAAGTGTGCAATTAAGGTTGATTTTCAGAAGGCCTATGACACAATAGATTGGGCTTTCTTGGAAACGGTTTTGCAAACCTTTGGATTCCCTCAGTTGTTTGTTAAACTCACCATGGAGTGTGTTACCTCTCCAAAATTCTCCATTGCCATTAACGGGGAGTTACATGGATTCTTTGCAAGTGATAGAGGTATACGCCAAGGGGATCTTATGTCTCCCTACCTTTTTACACTAGTGATGGAAGTATTCTCTGGGATTCTCAACACTCAGGCCCGGCGTCCGGGTTTCAAATATTTATGGAGGTGTAAGCCCATGGGATTAACCCATTTGTTCTTTGCTGATGATGTCCTCTTATTTGTTGAGGGGAATATAAACTCTACTACCTTGTTGAAGGAAGGCCTGGACCTATTTTTCTAAGTGGTCTGGATTGAAGCTTAATGTCAACAAAAGTGAGATATTTTTCTCTGGTGGGACAGCGAAAATTCGAGGACAGATCCGAAATGTGTTTGGCTTCAATGAAGGTATGCTCCCCTTTCGATACCTTAGGGTTCCTATTATTTTGACCAGGTTAAGTAAGGCGGACTGTAGTTCATTAGTGAACTCGATCACTGCACGAGCTTGTTCTTGGTCCCAAAGATTCTTATACTTTGCTGGCCGGTTACAACTCATTAAGTCTGTCCTTCATGCTATTCAAGTATTCTGGGCAAGTGTATTCACGCTCCCACTATTTGTTCTGTCTAGAATCGAATTGATCCTTAGACAATTCCTCTGGAAGGGTCCGGACCTTGGCTTTGGTGGGGCTAAAGTCTCCTGGTGTGATATTTGTCTCCCTAAAGAGGAAGATGGCTTAGGTATTTGTAGACTCCTTGATTGTAATCGTTCAGCAATGCTCAAACATATATGGACTCTTTTCACAGAAAAAGAATCTCTATGGTGTAAGTGGATTCACTCCACCTTTCTGAAGAACAAGAATTTTTGGATAGCACCTAAGCCGACTTTTTGTTCTTGGGCTTGGAAAAAAATCCTCGATATCCGCCGGGATTTTCAGATGTTCTTCAAATGGCAAATTGGTGATGGTGCAACCACATCATTCTGGTTTGATTCTTGGCATCCCAAACGTCCTCTTTTGGATTTCTTTTCCAATAGGGACATTTATTGCTCTGGTATCCCGAGAGAGGCCTCTATTCGGGAATTCTTTTCCGGTTCCTGGCATAGCTCGAATATGCTTCAAACTTTCAACTCCTGGACGGATGCTATCCCTGATCTGGATGTACAGAGACCTGATCAATTAGTATGGAAGGGCCACTCGTCGGGTATCTTCTCTGTGGCCTCGGCATGGGAGCTGATCAGAATCAGCAGACCTATTGTCCCTTGGTGTTCCTTCGTTTGGGACTAAAGCATTGCGCCGAGGTATGGCTTTTTGTTATGGCTTATATCACTGAATAGGCTCCCAACACAGGTCGTTTTGCTAAATTATCGCAGAATATCGGAAGGTGTTTGTGCCTTTTGTAAATGTAGACCCGATTCTGTTGATCATCTGTTCTTTGGGTGTCCTATCACGGGTACCCTTGCACTATTCTGGGCGGATAAATGCAATCTATCATGGAGAAATCAGTCGTGGCAAGATAATCTTCAATGGGCCATCCGTTGCATAGGCGGCCACAGCTTTCACCAGCAAATTGCTCACTTCTCATTTGGAGCATTATGCCATATTATTTGGACGATTCGGAACAATAACCTCTTCAGGAATCAACCCCTCTTTGTGCCGGCCCTACGGCAACATCTTGCTAAGCTCATAAGGGATAGAGGTCTGTCATTCAAACCTGTTGAAGATAATCCTCGCAAGAGAAGGACCCAAGTTAATTGAGGCATCTCGCCTACCATCTTTGATTAAACCCCTTGGGTTGTTGTTGTTTCTCTTTTGTAGTCGGTTGGTCGTTCTTTGGCCCTGCTGTATTATGCGTTTGATGCTTTCGAGCTCTCTAGCCATTACACCTTTGCACCTATTGGGACACATTGTGTGTCGCTTCAGGAATGAGGTTTTTGTGTTTCGGTTACATCCTATGTAGGTTACGATTTGAAAAGCCAATATACATCTTACCATACCAAAAAAAAAACAACTGCGAAAGCATTTGCCAAGGATGTTTTCATTTATAAAAAACGAAAGTTGGGTGCTCGAAGACGATCAGATACCGTCCTAGTCTCAACCATAAACGATGTCGACTAGGGATCGGCGGATGTTGCTTTTAGGACTCCGCCGGTACCTAATGAGAAATCAAAGTTTTTGGGTTCCGGGGGGAGTATGGTCGCAAGGCTGAAACTTAAAAGAAATGATGGAAGGGCACCACTTGGAGTGGAGCCTGCGGCTTAATTTGACTCAACACGGGGAAACTTACCAGGTTCAGACATAGTAAGGATTGACAGACCGAGAGCTCTTTCTTGATTCTATCGGTAGTGGTGCATGGTCGTTCTTAGTTGGTGGAGCGATTTGTCTGGTTAATTCCGATAACAAACGAGACTTCAGCCCGCTAACTAGCTATATGGAAGTACATCTCCACGGCCAGCTTCTTAGAGGGACTATGGCCGCTTAGGCCAAGGAAGTTTGAGGCAATAATAGATCTGTGATGCCCTTAGATGTTCTAGGCCGCACGCGCGCTACACTGATGTATTCAACAAGTCTATAGCCTTGGCCGACAAGCCTGGGTCATCTTTGAAATTTCATCGTGATGGGAATAAATCATTGCAATTGTTGATCTTCAACGAGGAATTCCTAGTAAGCGCGAGTCATCAACTCACGTTGACTACGTCCCTGCCATTTGTACACACCGCTCGTCGCTCCTACCGATTGAATGGTTCGGTGAAGTGTTTAAATCGCGGTGATGTGGGCGGTTCGCCGCAGATGATGTCGCGAGAAGTCCACTGAACCTTATCATTTAGAGGAAGGAGAAGTCGTAACAAGGTTTCCATAGGTAAACCTGCGGAAGGATCATTGTCGAATCCTGCCTAGCAGAATGACCAAAGAACTAGTAGCAAACTCAATGGGGATGGTGGGCCTCGCCCAACGTCTCCGGACGCTGGGATGGCACGCGTGCCCACAGGCGCTCGGACTTTTCTCGGCAGCACAACAAACCCCGGCGTGGAATACGCGAAGGAACCTTAACAAGAGAGCGATGCCCCCGCCGCCCCAGACATGGTGCGTGTGCGGGATGCCATGCAATCTCCTATTATTCATAATAACTCTCGGCAACGGATATCTCGGCTCTCGCATCGATGAAGAACGTAGTGAACTGCGATACTTGGTGTGAATTGCATAATCCCATGAACCATCGAGTCTTTGAACGCAAGTTGTGCCCGAAGCTTCGATTGAGGGCACGTTTGCCTGGGTGTCACACATGGTGTTGCCCCTAACCCCTCGCCTTGAATTGGGCGGGTGGGACTTGGGTGCATATGTTGGCCTCTCGAGATGACCTTATCCCGGTTGGCCCAAAATCGAGCATTGGAGCGATTAGCACCACGACATTCGGTGGTTGATGAGACCCCAATGATCAATGTCGTGTATGTCACTCGTGCACATGCTCCACGAATCTATCTTTCACCAACGCGACCCCAGGTCAAGCGGGGCTACCCGCTGAGTTTAAGCATATCAATAAGTGGAGGAAAAGAAACTAACAAGGATTCCCTTAGTAACGGCAAGCGAACCGGGAAGAGCCCAGAATGAGAATCGGGCGCCCTCGGCGTTCGAATTGTAGTCTTGTGAAGCGTCCTCAGCGACGGACCGGGGCCAAGTTCCCTGGAAGGGGGCATCAGAGAGGGTGCGAGCCCCGTCGTGTCTGGACCCTGTCGCATCACGAGGCACTATCGGCGAGTCGGGTTGTTTGAGAATGCAGGCCTAATCGAGCGGTACATTTTGTCTAAGGCTAAATATGGGCGAGAGATCGATAGTAAGCAAGTACCGCGAGGGAAAGATGAAAAGGACTTTGAAAAGAGAGTCAAAAAGTGCTTGAAATTGTCGGGAGGGAAGCGGATGGGGGCCGGCGATGTGCCTCGGTCGGATGTGGAACGGTGTGAACTGGTCTGCCTATCGACTCGAGGCATGGACCGATGCGGATTACAGTGGCGGCCTAAGCTCGAGCCTTTGATATGTCTGCGAAAACGTCGCCATTGCGATTGTGGAATTTAGCACACGCCTTCTGGCGTGCCTTGGCATCTGTGTTCTCCAGGCATCGACTAGTGGGCTCCCCATTCGGCCCGTCTTGAAACGCGGACCAAGGAGTCTAAATTATGTGTGAGTCAATGGGTGGCAAACCCGTCAGGCATAAGGAAGCTGATTGGTGGGATCCCTTTTGAGTGCACTGCCGACTAACCTTGATCTTCTAAGAAGGGTTCGAGTGAGAGCATGCCTGTTGGTACCCGAAAGATGGTGAACTATGCTTGAGCGAGACGAAGCCAGAGGAAACTCTAGAGGAGGCCCGTAGCGATATGAAAGACTAATCGAACCGTCTAGTAGCTGGTTCCCTCCGAAGTTTCATCGTGATGGGGATAGATCATTGTAATTATTGGTCTTCAACGATGAATTCCTAGTAAGCACGAGTCATCAGCTTGCGTTGACTACGTCCCTGCCCTTTGTACACACCACTCGTCGCTCCTACCGATTGAATGGTTCGGTTAAGTGTTCGGATTGCGGCGACGTGGGCGGTTCGCCGCTGATGACGTCACGAGAAGTCCACTGAACCTTATCATTTAGAGGAAGGAGAAGTCGTAACAAGGTTTCCATAGGTGAACCTGCGGAAGGATCATTGTCGAATCCTGCCTAGCAGAAAGACCAAAGAACTAGTTGCAAACTCAATAGGGACGGTGGGCCTCGCCCAACGTCTCTAGACGCTGGGATGGCACGGGTGCCTATGAGCGCTCAAGCATTTCTCGGCGGCATAACGAATCCCGGCACGGAATACGCGAAGGAACCTTAACAAGAGAGCGATGCTCCCGCCGCCCCAGACATGGTGCCTGTGCGGGATGCCATGTAATCTCCTATTACTCATAATGACTCTCGGCAATGGATATCTCGTCTCTCGCATCGATGAAGAACGTAGCGAATTGTGATACTTGGTGTGAATTGCAGAATCCCAAGAACCATCGAGTCTTTGAACGCAAGTTGTGCCCGAAGCTTCGGTTGAGGGCACGTTTGCCTTGGTGTCACACATGGCGTTGCCCCTAACCCCTCGCCTTGAATTGGGCGGGCGGGAATTGGGTGCGTATGTTGACCACCCGAGATGACCTTATCCCGGTTAGCCCAAAATCGTGCATTGGAGCGATTAGCACCACAACATTCGGTGGTTGATGAGACCCCAATGATCAATGTCGTGTATGTCACTCGTACACATACTCCACGAATCTACCTTTCACCAACGCGACCCCAGGTCAAGCGGGGCTACCCGCTGAGTTTAAGCATATCAATAAGCGGAGGAAAAGAAACTAACAAGGATTCCCCTAGTAACGTCGAGCGAATCGGGAAGAGCCCAGCATGAGAATCGAGCGCCCCCTGCGTTCAAATTGTAGTTCTGAGAAGTGTCCTCAGCGACTGACCAGACCCAAGTTCCCTGGAAGGGGGCGCTAGAGAGGATGAGAGCCCCGTCGTGTCCGGACCCTGTCGCACCACGAGGCACTATCGGCAAGTTGGGTTGTTTGGGAATGCGGGCCTAATCGGGCGGAAAATTCCGTCCGAGGCCAAATATAGGCGAGAGACCGATAGCAAACAAGTGCCGCGACGGAAAGATGAAAAGGACTTTGAAAAGAGAGTCAAAAAGTGCTTGAAATTATTGGGAGGGAAGCGGATAGGGGCCGGCGATGTGCCTCGGTCGGATGTGGAACGGTGTGAACCGGTCTGTCGATCAACTCGAGGCATAGACTGATGCGGATTACAGTGGCGGCTTAAGACCAGGCCTTTGATATGTCCACGAAAACGTTGTCATTGCGATTGTGGAATTCAGCATGCGCCTTCTAGCATGCCTCAGCATTTGTGTGCTCCAGGCATCGGCTAGTGGGCTCCCCATTCGGCCCGTCTCGAAACCCGGACCAAGGAGTTTGACATGTGTGCGAGTCAATGGGTGGCAAACCCGTAAGGTGTAAGGAAGCTGATTGGTGGGATCCCTTTTGGGTGCACCGCCGATCGACCTTGATCTTCTGAGAATGGTTCGAGTGAGAGCATGCCTGTTAGTACCCAAAAGATGGTGAACTATGCCTGAATGGGACGAAGCCAGAGGAAACTCTGGTGGAGGCCCGCAGCGATATGAAAGACTAATCGAACCGTCTAGTAGCTGGTTCCCTCCGAAGTTTCCCTCAGGATAGCTAGAGCTCAAGAACGAGTTCTATCGGGTAAAGCCAATGATTAGAGGCATCGAGGGCGTAACGCCCTCAGCCTGTTCTCAAATTTTAAATAGGTAGGACGGCACGGCTGCTTTATTGAGCCACGCCACGGAATCGAGAGCTCTAAGTGGGCCATTTTTGGTAAGCAGAACTGGCGATACTAGATGAACCGGAAGTCGAGTTACGATGCCCAACTGCGTGCTAACCTAGAACCCACAAAGGGTGTTGGTCAATTAAGACAATAGGACAGTGGTCATGGAAGTCAAAATCCGCTAAGGAGTGTGTAACAGCTCACCTGC